>PVIH01000253.1:90000-247675 GCA_004025045.1 Sigmodon hispidus
AGATGGTTGAATGAATACATGATCAAGGATGGAGGAATGAGTACCTCCGTTTACATTTTATCTCAAGGGAGCTTGGTCAAGCTACAAAGCAGCTCTATTTTCCCCTTAGAAATGCTGACTCTGCAGTTAAAAGCTGGATCATGTACAATATCATGCTGATAAAAAGTACTTGTTAAGGTGGAGACGTTCCTATTGTTTCAGTGCCAACACTGATCTGGTGGCTGATAGAAGATTGTGGACTGACTAGGCAGCGGAATCTGGGTTTGGCTGAACATGAGCTTCTGTGTGGTTGAGTGTAGCATCACCTTCCTGAACAGGAATCAAGAGAAGAATGTATAATTTTTGTTCTTTAAGTCTGCCATCATCTTCTCCATCTGAGAAACCATATTAGGTAAAGTACTAGCAAGTTCTTGGAGTTCCAAGCAAAGCTATGTAAATCTAGACAATCTTTTCAGATGCCCTCATGTTTGGTTGTGGTTGTCATCATGGGTAAAAGGATGAATTGTTTTTTTAGGAGTAGCTTAACTCTTGCTATTTTAATTTTGTCTCCAGATTTAGATTGTCTAATCTCATGAGTCAAGGGCTCGCCCTGCACACATATACCCATCCTTGATGACTACTAGACACACAGACGTGTTCTCCTATTGTTTGTTCCAGAGAAGTGGGCTTAGAGGGGTATGTTTAACTTGGTGTGATAATAGGTACCAACATATCAAAGCACCTCACTCTCAGGTGGTTTTCCCTAAATTGTAGTCCCAGGAAATCATGGTATTGTACAGCTTTGGTGTATTAACTTCTGTGATGTATTACATTAGCTGGGCCCTGGACACAAGTCTGAGTAGAACAAAGCCAAGGTTAAATTGTACAGGGCCTTTTCTAAGTCACATAACTTTGAAGGAATTTATCAAATATAACTTCTAGAGTGTCATTGGAGAAGTGAAAAATAATACTAGAAGTCATTGTATTCCCTGCTTGAGATTTAGGACAGTTACATTACTTTAAAATATATCTGTGTTCATGGCTGTCAGAAGAAATCCTAACAAAATCCACACATTTGCCACATCCATTACGACTGGAAAGAATTGCTTTGAAATGCTTGCTCTAACAGTTATACAGCTTCAGCTTCCACATTTGAGGTTGGACATTTCTAGTTCTGGGCACAAAGTTTTTGCTCAAGGGGGCATGTGATGGTGGTGCACCTACAAGTCACTAACTTCTCACAGCAATGGAGAGTCCTAACAGTCAATGTCTACAGAACCTCAGTGCTTGTCCTGCATTCTAGGTGTCAAAGGTACGCTGCACTGCCAAAATTTATGTTTTATCTAATTTAATCAGTGGAGCAGCACTATGTAACTGGTATTATTATCTTTTTAAAGATGCAGAGAGAAAAAGAGTTAAGAGATTCCCCTAAAGCTGGTTGTAGTAGCTCATTGATGGCAGGAGGACTGTTGTGAGTTTGAGGCCTGAACTGGCATACAGAGTGAGACCCATCTTGTCAAAACCCAAGTTTATTTACTGTCACATATGTCCTAAATAGAAGGACTGGGCTCAATAGCCAGCTAGGTATGGACTCAAAAGTGTCCTACTCATTCATACTGTCTGTATAGCTGTGTGTCCTACTCATTCATACTGTCTGTATAGCTGTGCTTTTACAAAGAGTGACCAGGCAATCCATTACATCCACTAAACTATGAGTGCCAAGTATTTGAATTATCTTTAATACTAACTTAACAATGAAGAGAAAAGTCCCCAAACATGTACTATAAAAGATATTTAAACAGTACCAGTGGCTGGTATGGTGAGCCACCCAACATGTTTTAATACAATTCCATCCAAATAGAATCAGCTATGGGGAATATATCCCCCAAACTTCTGGCACCTTCCTTTGCAGGTTCTGAATTATGCCACTTTAAAATAATTCATTGACCCTACAGGAATCCCCAAGACTCCCCAGATTTAACCTAGATTTCCTGAGAACCTTGACCAGCCTGGGGGATCAGATCTCAGAATGCACAGCATGAGGGAAGCAGCAGTTTCCTGGGCTGGGGTCCCTCACCAGGGTGGAGTAACCTGCTTCTTAAGAAAAGTAGAAGGTGGTGTTTTATTAACCATCATGCTTAGCACAACTTCTAGATTCTGTGTGTATATCATGCTGTGCAATAGCTCTCCTAAAAATATGTACTGATAATGATATTATCATCTTGTTCTGTGCTTAATAACGAGACGGATAAAAACTGTAGCTACTCATGAGTACAAAAGCAAAAAAGAAAAATGGCAAACAAAAAAGGTAAGTCATTTGTTGTAAGAACCTACAAATAAATTAAACCTTGCCTAAGATGTATTGATTTTCTGTGGCCTTGCCTGTAGAATAATGTCAAGGGTTCCTGACAATCCATTATATTCAATAGGCGAAATCTCCTTATAATTTTTTTCTCTTTCCTGAACGATGTATAATCTATTTTTTTCCTTGATGAAAAAGCAGTGCTTTATAAGCTTGAGAATTCTTTAAGGCTTCAAACAAAGCCAACATGATGTATACAGCAAAGATTCTTGTGATCATTCCTTCAGCATCACATTTGGAGAAAAAGAGGTTCTGTGCAGACATTCTCACGCTGTAGCAGATTCCTGGAATCTGGAGGAAACCATTGGGCTACCTTTATCCTGACCTGAGGGATGGCTGGAGAGATGGCTCAAAGGCTAAGAGCATGTATTGCTCTTGTAGACTTTGGATATGTCGCCCACATGGTAAGGCCTATAACTGCTTTCTAACTTTAGCTAAGGGGATCTGACACCTTCTTCTGGCCTCCATGGACACCCACATATAATTTTAAAAATTAATGAATAAATCCTCCAAAAAAGAATGTCATGTTAAAGTGAACATCCTGACTTTCTCCCCTTAAAGGATTTGTATTATAAGATTCATAAAAATCTTAAATATTTCTGACTAATGCTCAATGTGAAATATCCAATATCTTTCAATCATCATAAACTCATTCTTTACTGCCAGCACAAAAATGATTCGAAAGAACGCATTTTAAAACAGTTTTTTTTTCTCCATAGTTTAAAGAGATGCTTTTCTTGAGCATGCAATAAACTGGTTTTATCATGAAAAATTAAAATGCCTTCACCTACAGTGATGTTGAAAGAAAGACTTACAGAAACAGTGACACTATTTCCCATAATCTTTAACCCTGCATTTATGCTTTGTAAGAACATGGATGTGCATGTGCATACATCTCTCCTGCTGGCAGTCTAGTTGCAGAAGAGAAATGAATGGTCTGAAGATTTCTTGACTCGAGATTTTCATTTTTAGGATTTAATATTATCTGGTTTTAAAATCAGCCATTTAGAGATCTGGTATGCCTTAGACTTTGGTCACCAACAATATTTCTGACTTATAATATGGACAACATTAGACATGGCTATCCTAGTGGGTCTACCCCAGTGTTCTGTGGACATCTAGTACTTGGCCTATATAAAATAGAGCTTATTAAGTCTCCCTTGACCTGTCTCTCCATAATCCCAAGCTCACTCCTTAGACAAAAGCCCTGTCCACCTCAGTATTACCATATGTCCCAAATTTCAAAATTCCCAGGGATGGAATTGCTGCCTTCATTAATTCTGATTCACATATTGTCCCTGAGTCTTTGTCATTGCTGGGGTGCAATGGGACTCAGAAATTACACAATCATATGGTCTGACTATGTGAATATAGAGGCTTTGTGGTCAAATGCTAGGCTGCTTTGGCACATGTTCAAGGTATTTATGTTTTCTGGACTCAAGCACTGGCTATTTAATTCTCAAGGTTCAACCTAGATTTTTCTAAGAAACTCTCCCTGGCCACCAAATACCATTACAAGACAGTGAACACATAGACAAGAAATTCCACCTTTGGAAAGAGCCTAGTGCACCCTGGAGAGTAACATGGGGAAGAGGAAATCCCAGCTGATGTAACAAAGCCTACACCACAGGGCACCTTTCATCCTAGAAAGAAAACTGCTACAGCTGTGTAAAACCTCTTATCTATATTCAGACAAATATAGAGATTTGAAGCAAGCAAATAATGCAGATGCTGAAGTGAACCTGCATTGCTGACATGGAGCAAATGGTCCTTTGTGAACATGTTCATTCATCTATTCCATAAACTACCAGGGAGTTCCTATGATGGGTACGTACTATGTGGGGCAGCAGAATAAGAATTAAGCTGTGCCCAGACCTGTTACAGTTCATGAAATACAGAACAGAAACTGCAGATGTGTAAAAACCTAGCTACATGTGGACAAGCCGGGAGGGGGGGGGTTGTATAAAGTGCTCAGGGCTGAAAAAGCCATCCAAAGCTGCCCTGGAGGGAGGGGCTAGTTACACAGAGAAGGTGGTCCTTAAGCTGTGTAAAACCTCTTACCTATATTCAGACAAATAATACAGGGTTCAGAAGAAATCCTCCATGTTAACTGGAGGTGGCATACAGAAGGCCACAAGGACAGAGGCCAAAGACTAGACAAGGTCAAGGACAGTAGACCCTTGGGGCTACACTGACTGCTGCAAACAGGACATCGAATGAGAGTTGTAGGCTGAGCACTGAGCACTGAGAGGGTGCATATGATGAGAAGCCTAAATCGGGGCTGAGAAGAGGCAGAGCCGTGAGATTCTTCCACAGCTTTTCTTCTGTCTCATGAAGACACTTTTCTCATTCTCATTTCCCCTTTACTTCCAAGACAAGCTTCTGGAGAGGGTAACCTGGCTCCCCTCCCCTCACTTCTTGTTATCCACTGCCATCAGCAGTCCTCGGAGAGGTCTGTTCCCATAGCTCCAAACTTGAGAAACTGCTTTGGCCAAAGTCTCCAGCAACCTAAAGGCATGTGCCCATCTGTCTCTTCAGATACAATACGACTGTCAGATTCCAAACCTTCCCTTTGCTCTAAGTGGTGTGTCAACTCTCTTACCTCTGTGCACACAGGCTATAGAATCTTCTATGGCTCTTCCTCTGTCCATCACCTCTGCAACACTTCTCATGCTACACTTTTCTTAACCTAGTGCTTATGCTTACACCAGATGACAGGAGAGCTGGACTCAGACATTTGGGTTTCTTCTCCACGAATTATGATTCAGTAAGTCTCTAGCTGGGCTCAAGAATTAGCAACCAAGGAAACTAGTTTTAGAGGGTGCTGCTGCTGGCTGCCTGGCTCCACACTTTGAGATCATTGCTGAAACAATCTTTTCCGTGCCTTAGACTTTGGTCACCAACAATATTTCTGACTTATAATATGGACAACATTAGACCTGGCTATCCTAGTGGATCTACCCCAGTGTTCTGTGGACACCTAGCACTTGGCCTATATAAAATAGATTTTATTAAATCTCCCTTGACCTGTCTCTCCATAATCCCAAGCTCACTCCTTAGACAAAAGCCCTGCCCACCTCAGTATTACCATATGTCCCAAATTTCAAAATTCCCAGGGATGGAATTGCTGCCTTCATTAATTCTGATTCACATATTGTCCCTGGGTCTTTGTCATTTCTGGGGTGCTCCATCTCACCCCCAAATAAGGATTATGGTGGTAGCCTAACTGTCCTTACTCTCTCCAGCTACACCATTTTTTTAAGCCACTCTCTGTGCTACTCTCAGAGGGTCTTCGTGTTATTCTGAGCAGCTGCGTGTGGAGCCTCTTCCTCCATCACATCTGCACAGAGTTTGTGATCTTCAGACATACTGGTCAACCCATAATACACTTGTCTTTTGTTTGTAAACCTCTGTTGAGCTCATTGGCTCTCCAGATGCCCACAGATAGTGTGTTTGTTTCATATACTCACTATGGGTGCAGTTACCAATCTAAAACACCAGCGATCTTAATGGCAGTAGTACCAATGCCTAGAAATGTATAAGGTACCCTTGTAAGGCTTAATACATCTTGTTCTGACTTAAGGGAAGTAATTAGCTAGTTTGAAACCTCAGTCACTTTTACAAACCTTTAGATTTCCCTGGCAACAACTCTACCTTTGAGAGGAGGCTGTAGATTGTATTGTTTTCTCTCACTAATAAATAATTCTGGGTGGTATTTCCCCCCTCAGCAATAGAGACAGTTGGCTCCGTATTTCTTTCAAATAAATTAATGTTCAAAACAATAAGGCATATACTCTTACACTTTTCTATACCTAGTTATTCTTGAGCTATAGAGATTGAATGATGGAGAGATGGGCTTCAGTTATGGCCTGGTAACACACCTCCCAGTCTCTGGCACCCAGGCTCTTTTCCTATAGAGGGTGGTAGTACCTGGTTCAGTGAAGTCATTTCCTACCATGTATTACCAGTAACAAGGAAACAGGCAATGGAGAAGGTGCAAAGTTGGAACAGCTGAGAAGGACTTTGGTGTATAAGGATCTGGATTTGGGTTCTTCAGGAATCATAGTCCCTGTGGACATAGTGGCAGGTGAAGCCCTGCTCCAGGATTGAGTCCCCTGTTGCATAGACAGACACAGATCAAATGCTGTAGATAGTGGAATTTTCTATACATTTGTTATTGGCTGTGTTAGGTTAACTCACTGTCCCCTATTAATGAATCCCTTTGTTTCTAGAAAATGTCTTTTTAAATTAAAAAAAATAACTGTGTATATATGTGTATATATGTGAGTACAGATACCCACCAAGTCCAGAAGAAAATACTGGATGCCCTGGCATTGGAAATACAGGCAGTTGTGAGCCTTTGGTCCCTAGCAAGCATAGTATATGATCCTTACCATCCAGCCTTTGCTCTAGCCCCCATTGGTAATGTTTTATTCCCACAAAAAAATATTTATATCCTGTTAGCTACTTTCATCAAAACTATTTCTGAGTATTAATATTCATATTTTAATCCCAACCCATACCTCCTGAAACATAAACTCCTTGGGAACTATGCTGAACTTGAGAATATTTTTAAGTGAAAGGGTCTGCTCAGGTTTAGCTAAGCATGGCATACTTTAGCTCATATAGACTTGGCCAGAGCCTCCAGAACACCTCCCTCTACTTCTTTAAGAAAGGGTTGCTTTTACTTGCCCCTGCTGCTCATCACTTAGACACAGTATCTTTTGGAGGTTGCAAGCCTTTTCAACTGACTTTCATTTTGATAACATCATGAGAGGTACTGACTGTGCCAAGGTCTAAATTCACATTCAGTAGAACTATTATTGCTATCTGGGCCAGCAAGGAAGAGGATTTAGTGTTCTCAGGAAGTCCTCTTTGGTAGGACACATGCAAATGAAGAATGCAACTAATTAAATACTTCATCGACACTGCTGAGCCCCAAACCCATAATATGCTGCTGATCTGGTCATTAGCTTGTTTACCACAAGCACCAAAGACAAGGTAGAGTGGGAAAGGGTCACTGTAATATGCAATACAATAAATATATCAATTGAAGACCAACATTAAAAGAGTTATTTGCTAATGGGCACCATGCCAGGGTTACTCAAGCAACGCTGCTTGCAGAATTCCTAAGCTGAGTTCACAAGATACAGATCGATGCACCTCCAAAGAGAGTCTATATCAATCTCCATTTCATTCATTAGCTCCCACTTCGAGCTGGTTGGCTGCTAGTTAACTCTTTAATGTGGGAGAAACTGTCAGTGTAAAGGCCACTGGGACATGTGCTCTTCCCAGCTGTACTTGACCTGTCAATATTTCTTGCAGCAGACTGTTTAAACTGGTGCGGCTAATGGCAAAATGGAGACCTATGGGGTTTTGAAGGCTTTCATAGCTTTAAAATGGCTTACCATCCAATAGCAAACATTAGTAAATTCATCCCATTGCTCTATTTCTGCCTGTGTTTTACCATCCAGGTGCACAGAAACTGAGATAAAATTATTTTCCATAGCTCTACCCTTGAACTCAAAGGTATTTTAGACTACACATTATGTAAATGTGGACTCCTCTACAATGAGATCCGATCACACCAAGGACTTGGCTGCGGTGGAGATCATTAGTTTGTGATTCAGCTCCAAACAATGAGGGAAGCGAGGCAGCAGCATCCATAAAGTTAGGATTCATTTTCAATTTGTATTGGTCCAGGGACAACTTTATTGTTGCACTGTGGAAGAACCTGGGTGCTCCAGGGGATGCTTGGTGCATGAACTATTTCAAACCCTTCTGAAAATGTAAATAAGAGCCTTAAAACATAAAGGCATAATTACCAAAACAAAGAATAGTCTCAGACCCCCAGGAAGAGCTGGCTTCGCTTATTTTCTTTCTACAAATATTGAATTTACTAATTTCCCTTGCCTTACTGTTGAATAAAATCAATTTTCTCAGTAGAGCTGATCTCTGCTTTGTTTGAGGTTAGATGTGAAGTTGATATGCACGCTTGGATATACTGTTGTGGAAAAAGCCTTGAATATTTAACCTACGTCACAGCCAGCCCTCCCTTCACCGTCTTGTGTGGTGTGTATTGATTCATTATTTGACAATCAGGATTCTCCATAGGTTAATTGACATGTTTGGAATTCATGGCAAGAAAGTCTGTGCATTATTTTAAAACTCCTGTCAAATTGTTTGTAGATACGGTTTGATAACAACACCTGTTTTTGCCTCTCTTGGCCAATACAATCCACTGAGAATCCTGGCTTAAAGAATTTCCCTGCAGGATTGTCAAACATATGTATTTGTATTTCATTACTTGGGTAATAGCTGATTTGCCAAGTTCATTTACTACCAGTTGCTTCTCAAACATCTCAGTGGGATAATTAAGGATACTAAGAACTGAAACAGTACCGAGTTGGGGGAGGGGCAGGAGCCACTGCCCAAATCCCAGTCCTGATTAAACTGCTGTCCAGAATTAAATATTCAGTAACTGAAAGTCTCTTTCCTTCCATTACTCTGAGCAACTTTTCATCAAGGACATAGAACTACTCCCCAAATCATCAAAAAACGAGATCCCGCCTCGAATTAAGCACACCAATCAAACTCATCAAAATCCTATAGACTTTCAAGTGAAATATATTTAAGCTAAAAAAATTGACTTGGTAATGTTCTAAATGGTGCCTCTCAGTGGACAGATACGTGGGGAGAGAAAATAAACAGTAACCGCGGGAGTAGGTTCTAGAAGTGAGTGAAGGAAGGTCAGGTGCCGTTCAAGGTTATGGCTGTAAGAGCGCTTGGGAGGATTGGGGTAGCTAGTACTCGCTCTGGAGAAGGTGCAGCGATGAAGTCTGGAGCATGCTGGAGCACGATAGCCTTCGAGTTTAAATGCTCTCAGAATCTTGCTGGCTCATTGCACAAAGAAAAGAGATATTTTAATCATGAGCTATCTATCATCACTGGAATTTGAATGCCCGCTGTTTGAAGTCACAAGCTACCAAGTCCTGTGATGTAGGTTTTCAGGTCTAGTGCCGGAACAAAAAGGTATGAAAACTGGAAAAAAAAATCCAAACAGAGAGAAATAAATGGCTTGACAGAGATAACTGCATCTACAGTGATGTCTCTCTTAAATTTTGGACAAGGAGAAGTCAGAATATTCAATGGTGAGTTTCTGAAGATTTCTCCACTGAAGAAAATGAAAACAAATTAGGGACTGGACAGAATGTATGAGACCTAAAGTGCTGAGGTCTGTGAGTGCCTTTGTCATTATAAGGGATGTAAATTCATTCATCAGCCCATAAGCTTTCCAAGTTCATATTAACACTACACAAAAAACACCTGTGGTGGGCTCAGACCCAAGTTGGTTTCGAAGGCAGCTGATATCTGAGTTCTTCACTCCTTGTCCATCCTGCGTCAATGTATATTCCTCTGTGACATGCCACACCGGCTGGCTCAGGAGACCACTAACAAATCCTTAGAGAGAGACACATGGTTTTCTATTTAGGCACTGGGTGTTCATGAGAAGCTACTATTTTCCGCAAGGTGAAGGAGTCATCTAACAGTGCTAGCATGATCTTGTTTTCATTCACTTTCATTACCTGAGAAAATTGTATAGTTTGGAGTCTCAATGCCCAGGAGTTCAGGCTTAAGGAAGGTGAACAGTTCATACTCTTCAAAGAAAAGAAAAGTAACAAGAGAGCTAGAGAGCCTCTCTCGGCACATTTCCACAATTTCCGGTTCTCAGGCTGCCACTTAGAAGCCATTTCTGGACATAATCTTTCGGCTTAAGCATGTGGAACAGTGGGCCAGCTAGCTTAATAAAAAGACAATGATGATACGCAACTAATGGACAGAGCATCTCAACGAGGTGTTAACACATCATTCATTGAACTAAATGCTCTTTCAAACTCTGCGGTAGAAACAATTAAAGAGCTGACTGAAGTCTTAAGTTGCTTTGGACTGTCTGGCGCAATTGATCCACAATTATCTTTGTTCTCCCTGAAGTCCCTGAATGCTACCTCCTTCTTCATTGACTTTAAATTTCTTCATACCTCTCCATCCTGTGTCTGGCATACTGAGTATCCAGCAATGACATTATCCATTGGAGAAAGCTGATTTTGATAGTCTTGGAATCCTAAATATCTTATTAAATAATGTGAGCCATTTGCTGCTTGAATGCTTAAAACTAGCTCCTCAAAACAAATAAAAAATCTTATTGAAAACATAAAGTTGATACTGAGTGATAATGGCATATGCTTTTAATTCGAGCACTTGGGAAGCAGAGGCAGGTAGATCTCTGCATTTGAGGCCACCTCTGTCTATAATCTGAGTTCCAGACAGACAAGACTACACAGAGAAACCCTGTCTTGGGAAAAAAAAAAAAACAAAAGAGAAAGCATATTATTTTTCCAGGAAACTTGATGACAAGCTTTATAACAACAAGGCAAGTTTGGCTCCAAAGTTGGAACCCTATGTCACTTATGGGTAGTATGACCCTTAAGTTGGATGACTGTGTCCTTCATGGGTAGTATGGTCAAGAAATTTTGTTCACCATTTTGATTTTTTTGGGTAAAGTCTTCGATGACCTGGAAAAACACTGTTGATCAGTTTCCCAAACACTTATTTACAACATGGCTGTTTGGCTATGCCTTTGTTGAAAAGAAAATAGCTATTTTGAGACAATCTCTATAAGCATCCAATAAAGCACAACTAAGTACACTTGGTGCTTAAAGGGCCATGAAAGAAATCTGGTATGGACATATGCATTAACACAACCCATATAAAGAATGCCTTTCTAAGTAAGCTTTATCCTTCACCTTCCTGTCTTGGAGAAACTGTGCAAAGTTATAGGAGTGAAAAACAGTGAGGGTTAAGGGACTTGGCTGCTTTCTTTGAAGAGGTTTCTCTGTCCTAAGATGGTACCAGACATCATATGATATTTGAGCCAAATTTAGGTCATCTTCAGGTGTTCTATAATGACCTTCACTGTGTCTGCTCAGTGACTTAGGGTTGCTGTCACCCACATATGTGAATAAAATGACCATGGGATATCAATTTTATACAGGCTATTCATTTGGTTTTCTAAAAATTGATTAGGTACATCCTGATAAAGAAATTATGAAAACTATTTTAGCTGGGAACCCAAACTGCTCAGATTCCTAGACCTCCTCAGAGGTAAGATGTGAGCTGCATCCTAAGAAGGACCCACAGTGTATCATTACTCAGAGTAAAAAGAAAAATAACTTATTTGTGCAGAATATGAAGAATGTTTATCAAGATCTCAGCTTATCTTAGTGTGGTTTCCTCAGGAATGCTAGGCAGGGTCCAGCATGGACTCCTGGGAGATTATTGTAAATGTTCATGCAAACTGCTACATAGTAGAAACTTTGTAATTTTAGGTCTCTCTGTATCTTCTGTGAATAATAATTCATATGTTCTACTAAATTTTCATTTGACACACTCCAACTCTTTGATGCTTTGCTGTGGCTTCAATTAAGTGTTAACATTAGAAAAGACGTAGTTACAGAAAATGTAGACCAATACGAGCGCTCTGATATTGTACACCATGAGCTCCACTTTTACCCTAATATCCCATTTCCTCTTTTTGTCCCTTTGGAGCTGCCGTCGGATCCACACTGTAACTGGCTTATTGGTTCCATTGTCTACTTTCAGGTTCTCTTTCTCTCTGAAATATCAGATCTGTAAAGGGAGAAGCTATGCTGTGTTCACAGGTACAACCCTGAGACTCAGGGTGGTACTTGACACCTGGTAGGTACTGGATAACTATCTGTGGATGAATAGATGCTACTGTCTGTCACAGAACAGGGTAATGCAAACATAGTGTAATTATTGTTCTCTGTGTCCTTGATGTTGCCCTTCCCAATGAGTTAATGATGGCTCAGTGGTCTGTGTTTAATAATTATTCCCAGCAATACCGCAAACAAAGGCGGACACTAATTACCTCAAACACAGAAGGAGGTGTAGGCCCCTGGGAAAACATGAAAGTATAAGCTCCTGTATGGGAAGCATGTTTCCAATACACTTTGGACACTTGAAATAGTTACTTACCATCTGTATAAAGAAAGTAAACTTCAGGACATGCAATACTGCTACTAGAATGTAGTATTTAGATTCTGTAAAGTACCCTCCAGAAGTGAAATTTAGGTAAATATTTCCAATAGTACTTAGATGGCTGTAAATTCATATTCTTTTTCATTTTGTCTTCTTCTGTCCTATTTTCCCTGTCTGTCTCTGTCAATCTCTCTGTCTCTCTCTCCATACACACCACACACACACACACACACACACACACACACACACACACACACACACACACAAACAGGGGTGGGGTGGGGGTATAGGAAGAATGTATTGCCAGAGACCATAACTTTAATGTGGAAACACATAGGGGAAAGGGTGGGGACTCAGAAGCCCCAAATCAAATGTAGTTCTAATTCTGCTATCACTCAGCTAGTACCTGTGGTAGAGTTCTCTTGAGGATCCTGTTATCATCAATTAACCATTAAGATCCTTGTTTTCTCAAAACAAGAAGTATAAGCTTATAAATAGAAGAGACTAGCAATGAATGAGGAAAGAAATTCTATGTAAAGATGCCCATAACCTTTCTATTTCTGTTGGAACAATCACCAATTTCATATTGCTTTATCATTTTCTGTTCTTTAGACTTAGAATGTTGCCATGATTTGGAAGCTCTAGGGTTGATGTCTGATCTTCCAACTCAAAACACTGCCTTTGGAGAAAACCCGTGTTGCTCATAAAATTAATCAGAGGAAACTTCAAAATAGCTTATGCCATCGGTGTCTTTGACATCATACCCAACCACTTAGTTCATCTTGCCTTTGGAACTCTGCCAGGAAGTGACATCTAGTTCTGATTGGGCAAAGCCTGGTTTAGCACATGCTTTGTTATTTCCTGTGCTGAGTGTATGCTGGTCACCCAGTATGGAGGATGTCACTAAGGCACCTCTGTGTAGCCTGAACTTCCTCCTTCTTGTCACAGGCAAACTCATTGTAAAGTAGATGGCAAACCTTGTCCCCTCATGTTAGAATCTGCTATGATGGTTACTCTCTAAATTGGTTTCTACATGCATGACTTTACATGCAGAATTAAAATAGTGATAACTCGGGCAATTTATGCCAGTTGAAATGATTTACCTATTCACTTACAGTAACAAGGCTTTTGAGCTAACTGTCTCTTGCATATTATACAAGTGCTCTTCCACTGAATAAGATTCCCAGCCCAAGTTTTATATTTTCCATCAGCCAAAAGAAGCAAGGTAATCATATTATCCCTACTTAAGCTTTCAGGGAGGAACAAGAGCCAAGGTCACCAGTGAGCATTGCAGTAAGATCACAGTACAAGCATCATACATTAGTTTGTTTCCAGGTCTTAAGAGGCCATCTCACAACAGAACAGAGCCTACACCATCTTACAGAAAGTGCACTGGGAAAGAATCAAAAGTAGCGAAATTTGGATTTTGCCACTAACTTTATATACTCTCTAGGTAGTTATCCAAATTGAGATGAATATTCAACAGACCTTTATTTAACATGTATCTATTATATACATATATTTAGAGCAAGCATAAGGAAGTTTAAAGGGTACACACTAACAGAAATTATATAAATTCCATGTACAAAGATATGTATGTGTTTGGGGACTTCAAAATGATTGATCTGGGGTTTTGCTAGCCTGACAGGTTTTAATTTAATAGATGTTTGGTTCATTTATTCAATTTGGGGCTCATATAGTTTCCCAATTTAGAATAAGAATATTTAGATGTGTGATGACATAACTTCTTCAACTTTCCTGTTTATAATAATATAATTAATGCCTAGATATAATTAATAAAATGGAAAATTATGTACTCCTTTTTTAAGGTATGTACAGCTTTTTAATATAGAGACTTACTTTATTTTTTATGTCAAAAACCTTCGAGGCTCTCATAAAAGTTATAAAACTTCACCTTCTACTACAAGAAAACATGAACACAAACTTTTTATATCAGTTTGAAGTATATGAAATCCTAGCCATGCTCTCAGATTTGAGACCTGTGGCCTTAACCCAAAGGCACACCTCCTTCATGAAGACATCCTTCACCATTTGGTATGATCAGCTCAGCACAGTAGCCAAAACACAGCAATCTGGTGGCTGGCATGCTTGGCACTGAAGGAACTAAGAAGGTCCTTCCCAGCAGAGTCTGTCACACTCTCCCCAGGCCTCTTGTCCCTCACCCCAAAACTGAATCTTAGAAACTGGCCTACTCCATAAAGTGGAATCATAGAGACATTTCTGCATCCCCATTTCCAAAAGCAAGTGACAGATCATAGAAAAGGCATCATCTGCCTTCCTCGATGCTCTGCCTCCATCCCTTGCACAGCTGGAAGGAATGCTACATGGAGAGGCCAGGAAGGTTCAGCACAGAACATCTCTTGCTCTCCCCCTTCATCTGCCATTGCACCAGACTTTGTAGTCAGGTTTCTACAGGGCTGTCTGTGCTTCAGCAAACACTCTCCTTGGATCTCTGGGTCTTTGTTTCTGAAATCTCCTGCATCATTTGAGGCTGTGGTTAAGTGAGTTTGTCATGCCTTTCTCTTACAGTTTCATCTTTTGTTATAGGACTGTTGGCCATGACCCAGGAGCCGGATGAGAAGAGGGCACACCTTCTACTCTTACAGCTTCTAATATTTGCCACACGCTGTTTGAGGTAATGAAATGCCTCAAAGAATAGAATACAGTTCTCCCACCCCAGGAGGGTAGTAGAGAGACACCACGGCCAGATTATGTAGTTGTATGAAAATAGATGAAACTGCTATGGGAAAACTGGGATGGTATTTAGGAGTGTCAGGGAGCTTTGGGAGAGAAGCTTCTGGTTTGCAACTTAAAATATAGGAGGCAAGACGTGCTGTGAAGTGTGGGCTGGTTAACTTCTTGATGGAGAAAAAAACCACACACACTGTACAGGTATGTACCAAGGAAGAATGTTTAGGAAGAGGACAGGATAGCAGAGGTCCTGAGAAGAAAGTGTCCAGTAAGAAGGCAGGATGGCTAGAATGAAGGGAGACTAGAAGGTGCTTAGAGATGAAATCCAGAAAGAAGGGAGGAAGTCTTATAAAAATTTAGGCTTTTCCTCCAATCATCATAGAATGGTTTGGGAGAGTTTGAAACAAGATGACATGACATTACTTACGTGTGACTAAGCTCAGTGTGGTCCTTGGGTTTAGGAGCTAGAGATGGAAGAGGTACCGATTAGGCTACCATAGTGTTGTCTGGCTGGGATGTGAAGAAATAAGCTAATGTTGGATCCGTGTCAAAGCTTTATACAAATGCTGGTTAGAGCCAAGAAGTATGGTTGGTCATGGCCCCAGTGTTACTCTGGAAGAGTTGCAGTTAACTTGATCTTAGAGGGAACATGGGGAGCAGGCACCATGAGAATATAGCATTAACTATTCAGTGCTGACTGTGGCAATAACCATCCATTCTGATTTGGGGGTGATCTAAATTTCCATACTTTTATGTGTTGGTCAGTACCTTGAACAGAAAAATGAGCTTACAATTTTCCTTCTGAGTAGTTTATAGTTGGATAGGTCAGCCTGTCTCATGAAGGCTTTATGGACCACCGTAGCCTTCTTTCATAGATTATAACAGAGTTATAAGCTCTGTTAGGTCAAATATTTGTTTATCCTTTTACTATAGAAGTGTCCATGGACTTCTTCCTTGTGGAAACTGCTCTTCTTTTCATCTGTCCTTTTGGAACAATATCTGAGACAATTTGGCCATGTCTGTATAACAAGTGACAAAAGAAACTATAGACACCAAATTTGAGCTGGGATCCAGACGTAAACAGGATGTAAACAGCCCACACCAGTATCTGGGCAACTGTGCTGGGTTATGAGCTTTTGATGAAAAACTGCATCCACATCCATGTTATTGGCATCTTTGAAGGAGGGTCTGTGTTTAAAGACCTGTCAAGTCTGTTATTCAGGATCTGACTGATCCTTTTAGTATTTCTCTTGAATTCTCTCACTAATGGATCATCGGGCTCATTATCAATGGATTAAATTGGCAGGCAGTCAATGAAAGAACAAACAAATATATGGTTGCCTGAATTGTTCAAATACAAGTTAGTTCATTATGTTGGCATGGTCAAGGGCTATTAAGGATTTTAGTAGTTGTTTCTAGCAGTTTCAATAAATGGCTTTCCCTCATAAGAGTATATTTTCTGTGTTTATTTTAAAGAGAGTAGGTTTTACTTAGTCTACTGTAGCTAGTGAAGGTTTATTTCATCACCCCTGGGCTCACTGGTGTTGAGGAAAGTTTTGAGCCAAAAACAGTGGCCTACATCATCAGGATTGAGGCTCATAAGCAGGCAGGTGGTTGAACAAAATGTCTGCTCTCCATTGCTAATGTGAATCCACTCAGCCACTTGGTGTTCTCATCCCGCCCTTCTTGGTTATTAACATGTACCTATTTCTGATTTTAACACTGGCCCTTCTGGCTCTTTCTCTCTGCCTTACTATGGGTTCTGAGCAGGAATTTATTTCAAATTACCCTCCATTATAGACCTGGCATTTTGCACTGTGTCTTTTACTAATAGACCTTCCCTCCATCAGAGCTTCTCATTTCTAAACTTGACATTGTCAAGAAGTGGGCATGTCTGGGTTGAGGGGAAGCTGCATTCCTTTCTCGTCTTCACCATTTGGAATTTGTTCATTTAGCTTTTGATTGGTAAAAATGTTTTGTTTTGGTTTTTTTCTGATGTATGTGTTGTCTAGGTCCTTATATTTTTATTCATTGATGAATCATTGCTCACTTTTAGGTAATCTACAGTATGCTACCACATCCATCAGAGGAGAAAGATAATGAGAAAAGCATAAATCATCTAATTTTAGAATTTATTAGCTATTAATAGATGAAATTTTATAAAGGAGGTATGGACATAATTAAATAAAATTAGATTCATCTATTATAAGATTTAAATGGATTTATGCTCTGTATTTTATTATCTGGAATAATCCATTTTAAAAAGTACACAGAATGATTCAAGATATGGATTTGTAGATAGATGACAGTCACTAGGAAGAAAGAGAAATCCAAAGTGTCAGAATCAACTGATAGAACTCCAAAAAATGCTCTGCTAGTTCTGTCTTTTAAGCAGAATAGTATTCTCTTACATGTCACCTGTAACATTTCCTGAACTTACACATTTAGGTTTTATTCTTCTCACAGCACTTCTCCCTAAAGATCTTCCAAGATCTCCATAATTATTCCTTCTACTCTGAGTTCCACACATACTTTACTTGATCACCATCACCCCCTTCATTATTTATTTCAGATCCACTTGATATTGTTGGGTGGGAAGTTCTTGGAGGAAGCAACCAAACTGCAAATAACTTGAACGTTAGCTGAGCTGTCATTATCAGTCTGGAGTATGGGTAACATAAATTAATATCATTGTGTGAATATTTTGCTGATGGAACATTCTCAGATCAAATCAAACTTACTTTCTGGAAGATTATCTTGATAGCAAATTATTCATATCAGAGAACTTCACTGAACTAGGACTGTATAAACCTGGACCTTCCTTGATTAGATATTTGATACTGAGACAAATCATTGCCTATTTATGTATCAATCAAGTTGAACCACAGTAAAGCAGTAAGGCCAATCTGTGGCACAAATAAATAATATTTTTATAGCTCAGGTAGATATAAGAAAGATCACAGAACAACAAAAGAATGTTTGGGACCACAGAAATAATCAAGTTTTATCTAATATGATGCTGATTGTTTTAAAATTAAAACAGTTAAACTGAGCATGACTAGGTTTTCACACGTTTCATGCTTTACCTGAAGTTGACATTCCTGTTTAGAGTCTGAGACTCTGTAAGCACAGATTTCCTTCTCCATGTATAGGTGCTCACAATATACATCTCCCTATCTTCCTGCTTGCTCAAATCCACACCCCAGTTTTCAAAGAGTTTTATATTCTAAGCACTAGGAGAACAAAAGTCAAAGGATCAGGGGCCTCTGTAGTTCCATTTTCATAACAGAATTCTGTTGTTCTAGAATGATTTATTTTTGAATAAGAAAAAATGTAAGGGACCTGGAACACAGACAGAAGTAGCTTCTCATCAAAAGTTGTCTATCGTCTTATGAATCACATGTGATGGATGAGATTTATGAATTAGAATCCGTGTCAAAAGATTTACAACGTACTAAATTAGTTATGACATCTTCTCGTCGGTGCGCATAAACTTTCAACAAAACATCTATATCTTCACCACAGGAGCATGGCCAGCCCAATTCCTTCATTCCACAGCAGCACACCCAGACCCTGTCACTGTAGTTGATGAATTCTTGAAGGAATGGGCCTCAGATCAATTAAAATAAACACCACAAGCTGATTTATCAAATCTTTTCTGAATGCTCTCAGAAAATGTCAAAAATCTGATCCATTGACAGAGAAAAGTCAGAGAATCGTGGCAGCCTATGGGATCACAAGACCTTTTCAAAACCATCATAAATCACCACAGAAAACAAATGGGGCACCATGTGATAAGATTTCTTCTGACAGCTTTGCCTCAACAAGACATATATGAGATAAATGGATACCTTCGTCTATACCCAATTGCCAGTTTACAAAGTTCCAAGTTGTCAAACTATAAAAGACACTAGTATCAAAGTCCTTGCAAATAACATACTTTTTTGGGGTATACAAGGGTAGCTTTGGAAGAATATCCCTCCAGCTCTGTATCAGTGTTGCAAGCCGTATAAACATCCTTGCTGATATGTATACATGTACGCTACATATACAAACACACAGCAGCTTCTAAATTTCAAATTTACATAATATGACATATATGTATACACACTCACACACACATACCCTTGCATGGACTAAGTAAACTTTGCCACTTTCTATTATTAAATGAAAACTGCTTTAGAATGCTAAAGTGTATCTAATCAAGGTACCTGCAGATATATATTACATATATAATAAAACTTGAATACAGGAGAGAGAGCACACAGTCAAATCCTAGGCAGACAGCTCAGGAAATTCTTGATCCTTGAATACAAGGATAAACAGCTCAGAGTCCATCACACACACCTTTAATCCCAGCACAGGGAAAGCCAGGAGTGGGACCAACACCCTTAATCCCTTAACTCCAGAGACAGAACTTCTTCTGTTTCTGTGAGTTCAAGGCTACATGCCTTTAATCCTAACCTGGATGGGATAGGTTATATAAGGGCTCATAGAAACCCAGCGGAGACAGAAGCAACTGGCAGAAGTGACCAGGAGTGAGGGTGAGGAAGTTGCAAGACAGTTTGGTGAGAATTGATTGTGGTGCTTCCTCTCTCTGATATTTCAGCCTTCCCCCGATATTTGGCTCTGAGTCTCATTTAATACAACCCGAATCAATGCCACTACAGGTGCCCTTTGTTTCTTTATGAGTCATCTCAGTCTTATCTTATTTCATATATGTTAAGCTTACATTCAAAGACAAGTAACAACAGGCTAAGCTTCTAATCATGTCAATACAGAAATGCTTCTACTAATAAGTTTTTATAAGTGACAAAAATCCAAAGGCACAGTCAATGTAGTAGACATTGAATTTTATGATAAAGTTTCATTGTAACTGATCTTCTTCAGGTGGCAGATTAAAAGGTCAGTAAATATTAAAACTTTCATATAACCTATGGAGTCAACTTACTGACTCACAAAAGACAAAGAGTTTCTTTTTCAGCTATGTCTAAAGGCCGAGTCTAAGGAAGGAGCCTTTCAAGTTAGGTGAACATGAACATGTAGAAGCAGTTAATAATAACGGAGCCTGCAGTTTGCAGATAAGGCTACCACTCAAGAGTAGATGTTCAGCGGAAACAGAGCTGATTCTCCAGGATCCAAACATAGCACTGCTGTTCTTCTAGAGCAGCGGTTCTCGACCTTCCTAATGCTGCAACCGTTTAACACAGTTCATGTTGTGGTGACCCCCAACCATAAAATTACTTCCATTGCCACCTTATAACTTCAATTTTGCTACTGTGATGACATAACATAAATGTCTTTGAAAACAGAAATTTGACCAACGGGTTGTGACCCACAGGTCGAGAACCAGTGTTCTTGGCCATTATGAACCTACTTCAGTTGAGGAAGGTTTAATTTCTTTGGTTGCTAGTCCAAGATGCACTCACTAGAAAGGTAACCTCATCCCTCAAGATCATGCCATACTTAGCTAGTTTCTAGAAACTGCAGCAAATCCACAGATGGCAACTCCAGGGAAACCTTTCAGTGGTGTAAAATATGAGTGTGGATGGAGATGCCAATGAGGGCAAAGTGAAGCACAAATGTGCAGGTCAGGATTCAGCAGATCTCAGTTTTGTTTTTGCTTTCTCTTTGGTTGCTGATCCAAAGATTTCATTTATTCTACAGACATCTATTGTCTTCATGCGCAGGACGGACCTCAGAGTTGTCATGCTAGATAGCTCAGTGCTATTACAGTTCCTAGTGGAAAGAGGGCATCATGTCCAGTTTTTCTTTAACTGCTTAGTAATTTTGAAGATGTTTCAGGGAAATGAAATGCCAAAGACATTTAGATACCTCCCTCTTTACCCATAAAGGCATGAAAAAACTGTCTTTGCCTTGTAGGCACTAGACAACATGGTAGAGAGATACACACAATCACCTTCCCAGGATATCTAATTTGACACAGGCTTTGATTTAACACACATTTTAGTTCTGTGTACATGAACTTCCGCTCACTCTTTCAGGGCAAATCTTGGGTCATCAGTAGTCATATAAAATCTCTATTATTTCTGCAAGGCAAGATGAATCTGACTTATGATGGGACCCAAACAAATGCACCAAGTTTATTGTTAAAAGAGATAAGAAAAGAAGCAGGTAGTACAACATATACAGAATGTCAACAAATGCTTTCAGCCCTGGGCAGTGAGGATGAGGCTTGTTCTTGTTTCTCCCCATCTGGGATTTTTCTTTTTAGAGGGGCAAGTGATGACTTCATTCCATGGCCTTCGATTGCTTTTGTACCTTCCTCTATTCAAAATTCCAACTTAAAAAGAGAGTCCTTTGCTATGAGTCAGTAAATGGAATACATTAATAATGCTTGAGTGTCTGGCCCCTTTCCAGGCTTGCTAACTTGATCACCCGAGCTGCAATGTAGGCTTCAATTTTTTTTGTTTAGCATAAAGGAAAATTACCCTATATAGCTTTTAACTCCCCAAGGCTATCCCTAAAAGCCTTCCTCAAACTTCTAAGGTGCCTGGACTAGCGTTTGAGCTTAGAAAAGCTGTTGGCAAATCCCAGTGAAATTTTTTGACAGATTCATCTTTTAGCCTTTGGGAAAGCGAAGGTGCTGTAGGCAAGATATTTGATTAATGCCATAAAAAATAGTGTTTCGGGCACAGCTGGCATGTTGGGAGGAAAATTCATCACTAACTCTAAACCTGCCATGTAATTTTCTACCCACGGTTCTCTTCCTCACTTGACAGAGATGTGCACAGGACAGACTCAGTTGACAGAGGACAAGCCAGCCAGATGTTGAGGCATCTTGAAACATGACAGATCACTATGTTTTAGCTCAGATTAATTCACTTATTAGAGGTAAACCTAAATCACTGGTCATTGTCAAATCAGTTGTCACCACCAGCAAATCATGTCACGTTCCTGAGCAAAAATAGTTACGGTTTTAAAGGGTTGCTTTAACCTCAGCCCTTGGTGCTGAGTGAGACTTTGACAAAAAAAAAAAAAAAAAAAAAAAAAAAAAAGCCTGGGTTGCATGTCTTCAGCAGAGCAATTGCTTTCAACTGACCAACTGACCAGGCATCTATCTCACTATGACTTTCTGGGGGCTCTGTAGACCAGGAAAATTACTCCAAAGCACGACAACAGCTCAGTGCAGAACTGCTCTGGTCTTAGAAGTCTTAGAAATCATGTTCTTTTTTCCTCCCTGTCCCCTTTCCACTTCCAGAATACTCTGCAAGGCATATCCATGATTTGGACCTTGGCTGGTTTACACAAGTTCATTCAAAAATGAAAAAAACAGAAAAGAAGTCAAGATATCTTTCAGAGAGATGAGGCAGCAGAGCTCTGTTCTGTTAGTTTATATGAAGTGCATCTCACTTCACCTCCCAGGGCTTGGTGGCTGCTACAAAACACACTAGTTCATCTCCCAGTGGATCAGTGTTAGTTTACAGAGTCAAACCCACAACTGGCCCTGGAGTTGGCAGGCTGAAGTAAAGTGTCAGGGAGTACATAAGCTATAGAAAGTAGCTAATATCTTCATCCCTGGAGGCTGAGTGAGGAGACAGGAAACACTGGCCGGATGAACAGCAGGAAAATCTGTACACTATGCACTTCTTCTGGACGTTCTCTTGGGCTCACTGGGAATGGTGCTCGGGAAACAAAATTCCCAAGAAAACTGCACAAGTCAGGGGAAAGGGACCATAGTAAGGCAGTATTTCTGTCACTGTTTCTCTTCTTATTTGTAAAGACCATAATTTAGTAAAGCAAGTAGGTTCGTATGTAGGTCAGAGCAGATACTAACTGCAGAAGAATTGCATGTTTACGGGGACACTCAGCATGTCCCCTGGACTCTCAGTCTGCATGTTGCTTGTTCATGATCTGAGTATGATGCTGGGGCGACATCTCACCGTGTAAAGGTGTTTGCTTTAAGCCTGATTAACCTAAGTCCAAGCCTGGGACCTAGCTGGTAACCCCTGCAAGCTGTCCTCTGTCCTCTACGTGTGCGCCACAGCAGACCCAGGTACACACACGCAGGCACATAAACAGATAGATAAGTGTACATTTTACAAAGATCTGAATATGACACCCAGTCTTCACCCACCAGGCAGGTCAATTTGCTAGCAGAGAGACCTTCCTAGGAATAAGGTAATAAGATGGTAAGTTGTCAAAATTCAAATGGTCACCATCTCTTTTTGCCCATATTTCTATTTTTGGTACTTCCATTTTCTGAGTCACCATCACCAATGATGATGCCTTCTGGTGGTCTCGGAGTCTCATTTCTCTTTCCTTACTTGATACCAAAGCCTCCATTACGCCTCTGTACCCTCCCTTGTTCACTGCCCCTTTTCCAGCTCTGGCCTTCCATCTTTGCAAATTTCCAGATCACCCCGCTTCTCCATTCTCTCTGCATTATGGGAAAAGTGAGTTACCTAATAATAGTTTATGCTTCGCCTTCAAAACATCCAGTGGTTTCTGCCTACCAGGTGATATTTCAACCCCTAGCCTTCATTAATTGTTTCCTCAAAAATAAAAAAACTCGATTTACACACAGCCCTGGACCCTAGTGGCTGATTTATTTGTGCTGCCCTTTGGTAGCCGTTTCATCTGATTTTCTCTCTGTATAGAATGGTGTCTTCTCTATGCTCATTGAACTCCTATCTACCCGTGAAAGCCCTAGTCTTAGTCACCCTCCTCTGTGAATTCATCCCTATATCCTTATCATGTCTTAATTTCCCTGCTTGATGGTTTCTCCACTATTCTCCTATCGTTTCTTCGTGTGATGTCACTTTCTGTTGTGTGCCGAAAGATAAGTTGTTTGGGAATTTGGATAAAGAAATATACATCTTTGCATGCCTATAACTTTTAATGAAATAGATAATCAAAATAGGTTTGAATGACTGGATTTAATAAATACTTGGTTATTACAAATAATCTTGGATCTCCAAGCCCCTGTTCTTGAACTGTGGTATTCAGGGATGGGATGACGGATAATGGTTTGGGTACTCTGTTTTGCTCTGACCTTTTCCTAGTCCACAAACTACTTTAAGTTGCTGAGATCTGTGACTCCAGGTGGCTAAAAATATGGTTTCCTATTCAAAATGCCCATTGCAGCTGTAAGGCTTGCAGCACCCTGAGCTTCTACCCTGGCATCCTTACTTTTGAGGGATCTACTTTCTCTTTCCATCCTACCATTGGGGTCCAAAGGAGATCAAGGGCACAAATGAGATGCGCTGTCTACCTACCATCATATTACACAACATTATTGCTAAATTCTGTTTGAAATTCTTTGTAGAAATTTCTAGGAACCTTTCCATGTCATTTGGTAATTATTAGTTCTACAAATACTATGGAAGCTTTCTGAGGCCTCATGGCCTATATACCAGAAGAGTCCCAAGCCCATCTCAAAGATGCTTAAGTATTCACAAGTAGTTTTCTTCGGTAGAAACATTCCCATTGCAAGCATGGGTCTATAAAACATGTGCACATATGATGTGTTTAGAGCAGAGGTTCTCAACCTTCCTGATGCTGTGACCCTTTAATACATTACTCATGCTGTGATGGCCTCTAATCATAAAACTCTTATTTTTATTAATTAATATATTTTACATCCCAACCACAGTTTCCCCTCCCCCTCAAAAATACTTTTGTTGCTGCTTTGTAAGTGTAATTTTGCTACTCTTATGAATTGTAATGCAAGTATCTATGTTCTGATGGTCTTAGATGACCCATGAAAGGGCTATCTGACCCCAAAGAGATTGAGAACCATTAGTTTAGAGGGTAAGTTTTAACTTATATATTTGGAACTTTATGGGTTTTTTTCCCCAAGATCTTAGGGTTAGTTTTGTGTTGGACTGCACATGATTTCTGATAGGCAGGGATTGAAGAGTCATAGATATGCCCTATAAACCTCAGGGATTCTGGTTTTCCCACCTAGGAGGGCATGAAACTGAGCTGTACAACCTCTCTTTTTCATTATTACCCATATTTGAATCCCTACCGACTTGAGTCTAGTAGTAATTCACTGAAGTACATATAGAATTAAAAATTCCATTACTCTACATTATTGTCTGAATGCTACATGAACTATAAAATAGGAAAACAGCAAGCTCCCAGAAACCTGCTTCTGTAGGTTGAGGGAATTTATATCCTTTCTCACTTTCCCAAGTAATTAAAGATACAGAAGAAAAGGAGAAAAATTAAGAGCACTTGGTGCTTTTTTTTCTGTGACTTAACTGTGTTAAAAAATAGGGGTGAAGATGTTTTCATGGCACAGAGAGAGCCCTTTTGGGGAGGACTGGGGCTGTTGGCAAGTTTTAACTTTTAAAGCCCCCCTCTAAACTGTAAAGGTTATCTTAAATAAGATATCACACTTTTAAAGTTCCCACACTCCATACTGCAAACATATAACTAGCATGTTAAGACAATTCATAGGGGTCAAATAGCTCAGAAGTCAATATATTTGGGGGATCTGGATGGAGCTCATTGGTAGAGCATTTTGCCTAGAAGCCATTAAGTTCTGAAATCCAATAGCACTATAAGAGAGGAAAACATGCACACACACACACACACACACACACACACACTTTTAAGACCAGATGAGTTCCAACAGCCCCAAGGGAGAATTTGGCAGGTTAAACTCTGTGAGGTAAGTGCTTTGTAACTTTATCTCAGGACATCTATTGAGAGAAGGGAAAGTCTGTACCAGAGAAGGGATACAGAACAAGGGATCTAGAAGTAGAAGGTGCTGTGGGTGGTGAGGCAGCAGCATCTCTACTGGATGCTCGGATTGCTTTGAGCCCAAAGGTGAGTGGAAGGAGACATTGGCTGCACAGTTGGGCATTTCTCTTCTCCAGATGGGACAAGTGATGGTCTTTCCTCTTTTTAACCTTCAGTGCAGAGCTTTCTGTTTCTGTCTCCCCACCAGCATCCTGGCTCTCCAGAAGAAAAAAGCAGATGCTCTGGTCCAGTGACTGGCCCTGCAGGTGTCCCCAGACTCGGCCTGTTCCCCAGGCAGACTCTAGTGTGTCACCCCAGGCTCGGGGCCACTATCCCCAGAGACTGCAAACCTGAGCCACTCAGTTTTACATTTTTCTCAGTATAATTAAATCCATTCAAGAAGTCAAATTTACTTTTGTAAAGATGATTTCCTCTCTTAAAGCTTATTTATGGCTTATGTAGAAGTATGTGGTTTTTCTCTTATATTGAGATATATGTATTAATTTTAAGTAAAGTTTTCCCCAAACTTAAAAGTCATTTAGTTTACCATTAAAAAAAGTAGTACAATATAACTAATTTTATGTGGGCACTAAGCCATAACTGATGAGGTGATTTTTATAAAAAAGAAAGAAACATAATCCTAGCCCTTATTTTCCTTGAATAAGATTTATTTTGAACAGATAACCACTTTTATTAAAGCAAGCAAACAACCAACAAACAATAAAACACATACTCCAGGAAGGTAAATCATTGCAATAAGCATCTGGTTTCTCCTAAAAGTACTTCGGGTGTCAGCATTACTGTGGGGTTGATTTCTACAGGTAAGGTTGTGCTCTTGAATTTTATTCCTTGAGTCTAGGACTGTTCTCACTGCCTCTCCAAGCTCCGCATCGTGGCCTATTGCACCTGCCCTCTTGCTGGAGTATGTACAGTTCAGGTGTTATCAGGCATGCAGATGTAGTAGCCTAAGATACCATTCTTTTCTTTATTAATACATTTCTATTCTTCAACATTAAGCCTAGACTTATTTTTGTCCTCTTTCTAGGGTTTTCGGACTTATGTTAAACACTGAGTTGGAAGGAATCATCCCAACAATCACTATTACAAGAAGTGAAAAGAAATGGCTATGGCAAAATTTGGCAAGCAGACAGTGAGTCCAAGAATGGCTACTTGTCACCACCTGATATGGTCTCTTCCTCTGGTAACACTTAAGGAGACATCGACCGACACGAATAGATGAGCAGCCATGTTTTTCCTACCGGCATCTGAAGGAGGATGCTCTCAAGCTCATGATTGTGCCAGGCAGAGGCTGCAGAATGGGAGGAACAGTGTGTAATGAGGCATCAGCGCCCAGTGAAGAAAGGGGAAAAGATGAAAAAGAATAAGAATTAGCCCCTGGTGCTGCGGAACACAGGAGACTCACAAAGGCTAATTTCAAATGGCTGGAGCTCTCACATCTTAGGGATGAACTTGCTTCTTGATGCACTTATAACTCCCATTAATGTTAATGTGGCCAAGCCCACCGAGAAGAGAATACAGACCCTGGCTAGCTTTCATCAATTCAGTTCCTTTTCTTCCCCCTCCAGTGGGGGGTGTGTAGTTACCTTTATGAATTAAGACAGGAACCTATGATAATGTACAAATACATTTGGGCTGAAAAAGAAAAAGAGAATAACCGATGAGCAAAGGGAAAAATAAAAGAAACTTATCCAAAGTACACAGAGCAGATGGCAGTTCACAGAACGCAGCAGTAAGAGTCCAAAGTCAAGCTGAAGCAGGACCAAGCCCCAGACTTTGTGGCCTCCCCCTGGGAGGCCTTATCCTCTTTGAGGAGTGGGTGGGAGGAAGCCACAGGGTGGGAGGGAGGAGGGGAAGGAAGGGGAACTGTGGTTGGTATGTAATAAAAAAAAATCTTTTAAATTAAAAAAAAAAAGTCAAAAGAGTGTAACGTCATGTCCTAGCCATGAGCTCTCACAGGGCTGACTGAAGCAATCAGCGACTCTGTAGTTTTGGACCCTTCACACATTTTCTTTTCTTCAGACATTCATGCCAGAAAACTCTTAACAACTCTTTGGTGAATAAATTATTAGCTTTTGTTACAAGGAACATAGAACTAGGGTGAAAAGAAACTTAAATTCTTAAAATTTAAAGACATTACCAGAACTGTTCATGGAGAGAATGAGGGATAGAGGACCGCTCAGTGACAAAATGGAGTAACATGTTCGCTAGTATCAGGACAGGCTGTCTCAATCCAGGTGAGTCTGTGGGATCCTCAGTACATTTCCCTGACTTCCATCCATGCCCATTATCTAGGAGATTCCTACGGAAGCCCCTGTGGCAGTTCACGGATGACTATAAGCATGCCAAGGAAATGATTGGGATGTGACAGGTGGTGTGTAATTCTACATATGCTTTATACAAGTTTCTCCCTCGCTGAGTGGCCTCACTGAAGCTTCCTCTGAACATGGGCAGGGACTGTCAGACACAGCAATCTCTGTATCTTTGGACTGAGGACTCTGATGCCTCAGTCCTGTTCTCTATAGTCTCTAGAGGCTATCTTTTTGCTCACTATGTTTTTTTTTTTTTTTAAAGAAACCAAAACTTTATTTATTTATTTATTTGCCTTGGTGTTTTTGGAACTGGAACTACAGACAGTTGTTAGCTGCCATGTGGGTGCTGGGAATCGAACCCGGGTCCTCTGGAAGAGCAGACAGTGCTCTTAACCACTGAGCCATCTCTCCAGCCCGCTCACTATGTTTTTAAAGGAATACTGCAAAGCTCAAAGCAAGCGAGATAATTAACCATACATGTATATACAAGTCTGCATTTCAAAAAGTTATTCTTACAGCTGTCGTCTTTCACGATGTGATCTTCACTTAGCTTTTCAATATTTTTAAACTTGACATTGCTTAATACTAAAATGGACATATATATGCACACATAAACACACATATCACTATATGCATGCACAGAGAGATG
Source organism: Sigmodon hispidus (assembly GCA_004025045.1). Lineage (NCBI taxonomy): Eukaryota > Metazoa > Chordata > Mammalia > Rodentia > Cricetidae > Sigmodon > Sigmodon hispidus. Next base: position 118,805 of record PVIH01000253.1, read on the forward strand.
CATAATCTGATAAAACATTGTACATGCTGATCTAAATTAAAGAGACAATAAATAAAACCTAGATATTAGTGTGCATTCAAATGTCCATAAATGAAGCAAACCTCATAGTAAGACCTTCTGTAGAATACAGATAACAGCCTATTCCGCGCTACTGAGAATGCTATCTGTCCTGATCAGCCTTAATTGTCAACTAGAGTTGCCTGGGAGAAACCTCAATTGAGGAATGCCTAGATCAGGTTGGCCTTTGGCTATGCTTGTGAAGAACTGTCTTGATTACTGGTTTATTACTGATTAGTGATCTTGATCACTAGTAAAGTCCATCCTAGCATTGATGGCACTATTCCTCAGGAAGGTGGTCTTGGGCTGTTAAAACAGAACATTTGCTAAGGACTAGAGAAATGGTTCAGCTACTAAGAGTACTTGTTGCTCTTGCAGAGTTTACCTTCCTTCATCTCCAGCTCCAGGGATCTGATGCTGTCCTCTGGCCCCCTCGGGCACCGGGCATGCACATAGTGCACATACATACATACACACAAACACTCATATGAATAAGACAAAAATGCAAATAATTCATTTTTATAGCTAGCAAAGCACAGACGAGTGTTCCAGTAAGCAGCATTCCTCCATGGTTTTTGCTTAGAGTTCCTTCCCCAGCTTCTTTCAATGCTGGACTGTGAGCTTTAAGATGAAATAAACTCTTCCCTCCCTTGACTTGCTTTGGCCAGAGTATTTTATCACGGACAGAAAGGGAACAAGAACACCATCGAAAATACTAAAAATTTATAAATACCTTCACATGGGCTATGTTTCATTGAATTAGCATTACCTATTCCTAAAATATTATTAGCAATAAAGCTTATACTCAATAAGTTGCATATATTTAGAGTATACAATTTGATCAGTTATGACATACTAGTATATCAGTGAAGCCTTCAAGATAATGACAAATACATACACTGCCCTTTTGTCTCCACTCATAAAATAACCTTAATCTCTCTCAACTACTCAACCATTGCATCCCAGATAACTACTGAACTGCTTTCTGTCAATACACATTGATGTGTATTTGCAGAACTTGAAACAGTATACATGTATACACTAAACCATTCATATATCTATATATATATATATACACATATATATAATTTTGCCCTAAATTGTTTCTGCCAAACATTATTTTGTTCATTCACAATGCAACCTATATCAAACTGTTTTCTATTGATGAACATTAATATAACAGTATTTTTATGAATATACCATATTTATCTAATGATGAACACTAAGATTATTTCAAGTTTCTGATATTAAAAATAAAGCTAAAGTAAATGAATATTGTATAACTGTTTGAAAACATGCTTTTATTTTTCAGACAAATACCTAGGACTGAATTCACTAACTATGGTCCACATATGCTTAGTTTTAAACAACTGAATTAGTCTGTACATAGCAATGGAATCATTTTATATTGCTACAAGAGTTCTAGTTCGTCTGTGTTCATTCTCATTGCTCAGCCATTCCAATGACTTTAATATGGCGCACCACATTTAGAATTCATTGTTCCTCAATAGAAATAGTGCCTCACATTTTTAAGGAGTTTTCTTTGTAGCTGGAGACTCTCACTGGTAATATGGCTGTTCACATATTTTGTTTGGTTTCTATTTGGGTCATTTTTCTATTGGTGAGTTTTAAGCCCCTCACCCACTTTGTGCAAGGAAGTCTTTTGTCAGCCTTTAAAAGCCAAATAATGCTTTGTTGTATTTAAGCCATCTTGGCTGAACTCACCAACATTTTCTCCAGTATTTCTCTGTAAGCATTATAGTTTTGAGCTTATGTCCATGATCCCATGTAAATTGGTTTCTTTATATAATCTGAGGGTTTTGGATCAAAAAACCCTTCTTACAAATGAATATCTATTTGTTCTAGTACTTCTTAGTTATTGAAAAGACTTTCTTTTGAAAGTTTACATCATTGAAAATTCATAGTGCATAAATATGTTGGTCTTCTTCACTGATACCCTTTCTATTATTGTTGAAAGGTTGTAGAATTATCATCATTACACACACACACACACACACACACACACACACACACCCCTTGAAGTTAGGTAGTATGAATCTTCCAAATCTGTTTTTCCTTCTCAAGAAGGAAATTGTGTTGGGAATGCTACGGATGTCCCTTCCCTACAGATGTTAGCATTAGTTTGTTATTTTGTGCAAAATGCTTGCTGGAATTTTTGGAGTTATATTGAATTTGTAGAGCAGTTTGGAAAAAATGGAATATCTTAACTGTAATGAGGCTCCTGAGACATAAACCTGGTATATATATTCAAATTCTAATTTTTCTCACAAATGTTTTATAGATTTTTGTTTAAATTTATTTATTTTTGAGACATAGTTCATGTAGCCAAAGTTAGCCTTATATTTACTATGTAGCCAGAAATGACTTTGCACTCCTGATCTTCATATCCTTATCTCTCTGATGCTGGAGTTTTAGGTATGTATGCCTGGCTTGTTTAATGATTGTGGTGGGGGAAGTAAGTGGGGAGGGTCTCCTTAGGTAGCCCTGGCTGGAAGTTTGTTATGTAGACCAGACTGGCTTCAGACTCACACAAACTTGTCTGCCTTTTTCCCTAGAGTGTGGAGCTTAAGGGTGTGTATTAACACACTTGGCTGTTTGGTGGATTTTGAATATCCAAATCTCTCATATATTTTGCTAGGATCTCTCTCTCTCTCTCTCTCTCTCTCTGTGTGTGTGTGTGTATGTGTGTGTGTACAGTGTGTTCTGTCTGCATGTATGCATGTGTATGGTTGCTGGGAATTGAACTTAGGACCTCTAGAAGGGCAGCCAATGCTCTTAACTTCTGAGCCAGCTAGATTTATTTCTACCCAAGTATTTCACATTTCTATTATTAATGATCCTGACTTACTTACTTTGACTTCTGTTCCTTTGTGACATGTATAGGGATGCAGGTTTATAACTGCTTATTCATCTTACATCCCCAAATCTTATTAAATGTACTTGTTATTCTTGGTGATCTTTGGGGAATTTAAACAAATTTTCTATGTAGATGATAATGTTACCAACAGATACAAAAAATTTTACTTTTTGTCTGGTATGGATAACTTTTGTTTATTTATTTTTCATGCTTTATTGCAGTGGTTAGATTTTTTTTTCCAGGAAAATGCTACATTTTACACCCAATGTTTCGAGGTTTTCACCCATATAACGTTCACTGCATTGTTTTCTTTCAGATGTCTCCTGTCAATAAGAGAAGGTCATAGTTCATTCCTACTTAGCTCTAAGTTTTTGCTCTCTACCCTTAAAGAGCAGGTCTTTTATTTTATCACTTTTCTCTATTTCTATTCCATTAATTTCCACTTTGATCTTCATTATTTCATTCTTCTGCATATTTTGGGTTTAATTTTCTGTCCTTTTTCTAGCTCTCAACGTAGCACTGATAGTGTAAATTTAAAATATTTTTTATTGTCTAATATAGTGCTGTAGAAATTGCCTCTTGCGGGCTGGAGAGATGGCTCAGCTGTTAAGAGCACTGACTGTTCTTCCGGAGGACCTGAGTTCGATTCCCAGTATCCACAGGGCAGCTAACTATCTGTAATTCCAAGATCTGACACCCTTACACAGTTATAGATGAAGGCAAAATACCAATTCACATAAAAAATTCTTTAAAAAAATAATATATATATATAGTGATATATTAGAAATCCTGTTAGTTTTTTTTAAAAAAATTCCTTTATAATACATTTAAATTCCCATTTTGTGTCTTATTTAAACTCTGAGTAATTCTGAATATTGTTTCTAAATACTTGAGATTTTTCTAGATAGAGCCTTTGCAATGACTTCTACCTCAATTCCACATGGTCAGTGAACATATTTCATATGTTTATGAAATACAGATGTTTATAAATTTTATCAAGACTTACTTTATGGTCCTAACTTAGTTTTGGTTAATTTAGTTTTGAAAGAATGCATACTTTCAAAGTATAATGGGTGCAGCTTTGATATTTTAAAACACTAATGAAGTTGATAATTGTTTAAATCTTTTATATTTTTTCTGCCTTTAAGCCTATAAAAAAGAGGTAGCAAAACTTTTTACTATAATAAGAAATTTGCTTCATATAAGTTAAATATGTGGTTAAATACATAAATATTTTGGGTTTTTGTATTCTCTTATGAAATAATGTTTTCATTATTTAGTGGGTTTTATATCCATGGCTATATTCTCTGTTCTGAAATCTGCTTTGTTCCACACTAACACAAACATTCTATTTTTCCAGTTGAATTGACATGTAGGTCATCCCCAAATTTTTAATATGTTATTTGTTTTTATATTGGAGGTATCTTTTAAAGGTAATGTGTAGCTGGGTCTGTGTTTTTGGTCTTTACGAAGTCTGACAGGCTCTGCCTTTTGAGTATCTAGGCTACATCGACTAATTGGAGTGAGTTCTATGTTTGAGTTTGAATCTGCCATCTTGTCATTTATTTTCTATTCCTTTTTTCTGTTTTTTCTCTCCTCATTGTCTGTCTATTGGGGACAGAGGACTTTGATGATCCCACTTTCTATACATTGTCCTCTTATTAGCTATAACTTGTTGTTATGTCTGTAGTTGTCTTAGGGTTTACAGTACACATCATTAATGCAATATACTGTCTTCAGATGATAGCATCACATAAAAGACCCAACAGTAGACACGTCTCCCTTTCTGAACTTGGTGCTAGCCTTACCAGTATTTTGCCTTTGCAGATGTAATAAATTTCCCACCAGCTCATTATCTTTTAAGGACATTTAAAAACTAAGAAAATTGGCCTCTATTTCCTCATGATACCACTACTGGAATTCTTAATTCTTCTGTAAATATTTACACCCACAGCCATTTCACTAGGTGCAGAGTTCTATGCTGATGACTTCTTCCAGTGTTAGGAAACATTTCTCATGTGTACTTTAACCCTTATCTTTCTTCTTTTCTTTGATGTTCTCTCTCTCTCTCTCTCTCTCTCTCTCTCTCTCTCTCTCTCTCTCTCTCAATTAAACTGAGTCTTTCTATTTGTTTTAACTTTGCCTCTTGTTTTTGAGCACCTTAATTATGACATACATGTCTAAGAGTTTTCTTCATGCTTTTAGGCCAGAGATTTACTTAACTTCTTGGGTCTCTGGGTTTATAGTTTTTCCCAGTTTGGAAAAATGTCAAGGTTAGTAAGTTGTCCTCACAGAGATCACTGAGACAGTGTGTGTCATTGGAAGAACCCACGTCTCTCTCCGTACTGCACGTAGGTTAGCTTCTACATTCATGTTTTCACAGTACTAATTGTTTTTCCTGTGGTGCCTAACAGACTGTCAATCAGATCCACGCTTTACTTTGCTTCTGTAGCCTTTATCACTTTTATATTTGTTTAAATTTACTGCTGTTTAAATTTTTATGCCTGGAACTTTTTGTACATATAGAATATAGTAATATTAACAGTTTGGTATCCTTGACTCTTAATTATACCAGCTGTCTCAGTTTTAGGTAAGTCTTGGTAATTTGATTTCTGTCTTCTTCGTAGGCCACATTTTGTAGCTTCATACTGTACCTGGCCCTTTTGTGCAGATATGACCTTGGGAATCTCAGGAGTCTTGCTTCTATTATACATTAGGTATGGCTGCAGCAATGCTCATACCAGAACAAACTAGGTTTAATGCTGGACTGGAACTCTGCTAATGAGCATTTCTTACCTGCACTAAGACTAGAAAGAAGACCAACACTTGTCCACTGTATTCAGGTGCCTGAGTCACCAAGCAAAACGGAGCACAGGTGAGCAGTTGGTGGAGGAAGGCCTTTCCCCCACAGTGAGGGGAAAGAGCAAACCAGCTTCTGCAGAGGTGGCTGATGTGGAACCACTGTCCTGCCTCATTGCCAGGGACCCGCTGGCCACAGAAGACCCAGTACTTGAACGGGTGGGGTTTTCTCTGGAAACTATGATAATATGATGACACAGGCAGAATGGCAGAGACTATTACTATAATATGTGCAGACCCCACCTGCAAACAGACCTTTGTGTGAATCTAATGTGCATAATTAAGAACCCAATGCTCTGTGGCTCTTACTGGCTTGAGTGATGGGCAGTCTAACTCAGACGGAGCTTTTTCAGGCCTTGCCTGTTTCTTCATATGCATACACTGATTAACACTCAGTAAAGTACTTAAGGACAACCCATTGCACATTTCTAGAGTGTTCTCTTTCTCTCTCTCTCTCTCTCTCTCTCTCTCTCTCTCTCTCTCTCTCTCTCTCTCTCTCTCTCTCTCCTATCACCCACAGTTCTCACCTCCTGGAGGTTTAGCCAGTGTCCCCCCTTCAACTTCTGCTGGCTGCCCACTCTGAGAGGCTGCAGCAACAGGAGGCCTCAGCTTTGCTCTGTGTGTATAAAGCATTTGTAGCTCTGGTGCTCACCTGTGTGGTGACATGGATAATACTGTGCAACAGCTGCTGCTCACTTCCCAAGCCCAGTTCAGTATGGGGACTAGCTCATCCTACTGAAACTTCTGTTCACACTGTCTCTCAGGACCATTCTCATATCTTAAACTATTCTGAAAATTTTGCTCTCTCTTTTTGGTTTTCTAAGTGAGAAGGCCAATTCAGTATGAGAGAATCAAATTTATTTTTCAGGAGTATGCTTCTAAGTATCATATATGATGACTAAGATATGTTGAATATTTTAGAAACGAAACTCTGTTACTTTATAGAAAAAAAATGTAGTACTTTAGCACACATTCACAGCTAGTCCTAGGAAGGAATTCTTTGGTTTAATGAAGGACTGTAATTGTGAGAATTTTGGGAAAATTAACCAGTGTGATGACTGTCATTAAGAGATCCAGGTATCTCTCCTTGCTCATTCACATTTGGAAAATCAAATTAAATGTGATGTCTATCTTCAAGCTGGCTTTCCATGTTGAGAAACTCTGGGACCTCCCCTGTCCTCTTTAGGTTTTCAGACTGAAGGAAGAAACAGTTCACCAAAAACTCATGACAATTCACTCTGCAAAGTAGAATGCTGAGCCACGGAAAGTGACCCTGAATCAAGGGCTATGCTCGGAATTGCATTCATCAAACTGAGGTTGGATTTGCCAACCCGGGGCACTGCCCGATTGTCACCTCCAGGAAAATGATGTGAGAAAATACTTTGAAGACGGAAAATAATTATCCTCCTTCCACAACTTCAAAGGTAGTCCTGGAAGATGAAAATGAATCCATTTCTCCTGACTTCAGGACCACATTATCAACTGTGAACTCGCTTCTCCACAGAAATTCTGAGGGGAGAAACCAGCTCCACACAGGAAGGAAAGACGACATTTACTTTCCCTTTGGCTGCTAGCTAACAGTTACATGGCATGCTCAGTGGGGTACATGCTCTGAATTCTTGTGTTCTCATTGCTCCTCTATTAGAACCTTCTGGAAAAGTCAGAGCATATCTCAGAAAGCAATGCTGATAGTCTCACTTCTCCCATGCTTTGAGGTCCAGTTAAAACACATTACTGCCCATGAAACCCTTCTCAAATTGGTTCACAGCCATTTACATGTCGCCTACCAGGCTGAGCAGTATAGAGAGTCTAACTTGAATGTATGTGTTTGAGTCTTATTTTTGTTCTAGTTGGAACTATTCTTGCACTGATTTTATGCTTATATTGCTGTCAATCACTGAGAGTTACTTTGAGAAAAGAGAGTGGGAACTACTCTTCTCATATTTCCATGCACCTAAGAAGACAACACTTTTTGTGCCATTTGCCTGTAATTATTTATATAAACATGGGCAAATCAATTATATTCTCTTTAGTCCAGTTTCTTTTTTAATCTCTATAATTTTGGATTAAAAGTAGCCGGTTTTCTTGTGCCACAAAATTTACAATGTCATTTATTCTGCATAAAATCACTACTCATGTAGCTTATTATTTGCTGCTTTCAATTCTGTAGCTTGCTGATGCTATGCAAACCATGTTGAGTAAGACTAAGAACTCAACTTAGCAAGACAAGATTGGTGAAGGGGCAAAAAAACCTGTACAGGCCCAACACAGGTGGGCAAAATACTTTAAAGGGCTATTTAATTCATGTTTAGTCAGATGTACTGATTCCATTGGCAATTTGATCCAAGGTATTCCCTTGGGATGGGATGAAGTTATTTTCTTTTTAAACAGGATTTTCATGGAGCAAAGTTAATGGCACTAATCAAACACTTCTTTTAAAGATTTAAGATGGGTTATTTAATAGTGAATAGGACCCTTTATACAGGAAATTATCCCATGGAAATATGCAGAGTGGGGCCTTTAAACTCCCCAACATAAATATCCATGTTTTCTTTGTATAAACATCTAGGGGGAGATTATAGTTATGGAGAAATCTAACTGCCTGGGCTGGGGGATCACAGGAGCACAAGACCTCACATGGTAATAGAGCTTATTTAACCTTGTAGAAGCTATCCGGATACAGAAAGTCTGCCTACCTCAATGTCATCAACACATTCCATCATGTTCTGAAGTATATTTTTCAATAACTGTCACTCTTCAGTGGCTAACAAAGAGCCTTCTTGTGCTGACCCTGTGTCTTTTATGAGTTCCACAAATAACTAATTAACGTCCTCTCCAAAAGGCAGCATAAAGGCAGAGGAAGTCTCCGTGAAACCGGCCTTGCAGATCTCAGGCACAATCTCCTGAGTGAACACTACAAAGCATCCTATCTCCTCAGACTTCTCTCCAGAATTAAATGCTTATTGACTTCGTGCTAATATCCATTTAGTAAGCTGCCGTTTTTGTTTGTTTTAATATAGCGCTCCGTTTTACAGTAGAGAGGAATTATGCAGTTTAGAAGTATGAATATTAAAAAAGGATTTAATTAAATCTGTTGCCTGAAACCTCTGTCTAAAGCTATAATGACAAATTTAGTCCATATTTATTATGGTGCACAGGGGACCTTAACCAGATCATTAGTTTATATGCCTTACTCAGTAGTGAAGTTCTAAAACTTTACATTTTGCATATTATTACATTATTCATTTTTCCAACTAGGCATAAAATACGACTTCCCATGAGTACAATACCTAATTCTTCAAAATATACAAAGATAGCAATAAAATGATTAAATTACAACTCTTACATCTGTTCTTCTTGTCTGATTATAAATTAAAATGTTTCAAACAGGAGAAAACAATTCAGGTGGCAAATGGCATTCGACTACTCAACCTCCCATAGGCTGGAGAGCAAACAAAAATAGACCCTTCCACCCAACAGGCATTTGCACAGACACATAAATACATAAAAAGATGCCCACTGACGTGAGTGGGCCTCACCCATCACTGCCACCAGTACCCGCTACAATGATGTCCATAAGAGACTGCAGAAAGTGAATGTTCTTATGATGATGACATAAAGTATACACTTAGCCAATGGAGGTACGAAAGTCTGAGAAAAAAGTGAATGAAATCACAGTGTATATAAAATACCCTTTATGTTAGAGCCAAACTATAAAATGTTATGTCTGCCAAGAGGAAAATATTTAATGTCATTCTAATCCATTAGCTATCACCACAAAATGCTGCCTTGTGTTTTCTTTAATAGTCACACATTAACTCATGGTTAATTTAATGATGGAAATAGGCACGGGCAGAAGGCACCCTGCAAACACTTTTGATGGAGTCTGTGAAGTCATTACCAAGTTAAGACAATGCAGAAATCAGCCATTAAACACAGATCTGGAGGTGTCCATGCACTGAACATAGTTATGCTTCAACCTAAAGACCTTATAGCAAAATTTCAGTGTAAAAACGGCCTAAATAAAATCTTTCAAAAATAAGTCATAGCCTAACACACACAGAATATATATATGTGTTTGTGTGTGTATGCATATATATATATACATACATATATATACCTACATACATTAATATACAGTTTTATAATGGATTCCATTATAACCTTGGAATTTATTCTGGAGAGGCCAATTTGGACATAGCCAGCTTGATTTAAGTCATTTTCTTCAAATTCCACTGCTTACTTGAGATGATGCCAGGATTATTTGAACACATTAGATAAAAATAGAATGCTTCTCAGTTAACACTATTTATATATACAGCCATAAACACTCATGCATGCCCACTCTTATTATCAGAATCTAATCCTATAGCAACAGAGTCAAAGAAACAGAAGTGTGCCTGGTATTTGAAGGGTAGGCCTGAGGACGCTGGTGTTGGAAGACATATTAGAGAGCTCTGGGTAGGATGGACAATTGGAATGTTAGATGGATCAGGCCATGAGGACAATTGACTAGTTTCTATCAGGATGAGCAAGCTGGCCTTATAGGGAGACTCCAGTGGAGCCAAGAACTTATCACAAGTTCAGTAGCTACAACTTTTTCTAGAGAAAGGGCGTCAGTTCTCCTCAGCAAATCTGAGTGTTGTTTAATTCCCAGAGACTGAAACACCGCTATATTGTTTTAAATAAAGAGTCCTACTGGATTTCAGGGATATTTTAAGTAAAAGAAAAAATGTTGAAGACAAATAAAAAGAAATTACTTAGTCCTCTTTTAGCAAGTGGGTCCACAGAAACAATCCTCATTTCAGATAGCTGCATGCTCATCCTTAAGGACAAACGGATTTCTACTGCATATTCTCCACGCTCATTGTGGGAACAACTCTGGCTGGTAGCTCAGCTCAGCCTAGCTCCTGGTTAGAGTTCCCACCTGAGCCTGCACCAGATACTCAGGCCATTGTCCTTCAGAATAACTATGGCAGAATAGGCTTAGTTTTTAAAATATTACCCACCCACAAATACACTCTTGGTTTATGACCAAGCTTTCTTCTACTCAAGATACAGCATTTGTTTTTCAGCATTCTTCTCTGACGAATGGATGAATTTACTTTCAAGTGCAAATTACCCCTTATATTCCCTTGACATTCTCTCAGGCATATTTACAGGCTACCACAAAGAACACCCTGACTTCCAAGACTAACATTTAAACATAAGAAACCTAGGCATGAACAGGGTTGGTGCATACAAACTTCTCCTGGTCAATCAGTGGACTACAGGGAATTCCTGTGTTCCCCAAGCTGAACTCACTACTGTAGAAACATCTCACAGCTGACAACATGGATCAGACAGATTCGAATAATTCCAGATAGGAGGGAAATAGATAGGGACAAAGAGAATGGGAAGGGATGTTTCTCAGAGTAAGGAGAATCTTTTAGCTTTCAGAAGGAAAATTCTTTCATTTAGTCAAATAGCCCTATTTACAAGACTGCCTTTGGTTTCTATAATAATCTGCAGAAATCCCCCATCCTCCAATCTGCAGGGTGCAACTCCGGCTTCCTCACAGGATGTCCCTGGATAAATAAAATCTAGATCTGGCCTCTGTCCACCACTGTTCTAAATGAGCCCAGTCAGCCCGGCCCATGTTTTTTCATTTCATTTTCTGGAGCCAAATGACGACCATCTGCTGTCACGAAGCTGTCACACTATCCATAATAGGAGGTTTCTAAGGAATATAATGGCTGGAGAATGAATATATGACAGTCCAGCTTGTATGGGGAAGCAAGAGAAGACCTACTGTTCGGAAAGAAACAGCCGTGGTGCTCTCCCACTTCTCAGCAAGTGCATTGTAATACAAATCTTTATTTGAACTCAGGACGTTGACAGGTCAATTGAACAGAATAAGTCTAGTTTATGATGCTCGTGTCAGAACTGGTTAAAGCGGGAGTCTGTTTACCGACGTCCTAAGATATTCCAACAATTTTTCTTGCAAACCAGCACCTTGAGGTTAATTACTTTACCAATTTGAGTAAATGGCAAGCCATATTCCCATCTGTCTCCATTAGTTCCCCACTATTTCTCAATTTATGATGACTGGGGTCAAGGCCGTTGTACAAAAGAAGAAGTAATAAAGCATGAATGGAGTAATTTTCTGTTTATACAAATGTGGTGGCCACAGAATAAATAAGGCAAAGACATTTTGAACATGCATATTCTTAGCTTTGAAACCTCTGGATGCTAACTATATTTACAGTAAATGTGTTTCCTAATTTGTAAATGTAAAACAAATACAAATGACAAACTGCACTTTCCATATTTATGGGCTGCAAGCTGAACTCTGATGTCATAGGCAGCCAGGCTGTGGGTTGATCTCCAAACATAAGCCAAGTTATTAAAACAATTTGGAAAGCCCTGGAAGAATAGGGCTCACTTAGGCTTCCTTGTTTATATAAAGCAAAGTCTTTGGGAAAGAGTGATATGTTAGATGTCAACGTCGTACCAACACTGTGTGATTATGTACCTTACGTATTTGGCACACGTAATTCTTGCTAGCCATATAAAATTGAATCTTGGAAATCTTAAAAATAGAGTTCTACCCATTAACAATTTAAGAATTAACATATTCCTTCCCATTTTCTCCCTCCTCTTCCTCCACCTCATTCTTATCCTTGTGGTGAAAATTTTTAAGTACGACCATTCCAATCTAAATCAGAAACATATCACACACTTTAATTTAAATCTCACAGCATTTTCTATTATTCAAAACAAATATCATAAGAGTAATTTAAGAGGAAATCTCGCTGAACTTCTCTACTTTGTTCATGGATATGACAAATGGATAATTTTGGCCTATTCTTCTTTTCTCAAACATTGACTTTAAAAGGGCAAAGAAGATGCATTTCTGTCCACTTGCCACAGGTGGCAAATGTGATGATTAATTAAGTGCCACAATAAAATAGATTTTATAGAAAATGAAACTTAAAGCATATATTTCACAATCAAGGATTCAAAATAGAAAAGAAGCAAATCACTTCATCTGAGCACCGTGACATTTTGCTTTCAAACACTGCCACCATGCAGGCACAGGTGTAGTGTGGTTGTGTATTTAATAAAAATAGCCTAAAATATCAAAAGACAGAGCCAAGTTATAAAAGTCAAAGAGTAATGACCCATGCCTTTAATATCAGCACTTGGGAGGCAGAGATCTCTGGATCTCTCTGAGTTTAAGGCCAAACAGAGCCATGTGGTAATGGGACACACCTTTAATTCTAGCTCTAAGAATGTTAAAGGAAGAAGTAAAATAGTTGGGTGGGGAACCTAAGTGTTATTTGAGTATTACCAGAAATGTAGTATTCAGAGAGAAATGCTTTCTGCCTCTGAAGCTACCCCAATCCAAAGGATAAAACCTAAGAAAATACATGCTCATTACCCTGTATGAGGTGTACACAGGAGACCCAAGTTTGGGGCACTTGTCTATGTGAGACCTGTGCAGCTAGATCAACCTGCTGGGGCAGTCTTTATGCTACAAACCTTCCACCTACTCAGGGAGCATGGCTATCCGAAAACTTCCACTGTAAATTACAAGAAATTCCCAAGACAGTAAAGGAAAGAACTTGTTGTCATTTTTTTTTTTCATGTGAATAAACTTAAACATGTTACTTTCAGATCTTTGAAGAAAAATTGTAAGAAAGAATCTTAGCCATCATCCAGGTAGGAGAAGGTAGGAGGTCCATGTGGACATCTTTTGGCCTTGGCCTACAGGGGAAGAATGAATATAAGTCTATTGGTACATTATAAGTCTAGCTGACTGGTACACATCTAATCAAAATGTTTACTGTATTGATGAGTGGAGGCAGCCAGGCTTTACCAGATGAAGATCTTTGGGCCTCATGTCTCCTACTTAGAAAGTATTCCCTAGAGCTCCTGCTTTTTTTTTTTTTTCACATTAATCTATCTACTACTGAGAAACTCACAGCTGGCCAAAGTACAGAAAGTGTCGGTGAAGTCCTTAGCTATAAACAGGACATCTACATCACCAAGGCTTAGGATCTATTGCTGAAGATGAGATGGAAAGATTTTAAAATTCAGTGATGTGAGAATGCAGGAACAAAGCCAAATCTCCTAGGCTCCACAGGAACGCTGGACTCATGATCTCACAGCAGCTGTGGTTGCCTGCACAAGACCTGAGCAAGATGAAGCCAGTTAGCATTCCAGCATGTAGGGGAAGAGAGTCAAGAGTCCATGTACTGTTAGGGAGCTATAGAGAAAGCTGCTGGCTGCTGGAAAGGGGAGAGTCAGTTTTCTTTAAGGGAGTCACCCATGTCCTAGTGGACTGCCCTGCATCATTATATGAGTGGAATAAATTGGACTTCATCTGTCATTAAACAACAACAATTTTAAAATGAAGACATCAATTTGGGAGTGGGTGTAGAGTTGATCTGGGAGGAGCTAGAGAAAGGAGTTGGGGTAAACATTATTAAAACATATTGTATAAAATTTACTATACTAAAAGTATCCTATTAAGATCGACTAAGCATTTTCATGTATCCTAAGCTATACTAGCCCCCACTTCCCAGGTCCATAAAAGACAGAACAGAACCATGAGAAGGAACTTGGGTACCAACTATCATTGTCACTTAAAATGAATGAGGCTTTGAAGAAACTTCAGTAGTGTTCATCCTCATCCCACTGAATGGTTTCAAGGACTAGAGATGACATGTTAATAGTATAAAATATCTTGTACCAGGTTTGACACAGATCAAGAATTCAGTAAATGATGGGAGGTGTCATTTCATGTGCTTCCAATGGAGTAGGCAACCCAGTGATCTCAGTGATCTATGTCTCATGCCAACTTCGCTGGTGTAATACGTAAGGAAAGCAGAGGTCATCACAAGCTTTATCACATCTGACTCCCTGTGATAACTTAGAAGAACCAAGAACAGATTCTTTCTAGGCAGGGTTGTAATACTGGGGCCATGTTAGATAAGGAAGAATAAGAGTGTTTTGCCAGAAGCAACAGGAAATAAGGTTGAGGCAGAGGTGGTAAGATATGGGGGATTCACAGTCTGTCTTATTCTGTCACTTGAATCACCCTCAAAATATTAGCATCATGCTCTCATCTGAAAAGGTCAGTTGGTGTTTCAGAGTTCCCAGTCTACCAGTTTGAAAAGAGTTTCTACCTCATCTCTATGTAAATTCTGATTTGTGTTTCAGTAATTTGCTTTGCATCAGAATGTTTAGCCCATGTCTGTCCGTAGCATTTCACACCTGGTTTTCTACACATGGATGCCCTTCTCCCAGCACATCCATTATACTCACTAGTCATCGTCTGGTCCACTCCTATTTTATAATCTTCTGTTTAGTCAGAGTTATTCTTTCCTCTGTCCTGCTGAGACACTGACTCACCAAGCACTCCATCATCCCTTAAGATTTAATGTTTGTGTCCTATTTCTATAACTTAGTTTTAGGCTAATATCAAAGAATGCACATCTTAAGTGTCTTCATAGTCCTTTCTGCAACTTCCAAAGTTTTTTAAATACTTACTTAATTGATGAGTATACCTATGACAAGATGCTCAAGTTGATTTTCCTTTGTGCTGGGAATGAAAGCAGGTTAGGAAGCATACAAAGTGTAAGAAGCTTCCTAGGTGTCATTTAGACTACCTATTCCAAGGCAGCACCACTCACCCAACACATACATAATGTGAGGTGGACTCATTACACATTTCTGATCTCCCAGACATCAGTGAGCAAGCTATGATTTTTCTGCTCTTTCTGAAAACTAGGAAGATGTCTTCCCCATCTCCCACACAGCAATGCTGTGAACATAAAGTGAGAGAGGTGGTGCTCGGGTAGCAGTGCTGGGGGCATTAAAGACTCTCGAGAGGTGTGTTAGTGCACACACAAACTCCAAGTGTCAGGGCCAGCCACAGATGGTTCTTTTTCTGTGTGTGGATTTTCTCCCTCTGGGCAGCCACATCATTTCCAGGTTAAAGGGCACGCTATACACTTCCCCTGGGGAAGAAAGCTATAAGGATAATGAGCTAAGATGGAGAGCTTTTACTGTGCTTAGGTAAACTGCAGTGACCCAAGGTTCAAGTTTTGGGGACATATCTAATTAGATGTGGTAGGTGGAAAATTTCCTACATAAGGTTTCTACCAGTGTAATTAAGCCCCTAGAATCAAATCAGATTAGGCGGGTAAAACTACAGAGAAGCTTGGATCACATAGCCCAAAAATGCCTCTCAGCAATTCTACTATGCCTTGATACCTTTCAGAGTTGGTCTGTGCCTCACATGGATGTTGAAATTTGACTGACTGCCAGAATCTGGCGCTTCTCAAATCTATTCCTGTATAGCTGAGAGACAAGTCTTTCTATTTTTCTATTTGAAATGAGGGGATAGGTGTTAGTATAAATGTTTGTATGGAGCTGCCACCAGACAGGCCAGAATGCTAAGAAATCAAGAGAAAAGCAGAAGCGACTGTTTTAAAGTCATCTACACTGATAGAATTTGTAGTGTGGATAATGAACCAAACCAGTCCTACAGTCCTGCAGAGAAAAGGGCAACTGGCAATAGCTGATGAGTTCCCATAAGAATACAGGGTAGGGTAAAGGAGAGAGGCTCACCCTATGCTGAGAAGCCATGACAGAGAAAACGAAGTCCTTGAGATCCTGATGAATACCATCATTCTCAAGGGTAAGTTCCTTCCTAATAAAGATGTCATTGTAACAAAGGCTTCTCAATCATGTAGTCAGAGGCCAGAATGTTTTGCATATTACAATAGCCCCAGGGTTTTCATAATACATGTCCAATGGCCAACAGATATGTAGGGAGTAAATGTGAATGAACGGGTATAAACAATGAGTGAACGCAAGAGACTCTTTATGAGTGCATCTTGAGTTTATGGATCCAGGCACAGAGACATTTTGAATGGCAGGGGCTAGGGTCGTGATTCTTCATGATCCATTGGCTATTTCACCTGCATAAGTGGAAGAGTTGGTGTGGAGTGAAAGCTCTCTTCCTTAGGTCTGGTGTAGCAGGGATTTCAGCCTGATGGTCTTCTAATAAACTTATTGCTTTAGTGCTGCTGCAAACTGGAATACTAAAAAAAGGTACTCTTAGACCATTATATTCCCTAAGTTTAGTCTTGAATCTTTTGATAAAATTCTTTGAAAACAACCAGCGGTCCTTCACTCTTATGTGTTCCATTCACCTTGGCCATCAGGGATCAAGGACAAGTGGTTCACAAATCAAAACTCATTGTCCAGAATCTCCAATGGTAAGTCATATGCTCTCATATCTAAACCCTGGAGGACATTCAAGACAAAGCAGAGTGTAGGGCTCTCCTGGTAGATTAATGGCTGGAAGTGTTCTGTGGGGCTGAACACTGAACTGGAAAAACAGCTCAGTTACATGTTCCCTAAAACTTCCTTGGTGGTTCTCTTTTCTGCTTTAAAAGAAAAGATTTACTTATTTTTATGTGTGTGTGGGCCTTCATGAGTTTATGTGTACCATGTGTGCTCAGGAGTCCATAGACGCCAGAAGAGGGTATTAGATCCATGGGACTGGAATCACAGATGGTTGCATGCTGACATGCATGTGCTGAGAATTGAACCTGAGCTCTCTGAAAGAGCAGTCAGTGACATTAATGGATGAACCATCTTTCTAAAAATTATTTAGAATATTTTGTACAAAATATTCTTATAAGCCTTTAAAATTATATATGTATGTATATATGTGTATATATACATGTATATATACACATACATACAAACACATATCCTGCATTTTCCTCCCTGGAGATTTTAAAAATTAACAAAGGAGTAATCAGGATGCTCATGTGTCCCTTGGATCTGTTCTGAACCCAAACACACTTGTTTTGCTCACTGCTCTACAGTCCTCCATTTTGCTGGTGATCTTCAGAACCATCTTCCTCCTAAAGAATTTCTTTTGCTCCAAAACATCTTGCTTCTTCACATGCAGTAATAAGTTTCTATCTTTATCTCAGTAAAATATGGCTTCTCAATTAGTTTATAAAGTCTAAACACATCCCTATCTTTGAAAAACATCACTTTCAAAGTGGGTTTTAGTAATTTTCATCCATACCATGAGCAGGAGGGTATGGTCCTGAAGTTTTAGCTGAGATAGATTTTATATATTTTTAAAAGTGCACCTGAAAATATCTTTATAGTAGGTGCTGGCAGCAGAGATTGGCTACGGAGTCTGGAATTGTGTGCCAATGTCTGCTAAGCTTTGAGTGAAGGATGCTGGTCTAGGTAGTGAACACTTAATTGTAATCATGGTTATCATTGAACCATGAGCCGTTTTAGGCAAGTTTCCAGGAAGTGCACTGACTTAACCACAGACCCTTATCCTGCTTGACCAGCATGGAAATCAGTAGTTACGATGAGATGCTTGAAAAAAGGGCGTTGTTTTTGACCATTTCCTGTCTGCACTCATTTCTTATATTGATAGCCTTTCTTCATTTTCATAAGCACTATTCAGCTATGAATAGAATTTAATTTCTCTCCATCTTTCATGACCAGGAAGAGGGTTCTCATCCAAGTGACTGCTTCACAGAAGATGAGTACTATTCTCCACCAGAAAAAGACATTCAATCTTGTCTACTTAAAGCAAAAGAGAAGCAGAAGAAAAATTCCAAAGATAGACCTGACATTGACTCCCAAAGAGAAACTGAAAGACATTTCAATATATTTTCTTTTAAGTATATACTATTTGAGGTGTGTGTGTGTGTGTGAAGACAAGAGCAGAGTATATATCTTGCCATGAAACTAAAAATCTGAAGAGATCTATCAGTAGCCCTTATTAATAAGGTAGCTAGTCAGAATAAATAGGACACGAGGCAGTGTTCCCTCGGCTACTGTGATTCACATTGTGCACTTAATCGCACAAAATCTAAGTTATGATAACACTGAATTAGGAAGAGTCACTCACAGCTTTCAGAAAACCTATAAGCCCTTATCAGCAGAAGGAATTAAGTAGCAAAAAAGCAAAGCCAGGGACAGTCCCCAAATGAGCCATCTGACAGGCTGGGAAATTAAAAGTAAGTCCATATGTCAAGGGGACTTGGGTCTATGGGACCCTTGAAAGATCAAGCCTCCGTAGCTCAATTTCTGAAAATTCTGGGTTAGCAGGTGGTGCCAGCATAAATCTGACTGCCGAAGGATATTTGGATCTGCCCTGCATCTGGGAAGATTACAGGCAGAACTCTGCTATTGGAGACGGTATGTTCATCTCACACCTGCCTTCAGTGCCAGAGGCTACAGTGGTGGCCAGAGAAGGAGCTGTTTTTGAGCCACGGGTACCTTGCATTCAACCTCTAATTTGCAAAGTGCATCTGCTTTATAGACCTACTTGACAGCAGCTTCATAATTAGAAAAACATGCCTTATATATTTGCACTCCCAAACCACAGGAAAATCTGGCTTTATTTTTAAAACAGTAATTACATGATAGGGGAAGACCTCTCACCACATTCAACTAAGATGATCTGTAAGCAGAATATCAAAATGCCTTGCAGCAGGAAAATTGAGTTATAAAACACCTGTGCCCAAAGTGTCGCGCTCCTCAGCCACTGAACCCACCCACAGACTATGTTTCAGAAAGCATTCACCACACCTTCAGCTGCTGCTGCTGTGGTCCTTGGGCTCTCATTTTGGTAATTTATCATTTATAGAACTTTTAACTGGCGAATATTAAAGAGATCTAACCCAAATAAGAGCAACAGAATGAGCTTTTCTTAGCAACCAGGGATTGAACTGAGGGCCTGGTTCCTACAGTTAATAGTTAAGCATTCTACCACTGAGTTCCTTTCCTAGCAGAATTGTCTTCTTTAAAACACCTTTTTCTGCAGGGTTGTGGTGGCACATGCCTTTAATCCTAGCACTGGGGAGGCAGAGTCAGGTGGATCTCTGTGAGTTTGAGGCCAGCCTAGGGCGGGAAAAATGATACAGCAGTTAAGAGCACTTGTTATTCTTACAGATGATCCAGGTTTGATTGACAAAGCCCACACAGAGGCCAACAACTGTCCATACTCTAGTTCTAAGGGATCAGATGCTCTCTTCTGACTTCTGAAGGCACCAGGCATGCACATGGTGCACAGACATACATGTAAGCAAAATACTCAGACACATAACATAACAAAGTGTAAAACAACAACAACAACAACAAAATACTTTTTCAGATACTCAATAAATCATTTAATGGTAAGTTTCTGAAGAACTGAAAAATGTTTATGCTCAACATTGCTTCCTAAGTTTTCTTCTTCGTGGCACACATAAAATCATTCTGTGTTTTATAAGAATTAAATTTGTACACAAAACTAACCATGAATGCACAAGAATTATGATAAGGTGAAAACAGAAAGGTTCTGGCAGATTAATGCAGAAATATAAAATGATATTTTTACATGTAGGTGAGATGGGCAAGGGCACAAGGAGGAAGATCAAGAGTGAAGGAAAGGCATCAGGCAGTCCTGGGCTGAGGCTTCCTGTCTGGGGACTTACTGTCCATGAACTCTGAACGAGGCACCTCCTCTGCTTTTCCATGATTGTGAGAGCTTCTGAAATGCTGCCTTCTCCCTGAATTGGGCAAGGGTACTGACCACTTCTTTTGAGTTGCAGAAGGGCACTGTGAGGATAGGCTTATAAGCCTCATGGCAGAGATCCCATAAAAGCTTCATCAAGCCAAGGCATACTGATGCCAAATAGGGTCCAAATGTGTGTGTTTATTATTTCACTTAATTCATGTCTGACTTAAAGACAGTGATGTATTTTGACTTATACACTAAAAAAGGAGACATTAGAAAATACATGTCATTGTAAGATACTTCTTAATTTCCTAAAAGCATTTATTCTATATTCTATCAATGGGCATATCTCTGAGCGTATTTAAAAATACAACATACTTTTCTAAAAGGTATGCTGCATGTAACTGATCTGTCATTTACACTATCTATCATATATAAAACAGTGCCCTACCTGTCTTTTATCAGCATATTTTTTTAGTTAGCAAATTATAGCTTCCTCACTCTTGGTCACTTTTTATGAAAAAAATTTAGCTAAAAAATAAACTCATATAATTTATTTTCACATAACTTTGTACAAATCAAAGCATCCTTTTTAAAGCAGCACAGACGTCACTGTTCCAGAGGAGAGGGGAGGTTATTAGGCTGTGCCAGTCACTGGTAGAACTTAGTCCTTTGAAAAGGAAGGCTGTTGCAAGTTGGCTTCCTTGAGTGAAATGTCTTTTGTGTGTGAGAGAGTGAAGGAGGGAGTGTGTGTGATGTGTGTGTGGTGTCTACGCACCCATGTACGGCAGCATGCTTGCCAGAATGGGATGTCAGGTGTCCTGCTCTGCCACTCTCAGACCTGTCCCTTAAGACAGCATACTGAAGGAAACAGGATGCTATGCTGATGAGAAATCGTCCGTGCAGCCTCTTGCTTCCAAATCCCACATATTGGGGTTCCAGGCATGTGTCTGACTGTACTCAGCTTTCCCTGCCCCTCCTCCCCTCCTCCCCCTCCTCCCCCCTCCTCCTCCTCTGCCCCCTTCTCCTCCTCTGCCCCTCCTCCTCTCTCTATGTGCCTGATGAGATTTGAACTCAAGCTTTCATTCTTGCTCAGCGAGCATTCTTATCCACCAAGCCAACTCTTCAGCCCAAGAACATAGATTTAGTTTTAAGAGAGTTAAGACGAGATGCCTTATTATTTTTTTTTTCAGAAACTAAAAGACCCAAGACCTGTATCTAAAGTGTTCATGGCAGTCTCTTAGCAAATATCCCTGAGGTTCCTTCCCTGAGTGATCCTGACCTAGTCATCCTTCAATTCCACATGACAAGAAGTTATTTTTAATCACTGTTTAATAACACCAATAATTAGTTTTCAAAAATGGGATTACTTCCTATTAATTAATATTTATAATATGAAGAGAAAATAAAACTTATAATGTTATCATAAGAAAAAACAGTTCAGGGACCAAAAAGAAACCATCAGATTTTTTTTTTTTAAGGCTGAGAATGTAGTGTGCTATAGTAGCCCTCGTTTCTGTAACTAAAAAGGCATGAAGCATCAACATGATTCTCCGCAGGATAAGAAAGTGACAGACAATGAACCCTTCTGAGCAATGGCATCAGCCCCAGCAATGGGCTGGCAGCACACAGGTTAAGATTCCTGGCAGTGTTTGTGATTTAGTTTCTTTTTGTTTTTCACTCACAAGCTAAGTTTGTTTTCAGGCTATTGAGAAATCACACTTATAAAGGTAAAGGTGATTTCAATTCCAAAGGTTCAATTGGGCAGGTTCTTCAGTTTTACATAATCACTCACTTGGAAGATGGAAAGAGGGGAAGAGAAAAGTGAGAAAAGCATACTGCAGGGGCAGAGAGAGAGGATGAAGGGATGCAGGGAGGGATGGAGGGAGGGAGGGAGGGAGGGAGGGAGGGTCGGTCTGCATGTTGCATCTCTGACCACCTTGTTCTCACCCTGCCTCCCTCCTTCTGTTTTGGCATGACCACTAAACTTTATCCAACCTTCAGACTTTTCAGATTTCCTTGTCTCCTTGAGAGTCACAGCAAGTCCCTGTCTTTCCCGTCTGCCACCCCACCCCACCCCAGACCTAGGTTTCCATAGGAACCTCCAGTCTCTCCCATGGCTGCTTCTCTTTCACATTCTCTCCCATTTACAGTGTTTCTGACAACCTACTTTCGACACTGTAAATAAACATTAGAAAGACAGATCTCACTAATTTTGCTTAATGCCCACATTCTTCCACTCCTGAATCCATTCACCTTTCTTCTAAGGCCTGTGCTGCCTAGCTCTGAGGCAGGGTTTCCTGCACTACCCTGCAGGATGTTTTCTTAGAGAAGCCTGATTGCCTGCTGCCTCCTGCCCCGCTCCCACAGTCTCCAACTCTTCTAGTGTGGTGTCCTTGTGTCTGTGGTTGTTGGCCTCTTCTAAAGAGGCTGCAAATGCCTGGACGTCAAGGCTGGGCTTTGAACCTGTGTACCGTACATCAGCTGTGCATAAAGAACAATGAAATTTTCAAAAGACTAGAAGAAAAGATTTTAAAGTTTCTCATGATGAAGGAATGGTCAGTATCCCTGTAGCTATAGGATTAGCTTGACTGAAATACATAAAAACACACTAACCATCAATAGCCTACTATTCCACAAATGTACTTGTTATGTCTACATATCAGTTAATAGAGTATTTTGCTTACGTAGGAGGTACTCCAAAGATTCCAACTTAGTGTATTAATCATGAAAGTATTGTATCCTGAGGATAATTTCTTTCATTAAAATATTTGTTCCAGTTGGCTATAAGTCTAAACTGTCATCCTTCCAGTCTTTCTTCAGAAATTGGAATTAAGATATTAATATTATTCTTTTGAAAAATAAAACCCTTTTTGGAAATCATGTTTTGCTCAGACTGGCCTCAAACCAACACCCCTCATGGTCTCATCATTCCAGTGCTTGGATTCCAGCATGTGCATGCGCCATCTCACTAGGTTTCAAAGTGTAGAACATCAGGGTTAACAAAAGACGTCATTAGCCAGCTATGGAGGCACCTGCCTTTAGTCCCAGCACTTGGGGTGAAAGCAGGCAGATCTCTGTGAGTTCCAAGTCAATGGAAGCCTGTCTCAAACAATATATCATTGATGTTGATAGCTTACTACTAAATGATCAAACAAAGCCCCTAGTATGTGATATAATGTCCTTCTTTATTGTCTTGGACATATTTTTTTTGTGTGAGTGCATACGGCCTATATAGTACACATGTGAAGATCACAGTTGTCAGGAGTCAGTGTTCCCTTGGACCACGTGGAGCTGAGCATGGAACTCAGGTCAGCAGATTATTTATACTTCTCCACTGAAGTGTGAGATACCTGATCTAATATCTATTAGGACCCTGAAGTACTGATAGTCTAAGCTATTGAACAATATTGTAACATAAAAACAAGGAAATAAGGATTAATGATTTCTATTAATTACAAGCACTATGGTTTGTAGTCTCTATTTGTAAGAGAAATAAATGTAAAAATTCATGAAGTATTAGTGAAATTGGTGGTGTAATTCTTGCCTCATTCACAAGCTCATTGACCCTACATTCCACAGATTCCATCTGGGCCACAGATCCAAGGTCATGAACAAGGCCACCTTCCCATATTTTTTAAGCTATTCTCAACTATGACACAACTACCTGGGATAAGTATAAAGTAATTTCTTCAACTCACTATTATTTTTAAATTGCTGTAGTTAGGTTTTTCAAAATGCTATTGGCACCTGCTTCCATCTTTCCTAGATACATATGCATTAGTTTCTTAAAAATCTTTACATTTCTCACAAAGCAGGTGGTGTTCTCTTTTCCAAGAAACCTTGACACAGTGTGAAGGGAGAAAAGATTGTTTTCTCCACTGTGGAAGTACAGGTTTATATTATACCCAAACATTATTAATATTTGTAGATGAAGCATTAATAATTGATGCTGCTGTTAGCTCATCTTTTACCTTCATAGGTCAAATCTTAGGGGATTATTTTCCAAACTGCTAAAACATAGTTCATCTCTTTCTTTAAAAGTTTGTGAGCTAGAACACTACAAAATATGAATAGTTTTTCAGTTTTACCGATTTATTTCCCCATACTGACTCGAGATGCTCCCAGCACAACACTGATGAGTGAGTATAGCCCTCCATTCCAGTGCTAGAGGAGCTGTGAGTGGAAATGGACAAGGCAGGCTTGTTTCAATAGTCTCTCCGTGACTTTTCATTTATTCTTTGTCCTAAATAAAAATGAGATGGTGCCGCTTACTGTCTTATAACAGTTAAACCCAGAGCTAACTAACTTTTCAATTCCATCCTACCAATTCATATAAGTAAGCCAGGCACACCAGCACATGCTTTTAATCTCAACAATTAGGAAGTAGAGGCTGGTGGGCTTTTCTGCACATTTGAATCCAGCCTGGTCTACACAGTGAGTGATATCAGACCATGGTAGCTTCCTTAGTGAGTAGCTCACACTCACGGGGATTCACTATTCTCCTGAGGGTTCAGTTCAATACTGAACATTCTCTAGTACTAAAAAAAAATAGTAATAAATCAAAATCAAAAAACTTTAATAAATATCTAACTTCAAGGTTTAAAAATGATGTATACTTTAACTAAAAGCCTCCATCATTTCAACTGTTTTGTATTTTCTGTGCTTCCTTACAGAAGATTTGGCATAAGAGGGATTACCTCATTACTTACAAAGCCTCTAATGCCCTTCAGTACAATGCAACCCTGTGGGCTCAAGCTCACTCGGATTCAAAGCTGATATTGGAAAACCTCTTAGACACAAGAGTGTGCCATTTCACTTTTTAACAAGAAGTGCAACTCTTTTCTGTGAAGGGTGTGACTCAATACACTGCTCTGAGATAGTCAATTGGTACCATCTTCCTCAAGAATAATTAGTTTAAATATATCAACTCTTGTACTGCCTATTTGATTCAGTTTCTAGAATGCCATCCTGGTCTTTAGAGGTAAAACTCGGAAAAAATGAAGTGTTCGATCAGTGGTTGAATTATGACACACTGATAGGAAAAATGACACATAATAATACACAAGTGATTTTATATACTAAACAATGCACATATTTAAATTTTAAAAATGTTGACCAAGCAGTAACTATACAACAAACATGTAAATATAAATTCCTTTCTAAGTATTCGAAAAGCTAGACATTACATTGTTCAATGTATTTTTCTAAGTACACAGTGTATATTTTCTTCTCTTAACCTATGGCTGATTACATTTTTGTTGTGTGATACTTTTATAATTTAAAACATATTTTTAATTAGAAGAGGTGTCAGGGCATAAATTAATTAGCACACATGTAAACTACAACTAATTTTTACTTCGCTAAAATGAACACAAATCCCCCTTTCACCTCTAGAATCTCAGCTGCACTTAGCACCTTCAGCTAAGGACTCAGAAATGCAGGGCGGGCACACTTTTCTTTATTCTGACATGCATTTCTGCTAATTACGTGTTTTCTCTTGTGTTCATCAGCAGCAAACTTCAGGGTAAGTGTTTCCTCCCAATTTGAAACAGTTCCGCATGGCCAGTTTTCAGGTCTGTCAAGAAAAGCCAAGACTAATATCCTGGTGTCATGTTCATAGCCATCTGTGTAGAAACAGAATCAGGTTTGGACAGCTTTTATGTAGCTAAGCCTCACATATTTTGATGCTTAGGATAAACACTTGGGGTTAGAAGCATAAATTGATTAGTATGTTTGGGAGGTTATCTATTTGAAAACACCTCTTCCAAGTATTGATGGAAAATAATTAAAGGAATGTGAACTATCTGGGGTGTTTATAGAGTAGGGGGGGGACAAGGTAACAAAGCATGGTAGGTAGTTCTATGTCAGAATTGGAACATCTCCAAAATATCAATAAAAATAAGATTTTTTTGTCAAGAAAGAGAGCTTAGTGTGCTGAATGATTTGATTGTATGGTCATAAAGATGATTCTGGTGGTTGTAAAAAAAAATGAGACAGCAGGCAGCCACACAGGGCTCTGCCATGGCTCTGCACTGCCCTAGGGAACTGAGGGTAATACCATGGCCGTAAGTCTGCAGGCTGGAGGCCTGGAGTAGAGGACAGTTACAAAAGCTCTTGTCAGCGTTTAAAGCCCACACAAACACACCTGCCATCTGGCTGCTCACACTTCCCCCACAATTATTTCCCTTTGCTCTATCTGCCCTGGAGTCATCATAGAAAGGAATTAGAAACCACAGGATTAGAATCCTAGGAGAAGTGAGTTTTTACCTAATGTATACAAAATAGTTTTGATATCACATGTTGGCTACCATTTCCTATTTGCCCAAGTAATAGACAGTGTTTATTATTATGAAATCTTTATCTGGGAAGTTGGCTTTTCTGAGCCCTAGTTGCCTTGTGCAAAAGTTTCTTCCACTTTTACCCAGTTTGTGCAATGGCCAAATTTTATCTTAAGACCTTATTACCAACCATGAGATGGTAAACACTATGATTATTGCTTCAAAGACAACTAACTCCAAAGCTTTAGCATTCCAATTTTGGTGTATGTCTTGCACAGGCTTAGTATTTATGCTTGGAAAGGGATATAGTTAACTAGTTGGTCTACAAAGCACGAAACTATAGCTTCAAATTAATTTTGAAAGCCTGAAATAAAATGGAAGAACTTTGCAGGAGATCCATATGGTGAATCTGCAGGGCAGCAAACACCCAGATGTTTTGAAACACCTGCACTACTGCCTGAACTTCTCTGTGATTCACTGGTGTTTGCCTTCATGTAGATCTGATAAGGTGTTGCCTCTTATTTTGGAAGTTTCAAAGAAACTCAACCATTTCATGATATTGTTTATTTTTAATACTTCCAGTTTAAGGCTAACCACATCATTTTTTGTTTTACTGAGTAGCTGCCTCGTGCATTTTTGGTTCAATGAGGGGGAAAAGATCACTCATAATTAAATGCACAACTGAATAAGGAAAGTATTTCTGAGTAGGACAATTCTATTATTAGTGATAGCATATCTATGAGCTCAGGAGCACATTCATTCTGAATCTTTCATCCTATGCATTCATATTTCATCAATCTTTATCATCTCTCATTATAATATATAGAGAACATGAATAATTATTCTTGTTTTACAGGTGAAAATACCAAGGAGCTGAAATATGAAATCTGTCAAGTCACATACTGAGTCCCTGTAGATCATTCAGCTGTCCATTTCAAGCCATCCAATAAAACATGATGTTACTTTAGTTGTACAGGTTTATTGTCTGAACCCAGGAGAGATTTCTTTCTGTATTTATGTTGTATTTATTTGTAGGCAGGAGGTCTGAG
The DNA here is from genome assembly GCA_004025045.1 of Sigmodon hispidus. NCBI lineage: Eukaryota > Metazoa > Chordata > Mammalia > Rodentia > Cricetidae > Sigmodon > Sigmodon hispidus. The sequence goes on from PVIH01000253.1 coordinate 146,471, forward strand.
TTATTGAGATGTGTGAGTAAGAGAATGTACCTTTGACACACATCCTTGACTGCATCATCTCCAGGAAGCCTTCCTAGCATCCTCAGTTTTCGTGATGGATATGAGAACTCTATCTAGCTGGCTCTGGCTTCTGTGGATAAAATGGAGATGGCAAGAACAGGTTTCCACCACACACTTTCACCATCAGCCTGTGATGCTGGCAATGTCTTCCCTGTCATAAATGGTTGACATTTCCTGAAATCATGATGAGTAAAATCTCCCAGCATACATTCAGGACAATGCAGATGAAGGTCTGGAAGACAACAATACTAACAGAAAGGTAGACAGCAAAACCATGCCCAGGAGGTTTTAGTTAGAAACAAAAATTTTATTGAGAATTAGGCTAGATTTGTGGTTTTCAACTTTCCTATGCTGCATCCTTTAGTACAGTGTTTCTTATTGTTGTGAGCCCCCAAACATAAAATTACTTCATTTCTACTATAAACTATAATTTTGCTACTGTTATAATTCATAGTGTAAATATCTGATATGGGAACCCCTTTGGGGGTCGCCACCCACAGGTTGAGAATCACTGAGCTAAAATTATTCACACTACCTTTTAGCTAAGATTCTAGCAATATTTTGCCTGTGTTCTGGAGACCTGGGTGGGGCTGAATTCAAAAGTAAAGGACTAGTTTGTTCAGTGGAGAAAATTTCAAGACAATACCACATGGTTAGTGCTTACTGTTTTTCTCCAGCTTTATATTGATAGTCCAGGCCCAACAGCAAAGGAGAAAGGTATGAAAGGCTTGCAGTTGTCAAAGAAAGAATACGGACATATTTCAAGCTGTGGATGGAAAATGGTGTAGACACAGCAAGTACAGACAAAATGAGTCTGATTATTAAAAGAGATACCACTCTTAGCAATGGTATAGCTCTGGAGGAAAGGTAAGTGAAGTCAATGCTGATGATCTGAGTTCAAGACTTGGGACTCTCATGGTGGAAGGAGAGGAAAATCCAGCAAGTTTCCCCCTGATCTCTACATGTGTGCCATGTATATGAATATCCACATGAACAAATAAAACTAAGTTTTGAAAGGGAAACCTGGCAACTTTCTCTGGGACAATAGGAAGGTATTTTAAAGTCATGATCCTACCCATCCAAGGTGTAAAGCTGAAACCTCACTTGAAAAAAGTTTCTGTCAGAAGGAGCTCTAAGAGGTGACCTGAGCAGTGTTTTCCCAGGTCCAGCCATGTAGGCACTGGAGATCTCATGGCTGGATGCTTAGCTCTATTTTGAGCTCATATTTATACTTCTTATCATCCATGTGGTACCAGTCTTACAGGCACGAGGAGTGCAAAGAGAGACCAGGTCACAGCGACTTCACAAAGGTTCTAGAAAACATCCCAATGAGCTAGACAAAGCATAGAAGGGTTAGACTTCGCATCTAGATACCCAAGAAAGCTGAATGTAAAATTAAGTTTCCACAGAAAAACTAGAATATCCACAAAGAAATGCTGTGGGCATGGAGATGTGCTGGCCCAATACAGTCACCATATATGCCAGGTAGGCAACAGGGTCATGGGATCTTTGATGATGCTGCCACATGCTTGCGAGCCCGGACATGGAGCTACAGAACTTAACATTTGCCTTGCTGGTATTTGGTCTTATTGAGTTTGATCTTCCTTTCCTATTCTCCCATCCCTCATCCTTGGGATGGGAATGTTTACTTTGTGGCACTCCATCACAGAAGCATGTGACTTCTGTTGTAGGAGGGGCTCACAACTATGGAAATGACCTTTCCCTCAGAAGAGACTTTGGCCTTTTTTCACTGTGATAAGACTGTTAAATGCCTGGAGCTTGGCAGGCTGACTTATGCCTGAAACCCCAGCATTTGGGAGGCTGAAGCAGGATGCTAGACAAGAATTTCTGGCCAGCCTGAGCTAGAGAGTGAGTTCTGGGCCAGCAGAGCAAGACCACCCCTGTCAAAAACCCAAACAACAACAGAGACAGCAATAAAACACAAAAAGCTACCTTTTTAACCAAACCTAATAAACCAATCAAACAACCCCAAATCCCAAAAAATTATAAAGACTCCTTAGCTGGACTAAATGCATTTTGTATTATGAGGTAGCCAAGAACCTATGAAATCCAGGGCAGAGTATTATGGTTTGAACGTAAATGTCTCTACCAGGCTCACATGCTTGACTATTTTGTTCTAATTGATTAGGACATTTTGGTGGATGTAGAACTTTGGGACACATCATCTCTAGCTAGCTAGCAGGGAGGTCACTGAGAGTGGGCCTTGAAGGTTATAGTACCTTTGTATTGGGTCTAGCTCTTGGCATCCTCGTTGGCCACCACGATGCAACCAGCTGCCCTGAGTTCCTGCCAACACAGACTGAGCTGCTATTGTTGCCAAGTCTTCCTTGTCACTGTTTATTGAAATCTCCAAGAACCATGAGCCCAAAGAAATCTCTCCTGCTTGGAAGTTGCTTCTGCCAGGCATTTTTGGTTATAATGACAAGAAAAGTAACAATTTCAATATTTGTATGAATAAAATCCTCTATGACTGTTGAAGGGCCCTCAGTCAACAAATATACATTTAGTGCCAATAAAGCTGGCCTCTGTAGATGCTTTTGAAAAATGTAGGACAGATCACTAGCTCTACCAGTCAGTTCCCTGAATGGGGAAAAGATGGCTATCTAGAGTTCATCTGATTTACGGAGCAAGAAGGAGAAGTTAACTCCCAACTCCCAGAATTCCAAAGAGCACTGCCAGTAATACTTTGCTTTAGAGAGAAATAACCAGGAAAAGCCTGATAGGTGTTTGTGGCACAGATGTGAATTTCCAACACCAGGAACCTTGCCATGATGGAGCCCTTCTGTAGGCCTGGAAGCAATGGGATCAGCTAACCAATGGCCAAAGCCTCCAGAGCCCTTTTGAAGTCGTTGGTTTAGGGTAGTTAGAAAGCAGATCAGCTCAGTGATATACTGAATCATGGTGAGGTACCCACAGTTGTGGTGGAGAAGAATAAAAGAGTGAGCAAGGGGATGGTGTCCCACAGTCACCTTCCAGGGCATGCCCCCAATAAGCTAAAGTTTCTCATTAGACCTCACTTCTAAAAGTTTCTTACCAATAGTCTCAAAATAAGAGTTGATCCTTTATACAAGGGGGGGGGGGTTGAGGTGGTAGCTCCTAGATGTAAACTCTAGCAGTTATTTTACTTGCCTTTGGAACAAAGGATTCATGAGCCAATTTTCCTTGTATGGGTCAGTGTATCTACAGGTTCTGAGTTTTAAGTGGTTACTATTGCTTAGGATCTCCCCAATCACTACCGTTCAGTTCAATAATGATGTGGTTTCCTTACCCCAAAAGGGCCAGGGATCAGGAAGGTAGTTTTGATCAGGCAGAAAGAGTTCACCATGCCAGGACAGAGGAACCCCTAAACCGTAATTACTGCCACCATCCAGTGAGAGCTCCAGGCATGTACTCTCTGAGGCAAGTCCTATGGCCGCTACCTCACTATTAAGGTAACATCTTAGGCTCAAACCCCCAGAAAGTAGTGAGACAATATTGGAAGAGCATGTGTGTGTGTCTGTGTGTGTATATGTGTGTTTTAATATTAGTAATCTAAGGAACTACAAGTAATCCTTAGTACAACTGGGCATAAAAGCAACATGAATCCAAGGTCCCTGGGAAGAAAGTGAACCCTGTTTCTCCGCGGAGAACTGCTTTGTTATTTCCATCACGAACCTTGGTACCAGCTATCTGGTCGCTTAGACAGGATGGGCCAAACCGAAGTCCCAATAACATAGTATCTTTCCTTAATGACAAAGGTAAATTATGTATGTGCATAAAGGGGGCTATCTGGGGGAGGGTGTTGCTAAAATCAAGCTACTGTGCCTGGCTTTTTACATTAATGCTAGGGATTGAACTCAGGTTCTCATACATGATGGTCTTTCCTGATGGAGCTACTTTCTAGCCCCAGAGAAATATTCTTTTATCTCGTGGCTTTGATACCACAAATAATATAGCTTGGGTTCCACGGAGCCATTCTTTGTAAAAGCAAGATTTATTTGAAACCTATTCCTCAAACCCATTTGCCCATCTATTCTCATACATCTTCCAAAGAGAAGGTCGTGGAGGGCAACAATCCCAGGCTAATTACCTTTCTTGCTGCGATTCCTCAAGTGCCTGATTTCTGTTCTTTATGTGTATAAACATGTCACAGTAATGCCCATGACTTCAAGTGAAACACACCCAGGATCCAGTAAGAATGCCTTGTAAGTGCCAGGAGCTGTCGAGTGCTGGGTGCTGCTCCAGATGTGTATCAGAAGGAGAACACTGTTAAAGTGGGCTCTTCAGATCATGTTCAAACAGAGAGGTGAGCCAGGGTGAGGACGTGCCGCTGATGCCTCACACCCACAGGCAGGGATATCTCAATGTTTTGTTTTATTTATTGAGACCTCCCCTCCTTTACTTAATGTAGAGAGCCGGGTTATTTCACACTGCCACCAAGCCACAGCTTTTTAAATGATTCAGGGAAGTAGAGCTTTCATTTAGGTTTGTGCCCTCCAGTCTGTTTATACTGGTCGATACACTTGTCTGAAAAATATAATGGATTAGCACATCATTCAACAAGCTAGTCAGAAGGCAAGCTTAAGGCGACAGACACCAAAAAGTAAATTACAGTCAGTAGTAGGGGTAGGCCATGCCTGGAGCTGGGAAACATCGTATCAGCACAAACCCTGTATTCTCTGAGAATGGCGGTGGAACGGAAAGGGATGAAAAATTTACACTCAAATATAATAAAACAATCAGTCCCACAAATTCATATGGTACTATAAACTGTGGGCTTTATGATGCTGGATACCAAGCAGAGCTGGCACCACACTAGCCCACACATTACCACCTCAGCTGGAAACAGACACACATGGCATTTGTTTCATTTAATGGGCCCACTTTTGCAAGCAGGCGTAGATCGGGGCTTACTTTACACATTCCATTGAAATGTTTGCAGAATAGTAGTTGGCCATAGGTTTGTACTAGACAGTGCAAGGGACAGGGATGGGAAAGGAGAGGGCAAAAAGGGACCGTTATTCTTCTTAAGCTTTCTCTTCTTTTCTCTCCATCTTTTCTCCTTCTTCCATTTTGTCTTCAAGCAACAAGAGTCAGTATTGAGAAACGTTCTCAAAGCTTAATATAATCTATTTTGACATGAACCAAATCATCACTAAGGCAGGTGGAGTACAGTTGGAATTATTAAACAGATTTCTATCTTATCACTGGCAGCTAAAGGTAAGATTTAGAAATGGATCTTTAGCCCCTGAAGGTGTTTTTAAAACTTTATCATAAAAAAATTCCAAATGATGATGCAAGCTTCCCCCTTCACAGAGGGCTTCCTGAAGGACTGTATTCTTGTTTTCTGAGTCAATGCACCATTGCTACGATATATCAATGCACTGATAGACCTAGAAACACCCAGGGCAGCTGGAGATCCTACAAATCCAGAGAGACCCGGCAAAATTACTTATCCCGCTGGGCTGTGAGATAAGCATACCAAAATGCATGTAAACATGGAAGATCAAAGTTAAAAATATTTTTAAAAATTCTCCTTTTCTCCTTTCAGTGAAGATTTTTCAGTATTTAATGGAGTGGGTACTAATAAACAGTCTGAGTCTGTCTAGCTCGGGGACCTTGCATATCAGTTAATAATACAATGGACCTAGGCAGCAGATGCTGGAGGATAGCTAATGAGTGGGATGGAATGGTAGCAGTTCATTGCATTAGGGCTTGTCTATTGGAATCCACAATTCCCTCCAAAGTTTCCCACACTGTACCTCTCTATAATGCTTGGCCCCAAAGGGGACATCACCACCCTGTCATCAGTGCTTGGCCTTCTCTGCTCTGACTTTCCCATGTGTTTGCCATCATGGTTGTCAAGCTGCATGATTAGACTGAGGCTGAGCAGTCTTGGCAAAAGTTTGGTTAATGCCACCTTGGTGAGGGCTAGTGTGACTTCCTTTGTGGATCACCTTCTTTTCCACATTCCTATCTATGTAATCCATTCCTTAGCCTTGCTGGACCACACATGTAAGAGCTCCCACACTGACAGCACCATGCCCTACCCATTGGCAGGATCCTCCTTTAAAGCCATGCATGCTTCAGTGGACCTTCTCTCCAATCGTTGATGACTTTTTCTCTGTCCTAGCATGACACCCTTATTAGTTACTGAGCCCCACCATTGAATCCTAGCATATTTCTAAAACCACCAATTGTCACGATTTTCAGATACATCTATGGAACTTTTCTGAGATATCACCGTATATCAATACAGAGAGACTCTGTTGTATGACTCTAAGCTGGAAGTTTAATTGTTCCAAGTCTCAAATTCTTTTAACCATAAAACCTGAATGAGTTAAAATTATAAACTAACTACTTGAAACTGTCCAGAACCAACCTGTAAATGGCTAACAATGGGATTAGCTCCAATGCTGGTTCTGTTATTTTCCGGTTGTACAAACTCATGTAAACTGTTTATCTCCATGCCTCACTTTTCCCATCTATAAAATGGGGACAAAAATTGTGCCCAACAATATTGAGCATTATAACCTCCCAAATTAAGGTACTTTCATTTATATGCACCTAACAAGTGCTTAATAATTATTATTAATTGTGAAGCTATCTCTATGGACAGAAGACTACAGAGTGAAAGGAACAGATCCCTGTGAAAGCTGTAAGCAGGGGCAAGTCAGTGAGCACAGAGCACTACTACCTCAGAATTGTTCCGATGTTTATGAGTTTTTAATGTATTTCCCATTTTCCACATCCTCAGACACCCTATGAAGGGTTTGGGAAATGCAATAAATACGAATTGACAATGTTTAAATGCCTGGAGTCAGTAAAATCAGTATGTATTCTCGAAATGAAATATCCTCGTTAGAAAGAACACCAGTCTGTCCTTTGCATTAGCTGAGGAGGAAAGGGTAGCAATGAGGAATGTGTAAGAACTCCAGTTATTGACATCACTGACCTATAAACATATCCCCTTCAGCGTGAAATACGGCACTCCGGTATCCTTGTTTTTGTATAATTGCTATTACCAAAAGCCTTTCAATTTTGAGTGCTCAAACGAGAGCAATTCATATTTCAGATAATCTGCCAACGAGGAAAACTAATTTCAAAATATTTGATCATAAAAGTTGTCCTCAGCTTCTGCAGAGATAATTTAGTCAAATAATATCAGATAATCTGAAAGCAGTCTTAGCAGGAAATTGCTGGGGACTCCATCTAAGAGCCTCCATTTACACTTATATAAATGTACGGAAAGTGTAGGAGGCTTTGACAGCCTGCCATATGTGATCTCACTGCATAGCCTACCTACTTTGCCATCCAAAGTTATATCCTTTGAAGCATTGCCAGAATTACTTTACCCCAGTAGATATGCAAGATGTGCCCTTTAAAAGCCATATCATTTCTTTTCTACTCCGACTAGTTCAGGGTAGCATCTGCTCAACTAAATTCCTTTGAAGGTTAAAAATAAATTAGCCTACATTTTCAAGCTCCCTCTCCTGACACTGCCCCAGTACCTAGTGGGGGAGGGGAAGACACACACCCACTGTGGAGGAAGTAGCCTGTGAAGAAAGCGCCTTCAAAACCTTAAAAACCACAGCGTGGGCTGCTTGAGGTTAGGAGCCTTTGGGATCCCTACAAGACCAAGCTGGGTTTTCTAGGTCTCAATCCAGGTTCATTTTCTCTCTTCCTCACTGACTTGATGTCTAACACATACAAAAGAACCCAGACAAAAACTGACAATAGGAAATGCCACTGCCAGAGTGTCTTAATTTTATGAACAGAAATGGATCACATCTCCAGGAAACGTTTGCTTTTTAGAAAGAGTCAGACTTGGCACTCTGTCTCCTCAGCCCCTGACAGTTGGAGTCAGCTATTACACTGTTGTGACTTGGAAGCGGATGCCCCCCAAACAGTTCAAAATTAGTAACACTGCAGTTCAGGATTGCCTGCTTGCTCATCCAGGCTTCTTTTATAATTATTTTAAAAGGCACTATCTGATTTCCTGAGTGCCGCCCCAGGTGTTCTCTAGGATAATGAATGGATAAACATATCAGCCAGTGTCACAGAGCAGTTGTGACATTTTCGAGATATCTTCAGTTCAACTCCTGTAATTTCAGTGCACACCACACCCAAGGCTGCAAGCCCAGGCTTTTACTAAAGAGCTCAATGATTCTTGGTAATTGCATGATCTGCTTGGAAGTGAAAGGTTCTGAAATGCAGAGAAGCAGCTGTGTGCTCCTTATATTCTCATAACTGAAGAAATGGAAAGTCCCTGGGTTTAGTGCCTAATCTTTCTTGAACTTGTGTCACCCAGCCTCATCAAGGCACAGAGCAGACTTTGTTAGGTGGCAAAGAACATTCTCCTGGCACTTGGCAACCAAGCCTAAGGAGGTACCGATGCTCACAGGGAGGGGTGAACCCTATCAACAGTGCATCTCATTTTCCATGTCTTCCCCGAGTGATCTTAGCATGCAATGCCTCTGAATAGTTCATTCGCATGCCTCTTGTGAGCTTTCACATAAATGAGATAGATCATCAGGTTGGTGGTTCTTAGTACAGTCAAAAGTAAGAGGATAGGAACCCAACACTCACAGACACATTCTGCAGCACCATCCAATCGTTTGCGGAGTCACTTGGCAATTTCATCAATTGTTTACCGTTCTTTAAACAAGGCAAACCTCACACTTCATGGGAAAGAGTCATCTTAGAGCTGGTGAGTATTTTTCCAGAAGCATTCTTCTGTATCTGCCCTATGTAGGCACATCAAGTGAAGATGTTTTAGCTCTTAATAAATACTGAGTTTTATAACTGGTGAGGTTAATTTTATAATTAGGAAGTCTTGCAGGAGGAGCACACACCTGGAGGTCAAGATGACTGAACCAGAGAATTGTGTCACCATCTCCAATGTCTGTCCCTTCAAACCTTAGCCCCTTTCCTACTGGTGGCCACTGTCCATTGCTTGCATGGAAAAACAGGGCTGAAAGAAACCATCAGTTTTCCATAACAATGCTTCTCCTGGTCAAAAAAAAGCCAAAGTGGGTGGGGATTCTTTCCAAAGTTTGCTTCTGCCTAAACTTATATGAAAACAAAAACAAAACAAAACAAAAATGCCACCCTAAACATAACTGATGGTTGTTTGCCCATAACCAAATGCTCTGGCCACATACTCCTGAGATTAAGCACACACTGGGGCCAATGTGGTATTAACTGTGCCAAGGCCTTCAGTTGCCCTGAAAATGTCCAATCTCAGACAACTTCCTTCCTTCCCAGGGAAAACTTCTCTCTGCATACATACTCTTGTTCTCAAAAAGTTTCTGCGGTTATTGAAAGTGATAGATTTAATTTGCCAGCATATTAAAAATTAACAGTGTAGGAGGAAGTTTTCGTCTTGTTATTGAATGTGGTAAATCTGTAGTTCTAGGAGCCTGAATGGAGGAAGAGACCCCAAAGGAACATCATATTTGCCATTTAATGAATTAGAAATTATTTATATCTGTAGACAAAAAACACAGTAGGTACAAACCCAAACGAGAATATAGCCATTGTGTCTGCTCATTAATACATATCTGTATGTGGATACACATACGTATCAAAATAGCTTCAATAATTAAAGGGGATGATATCATTCTTTTAAAAGTGATGGTTTGGGGAAAATAAGATATTTTTTTTTCCGAATAAGGATAAGAAAAACAGAAAGCCAGGGGATAGCTGGTGTTCATAACCAACATCAATTTCAGGTCATTAGTCCAGTTCTAGAATTTATGCAAAAACTTGAAGTCAATTTCTTATTATTTTTCAACTAAAATTGCTGCCATGTTACTTCTGTCCATGATTTTTTTTTTCTGTTAGTCCTAAACCCTAAGATATATTGAACATGTGTATCTAGAAATTAAATTTGGATTTTGCGTGAATTTAGCAATTTTTTTGACCTCCTTCTCTGCAGGTCAAGTTATTTCTTATTCCTCCTCCGAGCAGTTTGCTTTCACTCATGCCTCTCTCTCAGGGCCCCGGCTAATGGAGGAAGGAAGCTGGCCCAGGTGGAGGGTATTATTTTGCATATATTGTCTACATAAGCACCACATTATGGGACAGAAATTATCTTTACTTTCCAACTTTGCATAATAAAATAAGCCATAAAATTAATACCATATAGAAAATAGTGCTTGCCAGGCAAAGAAATGTACATTGCTTTCTAGAAATCCAGGGACATTACACTGCCTGGGCCTGCATGAATAATACATGGCTTAATTCAGAAAAACACCGTTTCATTATTTAAAAATGAATAAATTACGGACTTAGAACGATGGCTAAATTCCCTGAATCTTACTGTTGCCCGATGTTCTAATTCAAAAAAATGAACTGGAAAAAAGCATTTTGTCCACACAAATAAAGCAAGTGTGCTCTTTAGGAAGTATTTCTGACTTAACATTTCTTTCTCTACAAAATGAAGAAATGTGTCTTATTTCTTCTCTTGCTCACTTTAGTCCTGGAAGTAAGACATCTAAGATCTTCAATTTGTATGCTTGACAATGGTGAGCCTACCCTGAGCTGTCCTGGGAATCTGTGATTCAGTCTAACGGGAAAGGTGCTCAGAGGTCCCATGCTTTAGCCTTATTGCTCAGGAATAAATAAAACTAACCTGAGTCTCATAAAGGGTACCACAGTAAATTTCTTCTAACTGACACTGGCCTTCTTTGAAGACCACTTAAAAACCCAGCCCCACCTGGGGACTGAGGAAGGTATGGCATGGAAAGAGAATTGCACCAGTAATATAAGAAATTAATTCGGAATTAAAATAAGTAAACCATGCCCACGCAGTACATGGAGGTTGAGCACATTGGGACAGGCAGCAGATTCTTCTGCCGATTTCTAATGCTGGAAATTCGATGGCATTTACTAGCATAACCTTTCAACTCCGAGCACATCAATAGAGGCCGACAGTGGCTTGAAATATGATTCCTTGCAGATAGCATATCCTCATTCATCTGACTGGGCTGCTTGCTCTGTGCTCCACTGCACAAACAGCATCTCCCCCACTTCTGAGAGGACACTAATAAAAAAGGCATCAATTTCCAGCTCTAGTACTACTGTGATCTCTTTATATGTTCGACATCCAACATTAAATTAAAATGCTGTTATAAATCCTACTTTCTGAATCTGGAATGAGTGTTGGGTTTTTGTCGCATGAGACTGCAGCAAATCTTGTCAGAAGCGAGGAAGCACGTCTTGTTCACTCAGAATTAATGTTGTGGATGAAAGAAGGAGGTAAAAGAGGTTGAGGATGGTGAACTGAGGGTATGAGAGGCTGTAGGGACTGGAGCTTGAGGGGCCAAGCCAGGCAGAGGATCTGATGCTTTCAAGAAATGGCTAATCAGGAATTGTAATTATCAATGACAAGCTGTGTGGCAGGAAGATCATTGATAAACACACACATACACACACACACACACACACACACACACATGCGTCCATGTATGTCAGCAGGAGAAATGAAGGCTAGGGAATTGTAAATTGTTCTTTTCAGGGATGAAAATGCTTTCCAGATATGAGTAGCACTGTGGACTTCCTCCTACCACCTACTAAAATCTCCACCCAGAGACTGCACTGGGAGTCAGAGGCAAAGGCTCTCCGCTGGGTTGTATGTCATTGCTACAGACCTTTCAGACTCTAAGACCAACACCTTCAGACAATGACTAATATTGTCAATTAACACAGGTTCATGTTTCTGAGTCACAATTATGGAAGAGAGAGAATTTAAAAAGCCTTGTATGTAAAGGGTTAACCTTTCCATTTTGCTTCAGATTCCCCAACATTAGGGAATCTTTGGACTGTGCCGGATGAAAAAGATCCTTACCCTCATCCCCTAAAATCTACGGGAGCTATGAGTCAGTCACAGAGTCTGCAAAGATGTGCAGCCCTGGCTGGCTGCAGGCTCTGGCAGCTGTTCAGAATTATAGAGGAAATAAAGAGGCGTGCTTGCCTATTTGGAAGGGTGGGGTGGGAAAGAAAGGGGAGAGCTAGCAGTTCAATATCTGGATCGAACAGAGGAACTTTTTCCCCCAAGGATCCTGCCGGGAGGAACCTTGACATACACAAAGTCAGAACGTAGACAAAGTTGCCCTGGTGAGAACGATAAGGTCACCCGTGGGATTGGCGAGATTATCTCTGTCAAGCACTCGGACAGCATGTGGTCAAATGATGCATCATGCAGTCATTTTCGGGGGGGAAAAATCAATTTCTTCTCCAGGTCGCTCTTTGCTTTTCAAAGTGCCCTTGTAGGCCGTCATCACCAAGCATTTATCAATTTAAATGCTGTAAATTGATAATGTGCCACTGTGCCTTGTACTGTTTCTGAATTATTTTGATACTTATATTTGCTCAATAGTCTCCAAACCCTCAGAGCTCCCACATTCAAAGTAGCATTTTTCTTTGTTACATGCAGAAGTGATGAACTTTTTATGATTTGTACAGGAGAATGCAGACATCCTGGTGGTGGGAGGGGAGGCATGGGGTTGCAAAACCAGTACATGTTACTCCTTTTTTTCATCTTGAACTAGGGTATTTTGCTTTAAAGACTCTTGAAAGGAAGGTATAAAGATGTATTTGCACATTTAGTTAAGGAGCACCAGTTATCCTGGCACTGCATGAATTTACAACACCAACCGTAACACTGCAAACACTTACTCCCTACCCTTGTGAGCTCTGCGCTGGGTTGAAAGAAGCCTACTTGTCCACTCTTTACATTCCACTCTCCCACTCTCTGGCATGTGCTGATGCCAAACAAAGTAACAGATTCTAAAGAAAGCTTATATCATACACACACAGACACACAGACACACACACACACACACACACACACACATTATGTATGTAGTTTAGAAGCATGGCAGCCCAAGAAGAGTGTTAACCACACACTAACCCCAACTTGATTTGCATTGAGAATCAAAGCCTGGGGAGACTTTAGGCTCTTGCCTTGGAAATGCAAGAGAAAAGCATGGCAGTTGCAGCCTCTTTAACCTCCAGTGATTTATTGGCCCTCAGCCAAGTTATCAGGGGAATCTAATTCTTCTTTATTATTCAAATAAACCACACTTGGCACCATGGTTCCCTTTCAGAATAGCTGCACAAATAGACTGAGCTCTGTCATTTATTTGACCTTGTACTTGTGTGCTGTAGCTATAATTTTATTTGCCATTCTATACAACAAACGCAGAGGGATCTAAAACACGGAGATGAACGACAGGATGGGGAAAGGAGTTTATAGTAAACATGTATCTGCATGGGTTAAAAAAAAATCACTGCTATGTTTGCCCTTTCCCCTCTTACAGGTTTTATTCCCATGGCCACTCTACCCTCAGCTATCTTAGAGTCAGTCAATCTGTAGCTGTCTGGAGCTTCCTTCAGGGCTGGAAACTGATTTATAGAGGGTGGAGCATCGGGAGAAAAAAAGGAGAGTAAACAGAGCCTAGTGCAGCAGAGCCTTCAGCTCGTGGATGAAATGTACAAGCCCTTAAGAAGCACTTATTCCCAGATTTTTGGTTTGCTCTCGATCTCATTGTGGAATACAGACTTTGGTTAATGGAAACACACTTTGCTTGCCCAGGTCATTATCTGTATCTGTATCTCCCACCTCATTTATAAAGAGTTGGTTCCAGAAGCTGTGGGTCCACCTCTATCCCCTGGTCCACTGAGACCTGTGTCCTCTGCCTCCTATGTTCGTGTTGGCCATGGATAGCTCTGCTGTAAATATGAGGTCTATATGAAGGGAATTGCTTTGCCATAATCTATGCTAGCCTATAAAGACTCCTAGATGTCATTACTATCAGATTTTAGTCTCAGAAAAGTCACTTGCTGTGAAAAGCAGTGTTTTCACATTGTTGATGGTTGACAGTATTTCTTTTTTTTTGCTTTGGTTTCCAGGAAGCATACAGCTTTTTTAAACCATGTCCATGGGACATTTAAAGCATATATTTGGTGGTTTTCTAACCTTGAGAATTATCCCGTTTTATTTAGCTTTATTTTGCCATTATTTTTATTGTATACATTTATCTTAAATCTTCTTTTTGAAAGAGGAAATATAGTCAACATATAAATATTTCCCCAACCTTTAAGTTTAATATCAACTAGAAATGTTTTCTATTTACAATGTGATGGCTTTTTGGAATTTTTTGGTGAGAATGCTCCTCCTGTTTTGGAAGCAACTTCATAAAATCTGGCTCTATAGCATTGCTACATATTCAGCATTGGAAAAGTCATTCTGTTTTCTTTCTTCATTTTCAGCCCTGCCAATTCCATTATGGCAGAGAGTAGAGCTGTTTCCACCAGCTCTAGATGCATTGCCAGGCACACAGCACTCAATCTTTATGTAAACCAAAATGAGCATTGCTTGCTGAGGTCTCTTATTCAGGGGGAAGTCCCTGTAACTGGCAGTCGCTGTCACTCATGAAAATAAACCACACATTGGATGGTAAGCACTATCCATCCATCTATCTGTCTGTCCATCCATCCATTTGCCCACCCATTCATCTATTCATCTATCCATCCATCCATCTATCCATCCATCCACCCATTCATCTACCTACCTATCTATCTGGCAAGGGCAAGGGGCAGTTGGATGCCCCCTACTTCTCAGGCCAGTCCCATCTTCACAAATCTACAAGAATACTTTATATACAGTGACCAATATGCCCAAGACTCAGATACTAGCTAATCAAGAAAACACCCTGCTTTGCGGCCTGTACCCAGGCTATCCCACAATGCTCAGTAGAAGTCCCTCCCTTTGTCTTTCTCATGCACAAAAAAGAGAGCCCTAATTCTCTTCTAGCACAAGTAATTGTAAAGCCTTGGTGAGGGAGCAGGAATATTATGTGGTTACAAATGCAGATGCAACCATATTGTTCTCATAGACGCTGCCATGCTCAGATGCCTACAGCCATCTCCCCAAGGAAGTCTTTGTGATAGAGTCACACACTGTCTAGCAAATCAACATGAAAAGGATGCCTTCTCGTTGTCTAGACTCTCATGGCTATGAACATTTGGTTGCATTGAATGTTTCTGTACATGTGTGTGGGCATCTGTGGGGTGTGTGTGCTGGAAGAACATATGCTTATAGCATATTTTCTTTGGGTGCCACCCTTGAGTACCCTGCACCTCAATTCTGCAAGAGGGAACTAAAGACATCTGGGGAGGATTATGGCTTAGGGACCCATGTGATTTCGATCCAAAGAAAAACCTCAGCTGCTTTGAAAACTTTCCCAGAGTTCAGCAGAGGCTTCCTTGCTGCCATTTATGCACTTAAAACTTGTGCAATGTTACTTTAATGCCAACCAAGAATTTTCCTTAGACTTCTGTTCTAAACCCATCTATGTTGATATGGGCAAAAGTCCCCCTGTTCCCCATTTACACCCTCATCTAGTAGTTCTGTATTGCTTCAAAATGCATCACTATGTAAGCCTCTTCCTGGCTCTCCTGCTGCTGCCCACACTGTGGCGCCCACAGGAGATGGCCAGGCAAGTCGCAGCTCAGATCTGCCTCCGGAAGTAAGCCTGATGACTCCAGGTGCCCACTCAAACTGCCATCACAGGAAGAGGAGTGGCTGGCCTCAGGGCAGGTGACAGACGCTGGATCATTTCTACATGGCAGATTTAGAAAGCACCATTATTTGTTTCTGATTTTTAAGAGAAGAGTGTCTTCAGTGTTGCAGCTGAGATGCTGAGAAAGAAAGGGGATACCAGCACAGGGTTAAAGCCAAATTTTCCTTGAACAGATGATATTTCAGATGGCCACACTATTCCAGACGCATCAATTTCCTTGAAAATCCAATCCATATATGTGCATATGCTGTGCTGGCAGGAGGACTGCCTGAAATGGCCAAAACCCAAGAGCTAATATTCTTTTGGCCAGAATAATGCAATTATTATTTTCCTAGCTATCAGTCTACGCATACAGAGCCATCTGTTATGCAAAGCAAACATACACATCTCAATTACAGAAAATGCAGTTGCCTTGACAGAATTTGGACTACACCACTAACCAGGACTGTAAAATGTGTTTGCAGCTAGTATATAATGGATGCTTTTCAGGGTTCCCTAATTAGCATTTACCTGCTTAAACTAATTATTCATCCTTCTTCTTTAGTGGCTTATTAAACTCTGCTGGATACACCACATAAAATATGAGTATGGCTTCAGAAAATCACAACGGTGAGTTCCCAGCCTTACCTGATGTACACAATACAGGGGCACACCCGATTTGGAGCAGGAGATTTCCAAATAGATTAAAATGAGGATAAAAGCCTAACAAGGAGATTTCAGGCAGATACAAGAGAACGCACACCAAGTTAACAATAGCCCTTCCCATTCCCTGATTTGTCCACAAGAAACTGGTGTGCATACTGCAGTCAGGAGCACACATGTTCTCCAAGGAAGAGCTCATGATTGCATCCCCCATTTGGAATCTCAACAGCAAATAATCAAATTTGGCAGGGTTTCTGTTCCTTCCCCAGCCTTCCACAAACGGCAAATCTCTCTATTATATGCCAGTGTCTTCCTTGATTTAGCTGTCTCCCAGTAAACCTGCTAACAGCCAGAAGGTTCCAGCCAATCTGGACGTGTCCTTTGAGCTGTGCCAACCTTCAGGATGTTTGAGTTTGGGTGGGGCCTGCTTATGAGAAGACCAGAGATATTTACCTCCATAGTTAGCCTGGAGGTGGCTGAAGGAGATGTGGCTTATCCAGCTTGGCATAGCATCACACACACACATAAACCTTCCTGCAGGGTTGCACATCCCTTTCCTAGCCACTGCATGAAAAGGGTCAAGCTCAGCCAATCCCAGGCCAGAACACATACCCAGATGCTGGGTACTTTCATGGCAAAAACATGTGGGTTATTAGCTGAATGGAAGACCTTATTTCAGGATAGGCTGGCAATCTGTAGATGCAGCCTGAGCCTTGGAATGCAGCAGAACTGACATGTTTGTGTTTCTAGAGAAAAACCAAGGATTCTGCCCTTGCCCTACAAGCCTCAGCCTTCTCTTCTTTTACCCCCTGACAAACACATGTGAGCAATTAAATGGCAGACATGCAAGGCAGCTTGATTTCATGAGACTGTCTTCCAGCACCAGACAGACTTCTCGAAGGCAGAGTCCTCTTTCCTGGCAGGAACCCTCCCTGCAACACATTTTAATGGTGTCTTTCAGCATTTCTTGACTCCAAATGACTTCTGCCATAGTGTCAGCTCCCAGGGTAGCACGGGGCACTCCATAAACATCCAGTAATAGGACACAAGGGAAGCACTATTAGTGTGTCCCTCTCCTACCAGGCACCAGGGTTTCAAAGTTCAAAACAACCACGGAAGAAACTTCATTTGTTCTCAATAAATTAATAATGATCCTTGGAGGTGGGGGAGGGAGGGGGGGACTCAAGTTTCCGAGCACAAGTTTATTCTGAAAGCCCAACACAGACAGGCTTCTCCGACTTAGATGAGTCAGGTAGAGGCCCTTAAAGAATAAATTAGATAATGCATGCTAAACAGAAGATCTCTTTTAGAAAGAAAAACAGTGGAATGAAGGAGCCTTCACATTCAGTGCCAAGAATCTAAATTGTCCAACTTACTTGTGAGAGGCCTAAGTAGATGGAGACGGTTTCGGAAATGTACAAAAATTTTCCTTCTTGATTTAGTGCAAATACGAAGCCATCCAGGGACTGTAAGAAAAAGAAATATATAAATATGTTAATATATACACAGAACTACAATAATAAAGCAAGAAGGTGAATTGAAGCCATTTTTTCTTTCATGTGTAATAAAAGTTCTAAGTTCATTTACATTGCCTTGTATGAATGAATGAATGAGCCGAAGACCACAAGATCTTGTCTATTTCAGAGAGTTCGCTATGCCTTTGTTATTTTGACCAAGATGTATTTTGTTCACGTAAAAAATAAGGTCATGTTGATTTTATGAGACATTGTCTTTATTTGGGGGATTCAGTGGTAACTGCAATTCAATCAGCAAGGTCCTCTGCCAAGGGAATGGAAGAGGGACAGGCTTCTACATTATTACTTAATTGATATTATTATTAATCATTTATTAATAAAGGATGCTTTTCACACACTGGGCACCTATCATGGTAAAGAAAATAGGAAGAGTTGGTGTATTGTGGCTGAGAGGGTAAGGGCTGAACCCTCCTACAGCACAATCTGTCTTGTATTGGGACAGACGGGGTTTCCACTGTACCCCTGGGGGCAGCTGAGGGAGAGGTGGGAATAACACAGAAAGAAGAGACGATCCAAAGCTGTAGAGAATAAAGGTTGCCAACAGTGTCGTCTGTCACTCGGAAGCCCCAGTCTAACTGCCAGAGATGAGGACTGCAGTTCTGTTTTTGGCTTGACCGATGATGGACACCACCAACGGATCCAACTACAAGCTCAACTCCAATTAGAAATAGTCTGTTTCAGTTGTGCTCATCAGAAGCCCTTTATCGCCTCCACCATTTTCACAGCTTCATTCCGCTAACTCCTCTTTACCAGGATGGGCTGTGGAGTCTGTACAGGGAAAAAAGGCTTCAGTCTGAGCGACCTTAACAAAGGCTGCGATTTCGCAAAACTGGGAACCTGTGTCTGGAGCAAGGGATGTGGAAACACTCATGACATACCTTTATAATATAGAAAGTTGGAATGAAGTCTTAAAAGTAGAAATAAGCATTCTTGCAAATCTCAGCACTAAAGTTTAGTCTATTTGAATACTGGGAAAAATGTCCCCTGTGTCTTCAGATTCTGTGGTTTAAATGTGTCCCCCAAGGATCATGAAACAAACTTATTTTCCAGTGCAACCGCAGTGAGTGGGGCCTCCAGGGCGTGGTTAGGTCCTGCCCTCATGAATGCAGTGATGCTACTCCTGTTTGTGTGGGCCAGTCATCTCAGGGGCAGCTTCCTTTGAGAATGAGTTTGGCTCTCCTTCTCTGCCTTCTCTTTCCAGTGCTCTTTTGTCCTTTTGTGTTCATTAAAGGCCTGGCTAGATGCAAGCCCCTTGACCTTGGGGTTTCCCACCTCCAAGACCAGAACATCTAGTCTCTGATATTCTGTCCAAGCACAGAACAGAACAGAACCAAGATAATTAACATATATTAACACACACACACTCACACACACACACACACACACACACACCACAAACACATGTACATACATTCACATGCCAGCATGAAATATGGGTTTCCATGTTTTTTGACTCACTTTAAACACGTACCACACTGCTTAGGAACTGTATAGGGGCCCAAATTCTGCTCTCTAATTTAGTGAGTTCTGGAAACAACTCAAAGAACACATTGCATTGTTTTACAAAAAGATGACAGACAACATGGGCAAATCAGCACACAGCAATGTTAATAGTTCACAGTGATTCTATAACACACAGTAAGAAGTCTGTGTGTACCATCTTTTAATCTCTAACAGCCTATGGAGTAACGATATCATCTCAACTCTCTCCGTACCAACTCCAATAAACTTAGCTAAGTTAGGCAAGAAGGTCATCTTGCTTTGAAGGGTTGGAGCTTAGTCCTGACAGATCAGTGCCTTTCACTGAAATACTCTTTATATGATATGTGTAGATTAATAAAAAGCTAAATAGTTGCAGTGTTTCTGTAGTTACTTATCCCGAGGAAGCTTATGACTTCTTAAATGGTTCTCAATGAGTTGTTCAGATTATAGAATCAGATAGTTAGGGACCAGAGACAATGGGAAAGTGGACTAACAGGAAGTTCCCATGTCACCTCTATACCCATTACTTGGCCACCTTGGCTCTATAGATTTTCCCCAAAACCAGTGTGGGAAACAAAATACTGCTAAGGGATATGGGCTTCTTGCCATTCCAAAATGACCAGGAGTGCCTGGTCCTTATGGGTGTAGGCTGTAAATGCTGTCCTGATATCCTGCACCCAGGCACCAGGCAGGCCTGGCCAAGCACAGGAAGCTGGTATTACAGGAATAAAAGGTTTCCTCAAGCAAGGGAACCGTATCTTGCTCCTTCTCCACATTGTCACCTCACAATCTATAACTCTGGTAGACAAGGACCCCTCCCTTCAACTTTTCTCCTGGGAAAGGGGCTTTGCTAGATTTCCCATTCAAACAAGTAGCCAGGACCTGATGTGCAGAGAGAGCCACAAAGGCCATCTTTTCAAACCATAGCATCCATAGCATGCCTCAGCAAATGAGACTGGGGTCACCACAAGAGAATAAGGTGACAACCAGAAGATTCCTGTGGAGCAAAAGGACAGGTAGAGCCAGCCTGAAGATAATGGAAACCCTTGAGGCATGTAGGGGCTACCTGTCTGGATAAGGTCAGATCGGCAATTAGCTGTTGAGTTAGAATGAAGTCTTTTGTGCTGCAGTGACTTTAGAAGGTCTTCAAGCGTGGCTTACTGCCAGACTGAACTTCCCAACAGTGGGCAGTGTCTTGCTTACCTTCCTCTAGCCAGAAACGAACAAGCACTCCATCCAGACTTCTTGAGCCCAGCTCTACACTCAGGCCCACCCTTTATGCCACACATTTCAGGTGACTAACAGGGATGGGAATTACTCTCCCCAAGAGTCCTATTTAGGGGATTATTAGAGTATTTGAACATTTGAACACAGATTTATATCATCTGTGTCTGTTACCAGAATAACAGGATCAGAGCAGATACCTCCCCCCCCACACACATCTTCCTTTCCTTAGGCCCTCCCCTTTTCTTCCTGACTTGTTTTTGTTTCTTGTGAAAGACAAAGTCTCACTCTGGTTCCCAGACTTCTTTTGTACCCTAAACTGACTTTAAACTATCAGTGATTCTCCTGCCTCAGCTTTCCCAGCACTCGGATTTTAGGAATGTTACAACATCCATCTCTGGGTGGAGTTTTTTTTTTTTTTTTACGTTTTCCTTAAACACTTAGTACTCATTCTGAGCCACACCCACACCCCGCCCCTTTTCATTAAAGGAGTATGTCTTAGGACACTAGTTCCTACCCGTGTCCTTGAGACAGTGTAAGAGGATGTTAGGTATCACAGGGTGGCTGAACCATGATGCGGTACCCATCTAACAATTGACCGGTTCTCTATGGCAAAAATAGAAGCTTTGACATGTCTCTGGACTTTCTGATAAGGTAAAAGAGTCCATGTCTACATGGTACAAAGACAGCCAGTCAGCTGGGTTAAAAATGGAGACAGCTCATCAGTGGAATGTTTGCTGTGCAATCATGACGACTGCAGTTCCGATCCCCAGAACCCGTGTCAAAGTCAGGCAGGTGTGGGCGCCCATCTGCAGTCTCAGCATAGGAGGCACAAATGGGATTCCTAGCATAAACTGGCTGGATTATCTGGAACTGGCAAGCCCTGGGCTCACACAAGAGAAACTGCTTCTACACATAAGGGGTTTAGCTATTGAGGGAAACACCAAAATCAACCCCAAGGATACACGTTAACACATGTACATGTGACCCATGCATGAACATGTTGTCCATACACAAATGAGCATCCACACATGTGAACACACATACTCACATTCATATACATCACACACATACAGATGACAAAAGGTAACATTCCATTTAGGAGCCAGGAAAAGTATTAAAAATCTGGTTAAATAACAACATTTCTATGTTATACTTAATCATTCTGGTCAACTCTCCCCACAGTCTGAGACACACAGCATAACTCAGCCTCCATTGCCGTTCAGTACTGAGCAGGAAGTGAACTGTGGTGGAAAGCGGACCGCCAAGCTATTCCCTTCCACCTTAAGGCTGCCCCCTCCTCAGCTATGTCCCGCTATTTAAATCACTTTGAAGAGTAGCATCGATATCAGTTTACTTTTAATGTCCCAATTTAAAAAGTTGGGAAGAAGAAGAAAATACTGAATCAGTAGTTTTGGGAACCAAATGTGATTAATCTGAAAGATCTGTGGATTTTTTTTTTTTTTTTTTTTGAAGATTTTGAGTTGAGGGAACTGTTATACACCATGCTGTTGAATCATTACAGGATACTTTATAAAATAAGTTTCAGGGGCTGGAGAGATGGCTCAGCGGTTAAGAGCACTGGCTGCTCTTCCAGAGGACCCGGGTTCAATTCCCAGCACCCACATGGCAGCTCACAACTGTCTGTAGTTCCAGTTCCAGGCAAAACACCAAGGCAAATAATTAAATAAATAAATAAGTGTTTAAAAAAAAAAGATGTAAAATAAGTTTTTTTAACTGCCCACTGTTTTCAACAGGCACCAATTAAGATTCAGGGGTCAAAGGGTTAATTACATCTTCTTACCCACTATGTGGAATTTTCTGATTATTAACTAAGGTTGGATTAAGATGAAAAAGAACATACACAAATGTTAATACTACTCATCCCTCCTCAGAAGATTTGCCTGAGAAGTCAGGCTGAAATCTAGCTGCTTTCTTTAGGGCACACAGAGCACAAACCCTTAGGAGCAACAGCAAAAACGGCATTTTAAAGATATGCAAGTATCTGATTTACCAGGACAGTTTTCTTATTACTGAAAACAGTTCCTGGCCATGCAGACTGGGCTGATAGGAGAATCCTTTGTCACATTCCAGTGAGTCTGGGAGACAGACAACCAGAAGTGAGGCACGGGTGCCGAAGTCAGAGGCTACACTGTCTTGGAATAATAGTGCCTGTAATTATAATTTATATCCCCTGACATCGCACAATGCAGACAGTGTATGGCACCGTTTCTTAACCCCCAGAGCTGGATGCGCCTCACAGTGTTTATCAAGAGACGAGGTTAGTTCCTTACAGCGTAGAGAAATAACTGCAGCTTCAGGATGGAGGAGCGCTAATGTTTAATGCATTGTGCTAAATGGATTTATATTTGTCAGAGTTTTGTCTCTGCCTTCCCTGTAAGGCACATTCCACCACAGCCAGATTTCTCAGAGTGCAAGCTTACTAGGGTACCATCACAGGGGCAATTCACACGTCTATTACCTCCGTGAAATCAGTGCTCCCTTTTTCCACATGCCAAGGCTGAAGGGGAAGAATTCACCCTGAACTCTTTTTCTATGACCTGACTCCAGCTAGAGAAGAATTCCCAGTAAGCCAGGGGATTTTAATGACAGATTATTTTAAAGTAAACCTTCACCATCTGTTCCGCCCCCTCATTATGAATGCAAAAAGAACATATTTCACAATTACAACAGTAAAAAAAAAAAAAAGTGAGCACCCCGTGATTTAAATGCACACACGTGTTCCCTGTCCCATGTGCCAGGCATCTGTGATGTTCTTCTGATTCCAGTTCATGTTAGAAACAAAGTACCCATGTGCAACATGGTCCCTGCCTGCTGACATGTTCCCTCCAAACCCAACTTCTCTCCTCTTACGACACTATTTGCGCTACACTAGAGCACAATATGACTTCCCATGCTTTCTAGACACTAGGAGAAATTCTATGAATGTGACTAGTGGCTTTGCTGGAGGCAGGGGGTTTCCTAGGTAGATGGATTAGGAATTGAACAATAGGATGGTACCAGAGATTAGCAGGTCTGCTCTTACACTGTAGGGAAGGTTGACTTGGAGAGTGAGACCCTGGCTCTGACATCTATCTTTTCACTCTGTCTTGACAACATTTAAAACAAACAAACAAAGCCTTAGGGCTTTTGGCTACCTCTGGATACAATCACACCTGAGAATGCCACAAGGCCTGTGATTGCCGTGAGGAGAAAGGTGATGCTAAAGGTTCCTACCCACATGAAGGCTCCCAACTTCAGAGAGCTTGGACAGGGCCCAAGGTACCCACATGAAACTGTTTACAGAGAAGAAGGAACCCCCGTCTCCCCATTAGACCTGTGGTCTGACCTTCAACAATACAGCTCTGTGCTCAAATAAAAGCTGTAGTTTTAGAAATGGGAATCTCAGGGATATTATCTCAAAAAAGGAAATAGCACACACAAAGGATCCAGGTTTCTCCTGAATTCTCCCTGTCTCCCTTCCCCACTAAAACAATGACATGTGCATTGCCACGTGCCCCAAAGCCATCTCTCCCCAATCCCAACATGAAACTGAGTTAATTGGGTCAAATTTGACTTGACACTGCAAATGAATTCAATAACAGCAAACCAGGACTCCTCAAAACACCCGTCTTGCACCATTCGAATCTAAACTTTTCAGATGAGAAAACACAGAGGCTGTCTCTTTAGTTCCTAAAGGAGATGGATCAGCATAAAAGGAAGTATGAGCTAGCATGATGCTAAGAAACTAAAAGAATACAGATCTTGCTTCTAAGCAAGGATCTCAGTTTTGCTTGAGTTCCTTGAAATTCCACTTTGTGGGAGGGACCTGTGTATTGAAGAGCTCATCTATTTTCTCTGGGACGTGAGTTCAAGCCTGACATCCAGGCCTGAAAGAGGTGGACATCTTCATCAACATATAACCAAATGGACCACAGACCTGAGTATGCTGTCAGTGCGAAGCATCTGAAGAACTTGAGCCTATCTCTCAGCCCCCTGGAACGGCATGTGAACCCCACATTGTGGCTTGTCCTCGGGAGCTAGGAATCCCCCTGCATCACAGAGGATTATTACTTGTTACTGCACAAATATTCACTGGTACCTCACAGTGTCTCCTTGTTGCTCATGTGATGTGATAATTAATGCAAAGATAACTCCTCAGAGTATAGGGCCTGAATCTCCCTAGTCTATCATTCACTGGGAATTCAGAACTCTCAAGTTAAGGGAGAAATCTTTCCTTGGCAGAAATAACATGATCATACATTACTCTGGTCCTGAAAGACCTAAAAATGTCACTGCTCTGCTTTGGCAAAACACATGGCACTTGGTCACACAGAGTGCCAGGTGTCTTTCAAGTTGTTGACATTGAAAAGCAACAGAAACACAAACACCAAATGTTATTTGGCATCCTGTAGATTCCTAGAAAGGATTTTAGATGTGCATTATTAATATTATATGCAGACATACAATAAATGATTACTTACCCACATGTGTTACATTTGTTATTAGAGTACATGATGCAGTGAACAATACTTAGTTCACTCAATTTGGACTATGGGAAAATGTTAGGACAATTACAGACACCTGTTCTTCCACCCTTCGGGGATCACCTGTTGACTAATTGTCTTACAGCAGGACCATACACAGCCTAGGTTTCCCAAGGGTTCAACTCAAACATCATCTCTGGGATCTGTGACTGAGGAAATGAGTAAAACTTAAAATTAACTCTGCAAAACATAAAGCCCAAGGTCAAAGGCAGTTTCCAGTTTTAAACACCCAGAGTCCCCATGGTGACCGAGTGCTGTCACTCACTTCCATATCTCTGCATGACTTCCGCTGGGAAAAGGCACAGCTGATTACAAATCTTTCATAGTCAAAACACATGAGATCTGCGGGAATATCAGTGGAGTCTGAAGTTTGTGGCCTGGACTAACCCCAAGGTTTGGACCTGCCTGGAGTTACTTTGTCCCAGATAATCACACAAAGGCTTATATTAATTACAAACTGTTTGGCCTATAGCTCAGGCACATGACCAACTAGTTCTTATAACTTAACCCATTTTTTTTTTTAAATCTATGTATTGTCATGTGGCTCTGAGGCTTTATTTGTGTTCTATTACATCTTGCCTTCTGGGTGGCAGTTTAGAGCTTCTCCTTGACTCTGGCCTTTTCCCTCTTTTATCTAGGCTGTGAGTATACTTTGTTACCATTGGTTAATAAAGAGGCTGTTTTGGCCTATGACAAGGCAGCTAAGAGGCAAGTGAGAAATCCAAGCATCAATAAAGAAGAGGGAGGAGTCAAGGAGATGATGCAGGCTGCCTCGCAGAAGGCAAGATGGAATGGAACACAGAAGCCAGCAGCCATGTGGTAATACATAGATCAATAGAAATGGGTTAAATTATAAGAGCTAGTTGGTAATGAGCCTGAGCCTTAGGCTAAATAGTTTGTAATTAATATAAGCCTTTGTGTGATTGTTTGAGACTAAGTAGCTGCAGGACCAGGGGTCTGGACCTCCAGTATAGGCTGGGCCAGAAACTTTGACTACATATCATATCTTCTTTGCAAGAAGAGCCCAGGGGTGAGGATTGGTTAGGAAACTACATAGCTAATAAGGACTCAATTGGAGACAGCACCTTCCAACAGAGAGCTGTAACAAGATGTGGTGATCCACATTGTAGGGAGATTGTAAATAACTGTCCGGCCTACTGGTTTAATAAAAAATGCTGATTGGCCAGAGGCAGACAGGAAGTGTGGGCAAAGCTACCAGACTAAGAAAACTTAGGAAACATCTCAGAGCAGGGCAGAGATGCCACAGGAATGCAACAGAGAACACGGCAGAGACACAGAGAAAAGAAGCTGAAATGCTGCTCTGAGAAAAGGTATTGAGCTGCATAAAAAAGATGAGTTAGTTTTAGGGTAAAGGGCTAGCAAGCTATATGCCTGGGCCCTCGACTGATCAGCGTAAAATTAATGTAAGCATCTGTGTGTTTCTGTGGGTTTGCATGTGTTTCTGTGGGACTGTGGGTCCAAACCTTAAAGCTAAGTCCAAAAGACTGGGCCAGAAACCAAATGCAACACCACAGCTTGTCTGGAGCTTGAACCCGAATTTCCTAGTCCAGAATTTTGCATTCAGATTTAGGAGTTTGTTTTAATTCTCCTCTGTGGGAATATGTATGTGATTTTTACATGAAAGTCAACAAGAAGATAAGAGGCATTTCACAGAAATTTAGTTTATGGTGTGCACCTGAAAGTATGTTGGTGTTAGGTGGGCCACATAAATGAGTGCACCATCATGATATGAGTCTGTACACCAGGAAGAGGGTGACTTTAAAAGTCAGGCTTTTAAGAGAAAGTAATAAATGCTTGTACATGTATTCCTGGAGGTAGAAGTTTGTGTCGGGAGTAGTAACTATGATTAAAGAACCCTGTAAGGAATTTAGCATCTTAAAGACCATTTATAAACCTCAGATATTAATCTGCTGGGTTCACATGAGTTTCATTTCTAGGAACATTGTATTTGTATCTCTAGGGAAAAGGCATTAAAAATTTTGCACCGAAAGAAACTTGATTATTACAAATGTAGTTTGGAAACTCATTGGGGCTAAAGCCTCTGCCATGGAAATCTCCCATGCTAATTTCAGAAAGCCATTACAACCGAGCTCTCTGCTATCTATTCCACAAATTACTTGACTAATTAATAATTAATTTTTAGTAGGCCCACATAAGGCCATAAATATGATGGACCAATAACAAAAACTAGTGCTTTGTTCTTGAAATCAACAAAGCTCCAAACTGTGTCTGAAATCTCCCATGAGTACTTGCAGCTTTTCTGGGTCCCCCATTCTATAATACTGAAATCTTTATATTTTCTTTTTGTGCATTCTGAATGCTTAGAGGCTGTGTTGCTTCACTGCACGGGCTCCAGAATTTAGCTCCATATGAAGCAGAGACATACATTTATGGGAAAATCAATTATTCTGATGGAATTGGGGCCTGGGCCTGAATGAGCTCAGGATAAACAACTTGGTTTCCCACTCACTTTGGCTCTCTCCTGCCTGGCTGACCCTGCTTTCATTTCATAGCCAGTGTCTGAGGCTAGGTCAACAGAACAGCCTCTGCTACCTGTTCCTAGATTGCTGTCCCTGTCAGGGCTTTAAGACAGTGCTTCTGCTTTTATCTGTCATGCTAATCACTTAACACACATACATATGAAGGAGTTAGGGATGTTTTCTGTTGTTCATATACTTTACTATACTCAGATCATAACAATTAACGGCACACAAATGTTTCATTAGGGTAGTTCTAGGTGCCATCCTTCAAAGAAGCACAATTTTACCTGTGAAATTTGCTAGGACTAAGTTGTCTAAGTGTGCATTAAAGAACTGATATGCTTGTAGCACTCAGAATGGTGGTGAGCAGCTGCATGGACCCTGCCTGCTTCTGTGGTCCACTCAGGCTCAGTCAGACTGGGAGTGTGGAGTCAGAATGTGGGGTGAGTGAATGAATTAGCATGGTAGGAGAGTAAACTCTAGCTCTTTCCACTGACTTCATGAATGGGCCTTTTGTTTGTTTGCTTATTTTATAATAATAATAATAATAATAATAATAATAAATCCCTGAAAAAGGATATTATCTCCTCTTCCTAATTCTACTCCCTGGCATTCCTCTGGGGAATTCAGTGGCACTGCGGAGAGAATCTAACTATTTGCTTTGTGAATTTCTAGAATCAAACAATGCTTTAAACCAAACCCTTGATTGAACTTAAACTCTGAACCCAGGCTAATATATAAGAACATAAGATTTTGTTTTAGATCCCTCCTACCACCCTGTGATGTTTCATTATATGTACACATTACATCAAAGTAAACATATTTGTTTTTTTCAAAACCTTTTTCTTTCCTTACAGTGTGAAAAGTAAAAATACATGCTTCTAGATTTAAAAACAGAACAGATGACATTATCTAGTCATCACACTATATGATGGCACATCCAACCTCTTAGTCCATCTAACTAATTATATTATATGTACTGACCTTCTTCCCTCTCTTTCTTACCCAGTCTCTGGAAATCACCATTCTATTCTAAGCTTCTAAGGGACAACACTTTTACATTCCACATATAGATAAGGCCACCGTGCAATGCTTTTCTTTTGGTGCCTGATTTATTCACTTAACACGATGAGCCCCATTTTATCCATGCTCTTGTAAATGGCAGAATCTCAGTTCTTTTTATTAAATGAATAGCATCCTTTTGTGTGTGTGTGTGTATGTATACCACATTTTCTTTGTCCATTCATCAATCTTACAGCTCTTGTGAATCCCATCATAGTAATTGTGGGGTTGCAGTTGTCTCTGAGACATGGTGATTTTGTTTCCTTTTTATATACACTGAGGATTAGGATTATTGCTTTGCATGGTACACTAGATCCCTTTTCTCTTCTTAGCGAACTCACACTCTATTTTCCATAGTGGTCATACCACTGCACATCCTGAAAATAGCACAAAAGTTTCTATTTCTTCTTTATCCAGAACATTTTTTTAATGGAAGCTGTTCTTACTGGAGTATGGACATGGCACACTTTGATTTTGACTTGTATTTCCCTGATGATCAATGACATTGTTCATTTGTGTGCTATTTTGACAAATGTCTAGTTGAAGGGTGGTTGTCAAGATTTAAATTGGGTTTATTTTTGTTCCTAAGGGGTTTTTTGTGTTTGTTTTTCCATCCCAACATATTCTGGATCTAAACCTTTTGTCAGATGGGTATTTTACAAGCATTTCCTCTTGCTTGCTCTGCTGTCTTCGTTTGGCTTGGTTGAAATCTCTTGTGTGTTTGCTTTTGTTTCCTGTGCTTTGAGAATCTTGCCCTTAAATAATCCTTTCCCATTCTTATGCCCTACAACTTTCCCTTTCCATTCTTAAAAAATAATTTTAATGATTTTTATTAGAAATCCTAGAGCTAAAGTTTTCTACAAAGAAATGAAATGGGGCTGAGAGATAGCTGTGCTGGTGTGGGGACCGGAGTTCAATGTCAGTGTCCCCATAAATGCTGGCTAGGTATGGGATCCCACTGCTAATTCTGGTGTTTGGAAGATCAAGACAGAATCACCAAAACAAGCTGGCTAGTGAGACTGGCTATACAGGCAATCTCTAAGTTCAACTGAGAGACTCTGCCTCATTGAATAAGACAGAAAGCCATTAAGCAAGACTTCTGACATTAATTCCATATGTGCCTACACACATGCACACATGTATCTGTGAGCTTGCACACACAAGCACACCTAAGCACTTGTGAGCATACTTACACACAGGAACAATACACAAATGCAAAATTAAAGAGAGGTTAAATACAAGTAATTGATAATCAAATGTAAAACGTGAGATGTCGTCCTTGAATGTGAAGTTGGATAAATTAAGGTGATTCAAAGACAGGAAATGTATGCAAACCCTAGTCCTTCCACCACTGTGCCCTTTCAGTGAGAATGACAACCAGACTGTATCATTTTGAGTGTTTGGCAGACATATCAAATAATCATTGTGATCATTATTTTTTTTCCTTAAGCCCGATACTCTGATTTTCTTTAAAAATTTAAAAGCACAGTCCATATTATCTCAAAGACATTTGTAGAATGATGGATCCTTGGTGTTGAAGAACCTATTATCAAATGGTCAAAACTTTCAGAAATGGGTTTGTTTTCTAAATTATCAGATACTTTAACACTAACCGTAAATGACCACTTCTAAGAGCTGGCAATGTCCACAGAAAAATTTCCCAGGATAAAGTAGGGATCAAGGGTTGCTCTTTCCTTCCAGCCTTGTGAGGTGGAGGGAGAGTCCATCTACTATTAATCCCTTTGCCTAAATTCTTCAGTGTGGTCACTGGCAGATAGCACATCTGGAAATACCACATTCCTTCTCTTTGCTGCCTGAAAAGGAGTAAGTCCTGTGCTTTGTCCCCGGCTATCTGTCTGAACAGAGAGCCATACAGCTAATTCTGCTACAGAGCCTTTGGCACCGACCACATCTAAGTAATTGGTAAATGTTTCCAGTACTCAGGACCAAGTGATTTCCTAACACTGCAGTGATGGCCCTAACACTGTAGAAGGGATTCAGTATATCAATAACTTCCATCCACTCAAGTACAATGATGCCCTGATCTAAAGTAATTCCAAAAGAAATCTGCAGTTAGCTTTAGAAACTTCAAATCAATAGGCTTAGCCCAATTCTAGAGGGCACTGAAGTCCATTTACACTGTCTTTTGTCTTAATTAGCTAGATCTTTAGAACAAAAGCAATTTGAAAATGGACACATTCTATAATCCAAGGAATCCGACCAATGGCATTCAGCCTCTCAACGACTTTTAAATTTACACAAGTGTATTTAGTCTAAAGAATTTGCTGTGGCCTTAGCCATATTTACCAAGAATTCCTTCAGTCATGACAGTTGTTGCCTTACCAACAAACAGTGAGAGGGAGGGGTAGAGCATATTGATTAAGTCCCAAGTCGGATTTTTCACTTGGCCTTCAGCCTAGTTTTTAAGTGCTGGGCTCAGGAACTACTACTTATTTTCATTAATAGAACAGTATTTATCTTGGCTATCTAGAGTCATAAGATGTTTAGATGATGTCATTATTCACAATGAAGAAAGTATGTCCCCACAATCTCTCATACAAGGTTGTAGAGCATTGAAGTCTTGGTCATCAAAGAATGCTACATCCCCATGGTAACAGCTTCTCAGCTATCAAACAGACCCTAAGTAAACCCCAATTTCTCCCACAAGACAGTGGTCTGAAAACGGGGAGAAAGTACAAGGTCAGGGGAGCTATCTCTTGCAATCAAGGCATGGTTTGGGGATCAGGGGCTTAAGTACTGCCTTTATGTCCTCATTTCAACCCCATTTCTTCTTTCTTTTCTTTTACCATTCTGTCTGCAATTTTCATTCACCCATTAAGTGACATTGGGGCTGATAATTGCAAGATTTTTTTTTTTTTCACAGCCAATGGTATGGACCACATTTCACAGCTGATGTTTCTAAAAGTCCTGCTCAGGTTGAGTCTGTCCATGAACCCTGGGCAGGGAAGCTAGTCTGACTATATTCTTAGCCTGATTCTTGGGTGTGTGATGTTTCTGAGCACTAAGAGCAGCTTTGGCTCTACAATATGCTCCTATGAGTCGAGATGGCTGCATACTGAAGATGGAGTCTGAGCCTCCAATGAGATTTGCACATTCTAGCATTGACCTTTTCCAACATGTGGGATTTGTTTTATTGTCTTGCTTGGGGGCTTCTTCTTAGTATTAGGATGACCTACTTTAATTTCTATTTAAATGCTTCATAGGCTTCAGGGTGACTGTTCCTAAAGGATTGAGCCCCTAAAGACTTAAATTGGCCTCTGAGCCTTAATGGAAGACTTTTATTCTGAAGCAAATAAAAAATATATTAAGGGTTTTGCAAACACAACCTTATGCTTTTTATCATTTTCTGCATGTTCCTTCCACTCGCTGTACTTACATGAGATATTTGCTCCCCCCTCCACCAGATTTTTTATCCTTTTCCTAATTCTTTCTTGTCATGAAAGGCCTTTTCATTAGCACTGGTCAAGATTATTTTCCCTTTTACTAAATAGCAGATGTGCTCCACTAACAGTCATAATGCATTGTGTCTACAATCATCCTCTATTGCATTTGAGCTGGTGAAGCAAGGCAATGCTGACCGGCACTGCTCTGTACTAAGTAGTGCACTGAGTCCTGATGTTTACACAGGCTCAGCATGGACCCATCTCCATGGACAAGGAGCAAAGGAGGCCTATTTCCTTACAGTCTTCTCAAAGGATATTCTTAGATCCCTCAACACTAGAAGACAGTGATCATAATGAGTCTGTGCAACAAGATGGCAGGAAGCCACCATGCTAATCATTACTGTCCCAGTCGGGTCACCTGCGAAGCTTGTTTCTTCTGGAACTCAGTTCTTAGCTTTGCTCAGTGGGACCCACAGTAGAGAATTATGGAGATGCAAAGTTAATCAGCAAATCTGGGGTCAGGATAGGATTGAGATTTTCTGGCTCCCTCCTTAAACTGACTTGTCTGTTTAGCTAGGCTGAACTTACTGTTGAGAGTAAGCTCATTGGCTCTGGACTGACAGTTGGAAACCTGCATGGGACTGAACTAGGCACTCTGAATGTGGAAGTCATTTTGTGGCTTGGGCAGATTGTGTGGCCTCTAACAATGGGACCAGGATTTATCTCTAGTGCATGAAGTGACTCTTTGGAGCCCATTCCCTATAGAGGGATACCTTGCTCAGCCTTCATATGGTGGATGGGTTTAGGCCTGCCTCAAGTTGATATGCACACTATATTGACTCCCTATGGGAGTCCTTACCCTCTCTGAGAAGTGGATGAAGGGTAGGGTGGGGAGTAGCTGGGGGCTAGTAGGAGGAGGGGAGGGAAGGGGAACTGTGGTTGGTATGTAAAATTAAAAAAAAACCTTTTAAATAAATAAAAAAAGATAGACATGATTTAAAAAAAGAAAGTAAGCTACTTATGTGTCTCAAAAACAATTGGTGCACCATATTTCCACCTAGTGCGTCCTGTGGGAAAAGAAAGGCAGATCAAATATGTCACCAAGACAGAGAGAGGTAGGGACAGACTCCTGGATGAGTAAGTGACAATGGAGAGGAAGACTCCTTCCAGAATCAGCCTTCTAGGAACCCCTCAAAAGAAAGGCTCAAAGAAGGAAGGGATACATTGGGGAGATGAGCTTCTTCTGGAGGCAGATGCCCTCGACAGTGACTCTGAGAGGAGCTGACTGGAAGTCACCAGGGAGGGACTTGCTTCCTCTCCTCACAAGGGCCCAGTATAAGGACATCTTGTCAGGGGTTGGAGTGTGTGGATCACAGATCTGTACTACTCTCTCGTCTTCCACATGAAATGTTCAACTGTGACAAAATCTCCCCAGTCAGATTTGGGAGAGCTTCTCCTAGATCTGAGAGGACAGAGAGATGTCTTCTCAGTTCCTCGGGGGAAGCTGAGGAACCTGTGGGGTGAACCCCACCCAAGCTTGAAATGAGAATACTTAACATTTTTCCAAAAGGCAATGATTAATGGTAATTAAAAAGAAACTATGACCTTCAGACTCACAAGACCTGAGCTGAAATTCTAACACTGAGACTTCACCAATTTCTCATATGAAAATATGAGGCAACTCATAGTCTTTATGCTGCTCAGTAGAGTTATTGAATGGTTATGAGTTAACACATGCAAGAGTCTGACAGGTAACATACAGGGTACCCAACCATGACTATGACATAACTCTGGATGCCGATTTAGGAAGTGTATTTGCTTAGTGTGTTTTGTCTCTTATTAGGAGGAAAATGAACAGAGAAGAAATGGTGTAAGTGTGAAGGCCAGCTAAGCCAAGGAAGTTACATATGATACAACAAAGAAAGGCTTCTGAATTTACGGTAGAACTAAGCCTTCAAGGCTGGTGAGATACCTCAGTGTTTGGAGGTCTTTTCTCTTAAAACTGAGCAAACAGAAGTTTAGTGAAAAGACTATTTCAAGTAGAAAAAGACTTTTCCTTAACTTTGAGGGATTGTAGAAGTTATGAGAGATACAATAAAATAATAGAAAGAGGCTACTTGGGCAGTACATTAATGTCAATATGAAAAGACAAAAAGCAGAATAATTAGTTTTAGCTTCATAAACACAGTCATTTAAAATGAGAACTACTGAGCCCTGGGCTTGTATCCCAGTCAGCACAGTGTTTGCTGTGCAAGCATGATTTCCCATGCCCACTATTCAGTTATACTGATGGGTGCTTGTAACCCCAATGCTGGAGAAGTGGGGACAGGTGATACCTGAGGCACATTGTTAGTCTACTTGGCAAATACCAGGTCTCTGTGAGACACGCCATCTCCAAAAACAAGGTGGAGAGCCTTGACCTGAGGCCTTCAAGCGCATAGATGTGCTCATGTTCTTGCGCACATATAAGCACCCACTTACCTACACAAAATGAGAAGACTGTAAGATATACACATGACTACTGTATACCCGTATACATTTTCTTAGGTTACTAATGTTGATGTAACAACACACCATAGATTGGGTGGTTTAAGAAAACAGAAATTTTGTTTCCACACGGTTCTGAGAATAAATTCCAAAGTCATACTGCTGGTAGGGTTCAGTTGCACATGAAGATGCCTCTCTTCCTGCCTCAAGGGAAGCTACTTCCTTTCTATGTCATCCCATGACCTGTCCTTCATGCCTGTGTGTAAGTAGATTTCTCCATCTTTTTTTTCCCATTTTTTTTTCTGAGAAGACCTCTCCAGTTCCATTGGATTAAGACCCACCCCTATGCCTTTAACCTCAATAGCCTCTTACCGTTACTTTTACTACTTCCAAATATATCCATTGGGTATCAAAGCTTCAACATTCAAATTTGGGAGGCCATTATCAATCATATTACACATGGATATGTCACATGTCAAAGAAGGATTTAATGCTAACAGAAACAGCATCATTTACCAAGGAGATCTTTTCTAGAATTCCCAACAGGGAGATTTAACTTAGACTCAGTCTGTATGTATTCTACTTCTGATTTCTCTGCCTGCAATCTCACCCTGACGGGTTACAAACCACACACAGAGTAAATGGAAGTGTAGGACCTCCACCTCGGGCTGCTACCTATAAAGTATAGTCTACTCTCCTACCTTGGACTGCATTCTTTCAAGTCTGGGAGTCTTAGATTTCCCCCACCCTTGTATCAAAGAACTGTAGGTAATGCTTTTGTGGGTCTGTGTTACTGAGTGCATAGGTAGACACCTGTACTCAGGGTGATGCCCACAGCAGGCCCAGAACAAGGAGAAGGTTGCCATCTTGCTGTACTGAGTAAGACTTAGCTGACCTGATTGCTGACTGTAATGTGTGATTTAAAGCATTCTGTGACAGAACATAGCCTGCCAAGTAGATTGTAATCCTCAGATGTAACCATTTACAAAGGTCAATTCCTAGGCCACTTTTCTCAGTTCAGTCCACATGTCATGCACATGAACAATATTAGGAGAAACACAAGTCCTAGCTATATCTCAAAGATATTAGTAACAGTAAATATACCATTACAGTTTAGTATAAATAACTATTAAAGCACAATTTACTATTCTAATCATCCCAGAATAGTTAATTGTCAGTGAAAGGTCATTTAGACTAAAGTGTAACAGTATGTTAAAAAAAAAAACAAAAAAAAAAACCTGAAAGAATTTTGAGAAAAGATAAACATTTTTCTGGGCATTAAAATAGTAAAGACAGTAATGGAAATGTTTTTCATCGGTAACATAATTGCTTTATGCTAATTCTGGGGTGTTGCCTATTCCCCATGTGCAAGTCAAATTGAAAGTAGGTAGGCTAGTGGGGTGACTGTGTCCAAGCCTCCTCACATGTTCCAGTGGGGACAGGGAACAGCTAGCACTTGAGGAGGTTATTTTGAGTCTCCAAGCTTCACTTTGGCAACCCGGACCACTTGTGTGTCCCATCATCTTGGGGACAGGAGGGCATGTCTGCAAAGGTGAGCAGACAGCAGAAAATGTCAGATGTGCAAGCCTTTCATCCCTGTGATAACTTTGCCTGAGTCCTGAAGTCTCTCTCATGCCTCATCCTGCTGACCTTCAGAAGAGACACTCATGCTGAGGGGCGTGCCTTGTGCTCAGTGGCTCTGAAGAAGGCTGATGCCTCTCTCAAAGCTAGATGTGTGCACACCCACACACCTGCATGCTCGTGTATGTATCCACCACACTCTTCTCTGTATACAGGGGCAGCTGCTCAACACACCCTTTCCACTTAGGGTCCCTAAGTGGAAGCCATCAGCTCTAGATTTTAGACTCAACTTAATTTTTCTGTTTTCTTCTGCACGGTTTGAAATCTTAAATTCAGTTCTGGGAGAAGAATTTAGAAAGGTTCAAAGGGGAACTTGAAAAGAATGATTTCAGCGACTTAAAATTAACAGTTTTAGGGGAAGAGTTAAGTGAGCTGGATTTCTACACCCAGGAGCTTAAGCTGAGGTGAATGCTCACAGCTCTTCACCAAGGCTTTTGACTCCCTTTCTGCTTCATAAAGAGAAATACAGTGATGAAAGTGGGAGGAGGCAGCTCCAAG
Organism: Sigmodon hispidus; assembly: GCA_004025045.1. Classification (NCBI taxonomy): domain Eukaryota; kingdom Metazoa; phylum Chordata; class Mammalia; order Rodentia; family Cricetidae; genus Sigmodon; species Sigmodon hispidus. Next base: position 183,144 of record PVIH01000253.1, read on the forward strand.
CAGGCCAGTGAGGCCCTTGTGATCAGAGACAGGATGCTGAGGAGGGTCACACTGCCACTAAATTAGAATTTTAGGGTGAAGTGCACATTGATGGCAAAGATGGCTGGCCAATAACCCTCACTAACTCAAGTGTGTGCGCGTGCACACATTCAAGAGATAGACAGAGACAGACAGGCACACATTCCACAGCAACTAACGGATGGTACCATGTGTTCTGGGGTGCTCAGGAAAAGAATCTGGGGTTTCTGGTTATAGCCTAAGCAGGTATACAGGTGACCCCCGACTTCATCAAAGCACCAGAATGACTCTTGAGATGAGCTTGAGGTAACAAGCTGAAGGTGCTCCAGAACTGTTTGGGGGAGTCATCCCCCTACATAGGGTGTTAACACTACACTTATGAAAAGACAAAACTGAACCTGCAGAGGAAGAACATAGCCATTTGCTCCACTGAGTGAACAGACATATCATGGACAGGCGTCCTCTGCTGTACATGGGAACATATCAGAGATACGGCTAGACTCCAGGAAGATCAGCTATGAAGACTTTGGTCCCTCCAATGGGGACTCAATGAGACAGAGCTTCTGGGACTGGGACAGATGGTTTCTTTCTCCACAATTCCCCCAGAAATCACCACACAAATTCGCAAGTTTCTGAGAAGAGGTTCTGCGTTCTCCACTACAGAGACAGGGGCATGGAGTTTCCACAGGTGCCCTGCAGCAAAGCAGCCCCCAGGCCAGCTCGCAAGTGCATGCATTCTGTGTGTGACACTCAGAACTGGAATTTTAAGTTGTGGGCAGTGATCAGTGATGGTTCAGATATCTTAATTATCCAACTATTTAAGAACCACGTCTCTAGCCAACCCCCGCCTGTCACAGCATCAGTGGTTCTTGCCAGTATTACAGCTTTAAGCAGCGTTTACTCTGTGGGTGAACACAGCATGCGGTAAAATGATTTAACATCATGAATAAACACATATGCTTGCTTGGGTCCAAATTTTAGAAGTGACAAACCCATTCTCTGGCCCATGATTTAATGGACCAGAAACAAAACTAAAAAGGTATGTTATTTACTATGCATGAACAAATAGCTTCCTCTGCAGCCAGTATGCTTTGGGAATCAAGGGCTGTAGTTAGAAATGCCATGTAAAACTGTGCATACCTATTGCTTATGTGCAGAGAGAGGAAGACACACACACACACACACACACACACACACACACACACACAGACACATACATAGGCTCATACACAGACACACACACACACACACACACACACACACACACACACACAGACACATACATAGGCTCATACACAGACACACACACACACACACACACACACAGAGAGAGAGAGAGAGAGAAGCAAAGACACACTAACACACAAAGAAAGAGATGCAGACAGGCAAAGAGACAGTGGGAGAGAGTCAGAGATAAGAGGGAAAGCAAGCTAATCATTTCTCAACAGCTTTCTTTTATTTTTTTTTAAACTTTTTTTGTTTGTTTTATTTATTTGCCTTGGTGTTTTGCCTGGATCTGGGAATGGGAACTACAGACAGTTGTGAGTTACCATGTGGATGCTGGGAATCGAACCCCGGTACTCTGGAAGAGCAGTCAGTGCTCCCACCCACTGAGCCATCACTTCAGCACCCCCCTTTTTTTTAACAGCTTTCTTTTCATACCTTGAAACAATGAGTCCAGAACTAGTTGATAAATGACACCAGGAGGAAAAAAAAAAAAAAAAAAAAAGAACCTTACAGGGAAAATAAACACATGAAACAAGAGGTTAATAAAAAGATGTCACATGAGGCAGCAGTGGAGAGAAGTACCTGCCACCAGCCCTCTTCAAACACGGGGTACTTCAAGCCTGGTCTTCTAAGCTTGAGAGTGGCATCCCCCAGCAGACCAGCATGCCATTTTACTTTCAATCCTGTTCCTAGTTTGTGTTTACATTTTATTTTCTCATTCCCTGTCCTGAATCCCCCTGCCTCCAGTTTCCAGGACAGTGTTTACAGAGATCTTTACCAGAATGCGGGAGGTTGAGGAGACCCTGTTTTTCCCTTTCTCCGGTCATGTTCGTTCCTTTTTTTCTACTTCTTCTTCCCAGAGAATAGATAAGTTTACCCAGAAAATAAAAAGCTAATACAACCTTTAGCTCATCAACAAAAGTATGTCTTGTTGTAGCCAGGAATAAGTTAATAAAACAGGGAAAAGGCTTAGTGGCTTAAAAATAGGCTCCTTGGGGTTATGAAGGGAGAGTGTTGTTTTTTCTTCCCAGCGTGCAAGGATTTAATTAAGTGATAACAGTCACCTTGGGCTGGCTGCACTAGGCAATAATATCTAGGTGGAGAAAAATGCTGAAGAGACTTGAGTACAGTCAATTTATCTTCAGAGAAGGCAATAAATGAACAAAGCATAGGTATTGGGCTGATTGTTTTGCAACGTTTCCACTACTGATAAGCATCAAAAAAAGGACAGATATTTGGTATTTTCAGCTTCTGAAATGTATTAAATACAGAGAAAGGAAATGAAAAAAAAAGTGTTGTGAGGTCACATCCTTAGGTTCTAATTACAAAAAGTTTGCTAATTATTCAATCTAAACATAGAACCAGGAGGTTTTCACATTGACATAAAGGACAGAAATGCAGCTGAGTTGTTTATTTATAAGTAAACACACAAAACTTGGAGAATTTTGTTTTGAAGGAAAAAACATAACCCAAGAAACCAAAAGGGAGAAACGGTTAAGAGGCGAGTAAGTGCAAGGGAAGGGTATAGTCATGATCTGCCCCAGCAATGGCCGCTCCTCTCGGGTCCAAGGTCAAATGTTGGAAGTCTGGGAGACGTAGTATGGCAATGCTATAGTCAGGCATGAATCAGAGCATAAGAAGAAGCCACCAAAGGCAGAACCCTCAGACTGTGACATCAGCAGCTCTGCACAATATTCCAAAACACCTGAAAGGGAAGCCACAGACAACAGAACAATGGGCGTAGGCAACCCGTGGTAGGTGGTGATATACACACACTATTTTCTCTATCTCTTCCTACTTATTGTAAGTTTCAGAAGATTAGTTTGAAAAACATATTCTCCCCTCTTTATAAATACAAGAGTAGTGAGAACAGAGATTCCACATGACTTTTCTTCATGGAACTCAAGGTACTATGCAAAATTAACCAGTTCTAACACAGCTTCTGTTGAAGTGAGAAAAAAGGAGCCACGGCAGATAAAGTAACTTGTCTGAGAACATGCAACCTGTGTGCCCCAATGCTGTATCCCCAATTCCCTTTCTGTGTGCTTAACTGCCTTCATAGAGACTCTCAAGAGTGCAAGGTCCCTTGTCTTCAGTTTCAGTGGTGAAGGAAAGCTGCTGTTCTCAGCCTTTGCCCTCAAGTCTCCAGAAACATCTCCAAATCTACTTTATCTCCAGTGAAAACTCAAAAGCAGCTGGACTGGAACTTGAACTCCAGTCAGGTCCAGCCCCTAAAGAACTGTGTTGAGAGTTCCACAAGGAAGTCAACAAGAATGGCTGGATGAGACAATGACTTCCTTCCGGCATTTTCTCCCTCCCTGACCTGCTCATGTGAGAGCAAAGGAGATGCCATGACTACCTTCCCTTTGCAGGAGATGTTTGGAAGAGCATACATCCAAAGATCAGACTAAAAAAGAAGAAATCATAAATAGTCCATCAGAGAAGGTCTATGGTCCTCTATGGATCTTGTAAATGTTCAACTGTAGGAGTAGGTAAGGCTCCATGACAGTTAACTATACATAAATATATCTTAAACTGTATGTACTCACATATGCAGACATGTATATATTCACATGCAAATATCATGTGTACATACATGTGTATATATATACAACCAAAAAATGTGTCACCATTATCAGACAGTAGTATTAAGTCGCCTTAAGACCAGACACAGGGGACAGTCAACAACTGGTGTTTCTCAAGCTGCTAAAAGAACCCTTTCATTTTGACTGGGCCTAAAGTAAACAAGCAAAGACCATATTTAGGAAAAATGGGGTTCTTTCCTTAGAGTCTCCCCATCTTTTCCAAACACTTGTTAATGTTCTCTGACAATAATAGTGGAAATTCTCACAGGTCCTATATAGAAATGTAGTTGCCAGTTCCCTTTGTGACAATAGATTTTAATACTTGATGACTTGGGCCTTCCTGTTGACAGCTGTCCAAGGCTGACTAGTACAAGAGCTGAGCTGTTTAAAGAATTCACTTATTCTCCTGTTGTGGAGAGACTTATAATCTTCTGAAAGTGGGAAATCTGAGAACTCCCAGTGTGACACTCATCAATATGACAGTAGGTCAGAATTCTCCTGTCTCTAGCCCTGCTGTCTGCTCCGGGTGATTTCCAGAACCTTCTGGCTAGACAATGACAGTCTTCTATGGTTATTGTGTGTGAGTTGCTACTTTCTATCATATTCTCCTAAATCTTTAAGCCTCTCTTGGGCCAAATATCTGGCAAGTTCCTTAAATCGGTGTTTCTCAACCTTCTCAATGCTGCCACCCTTTGATAGAGTTCTTCATGGTGCAATGACGTCCCAACCATACAATTATTTCTGTTGCTACTTTGTAACTGTAGTTTTGCTACGTTTATGAGTTGTAATATAAACATTTGTTTTCCAATGGTCTCAGGTGATCCCTGTGAAAAGGTTGTTCAATGCCCCCCCAAAAGTGTTGTGACCCACAGACTGAGGAGGACACAGTGGGAGAAGGACATCTAATTAGTACACATGACACTATATAAAGATATGACTAGTTCCTTTTTATTCTCTAAAACATCACAAAAGAGACCAATTCTTGCATTGGCTGGTGGGCCACTGTAAGATGACCTGCACAGGCTTCTGGCCATACAGCTTGCATCTCCATCATAAGCAAGAAAGTCTATAATTCTTTGGATAACTATAGTTTTTATTTATAATCTTCCTCGGGAAGGCTGGCCCTGAAGACTGTAGCAATCAGCTCAGACCTTCATGACAGCTGTGCCTTCAGGCCTATGTGCTCTGTGCCCACTTTTCTCTGCAGTGAAATGTCTCTCAAAATGGTGCTCCCTCAGAATGGTACCCACGGCTCCTCATGAGGTCACTGTTCTTCCTGCCAGGCAGCAGTGACTTCATGGTGGAGTATTAAGAAGTAGAGGAGTGAATGAACTTGTCCATCTGAATAAGAGGTGAGATATTTGTGGCCTGTGATGCACTGTGCATAATCCTTTATGCTGAATTTTCTCAATGACTTTGCTTATTTAATATCATTATCATCACAAGGGTGATGGCTAGCTCTAGCAATGGGAGATTCAAAAATAAGGTCAATGAACTTCTTTGCACACAAATTTAATATTCAAAGAGGCTTTGGTTTGACTATAAAGTAAGTACAATTCCTATTCAAGACCACTTATCTATGGACGAGCCATATTCTCAAACAACCAGCCAATTAAAAGTATGTGCTTGTGTTAAAACTCCTGCTTGCTACTTTATAACACACCCTGGGAGATTCTTCCTGCTTGAACATGCCACAGTGAGATACTGAGTTGTTTTATTTCAATTTCTTAAAGTATGATTTGACTAGTACATTTTAACATGCAATAAATTGGGGTGGCTGCTTTTGTGAGACACACAATAATTCCATAAGAAATCTTAAAGTAAGCAACACCTCCTTGCTTATTGATCTTAATGAGGCAAGAGACAGAGATACTCATTTCTTTTAGCCATAGAAGATTAATTTTTTTCTTCTGTGGTAGATACATTATTTATGGGGATGGACAGACAAACGTCACCCTGTCTACTTACTATTGCTAGACATAGTAATCTCCAATTCATGGTCATTATGACTGTGAAATAGTTCCAGGTCTTTTATTGTTTTTCATTATATAACGGTACTGCTAATGTATGAAAATATCTCAGGAAAAAATATTCTGGCAATTGAATAGGCAGTCAGCAAGATGTATTCCAATCAGAATATATTCCTTTCCAAACACACGAGTAGCTAAATTTCTAAGCATCATTTGAGCCACACATACATAGCAACTTAGTTCTATCTTTAGCCTGTCTTTTACTTAGAATTCAAATTCATTATCTCACTTGTTGGCTAACACAGGAAAACCTGGCTACTTCTTCTCTGTATTACGAAACATTAACTTCATTATATCTGAAAGTAGAATTTTAACAGGACAACAGCAAGAACCTCCAAAAGCACACAGTGGCACATAAAATAACAACGAAAGCCGGTTCCTAGGCAAAAAAAAAAAAAAAAAAAAAAAAAAATGCCCAACATCTCCAAGCTTCTGCACTGCAGTCTTGGGTTTCTCCTTGGCGCGTTAGCCTTGAAGCTCCCATTAACGCTGATGGGAGCCGCGCGGCCACAGCCCATGCATCAAGTTGAGAAAACACTCTTCAGGATTAGTTCTGACTCCAGTGTTATAACACAAATCATGATAATACTTCTCTATCTCTGCATTTCATTGGGAAAAATACAATCTAACGCTCCACACACCCATAAATTACAGCTGTTCATTCCCTGCTTATGACCCCATTCCATACAGAAAATAACTATCTTCTTAAGTAATATTTTAAACAAAAAAGGTTTTAAAATAAGTAATAATTGTAGCTTTGTTGAGCCTATCATTGGACACTTTAAAAAATACTCTAAACAGTTTAGTGTTACTACAATCCTAACAGACACATATCCATTGCTTCAAGCATTTTACATATTTATGAACCAAATCTTTCTGCATCATCAGGTTTAAATTCTGCCATACACAAGAGCAGGCAGTGGAGGTATGTGTGCTAAGGTCAGGTCTAATTGCATACTCTATTAACATTGGTGGAGTTCAGCTGCTTGGAGAAACCACCCGAAACTTGGCCAAGATCATGAGCACAAGGGTTCACTCTATGGTTCTACTTTGTCCCTCAGCCAAAAAGAGCACTCCTCATTCTCATTCACTGGCCTCTTAATGTACTCTCCCATCTTCAGGGGACAGAAATGAAGTGTGGCTGGATCCTTGAAATCTGTCATTAGTAAAAGAGGAAGAACGTAAGCACCATGCTAAGAAAGGCAGATTTTTATGAATAGAAGACACTAGACTTTTCAATAATATAAAATTTTAAATGGGTTCCAATGGTCCTCAAATGTACTTTTTCAAAAACCATTGAGTAATTTACCTCCATTATAGAAAATCCACAAAATGCAAACTAGCAAAAATAGGCAAATACAGGCCATCTGCAACCCAAGGAGAAGCTCTATGAATGTTTCAATAGACAGTTTTTATTTAATTAACTCACTACATATTTGTGAAGGCAACCACTCTTTTTCTGGCTCTCAATTATGTCAGAACTGAAGACAGTGAGTAACTAGACAGGAGTCAATGTTCTCTTAAGAGGTACAGTTCATTGATAAGACTGTTTTAAAAGTCATACTCTATATGATTTGACCCCACAGAAGGTTCCAGAAGTTACTGGAATGGTCTACAAGATCTACATCTCTTCTGAGTCCCTGACATCAGTTCTACTCACATATCCATCTTAGTTTGTAACAGTGACTTCATACTAATACTTATTAGTATGTCAAATATTATTTTTATTTAATATCTTTATTACTAGTCAAATTCATTTAAAATTTATTCAAGAAGTCACTCAGGGTTCTACACTGGTATGATAGAAAAAAAGAGTCTTCAAAATCATTTCAGGTATTCTTTTCATAAGAGCTTAAGTGCTGATTTTCATGAGTGAATATGTATTTCACAATATGGAGTTCATGCAACGCTACACTTATCCGTATTAGACCACAAAGGCTCAAACAGCAAAGAACATTTTGCTCTGACTTTATTCCAGTTCTTTTCAACATCTTTGATGAGCTCTTCTGAGAATAACAGCAGGTTCTGTTACTCCTACACCTTGCTGACATGCTCATTTTATGATGAGCCCTGTGTCTTGTGGCTTTAAAATAGCCACAGAACAAGTCCTAGAAAGGAGAATTTCCTAGAGCCAAAAGGAGCTATTCCCACATGCTGGGCCATAGCAGGGGCTCACCCTCCTGTTGTGCTGGGCAAGAGTTGCTGCTGGCCCTTGTTAGAGTTTATGTCCCCCTCCAAGGCCTCATCAGAGACACACCATGGGGTCATGGTGCAAACTCCAGATACCTTTCGTTTATTTATTTATTTTCAAGAATGAATAAAAATGCACTAGGTTTGTAGGAAAGAAGAGATTAAATGTCTACACAGAGGTTTTAACACACACACACACACACACACACACACACACACACACACACAATGCACAAAAGATTCCAACCTCCTAGGCAGCCATGCTCTCCCATTATAAAGCACTGTGAACTGTTTTCTTGGAAAATGATGGGTGGGAAGCCATTGCTAGGTTTGGGCTATGTGTGTCCACTAGAAACAGTATTCCACTCACACTCCTGATTTCTTCCTATGTTTCTACAATGCCCAGCTCCTGGTGATTGTGTTATTAAGGGATTTGGCCATAAAAGCCTGACTATCCATACAAAGAGGTACACTGTTTATCATTTTCAGGATGGGTTAGGGGACAATGTAAGCCAGGCCTATTCTACAGCGAGCGATCCTGTAGCTGTTACTTTGCCTGATGCTGTTCCCTGCCAAGGCTCACAGACAAACTGTGCTGGGAAAAGGGGCATTGTCTATGGCTCCGTGAGACAGTAAGCACTGAACAGCTAGTGCTCTTATCAATTTGGTTATATTGGCCAATAACAGTTAGCGAGCAGTCATAAATCTTCCCCAAAGTCTTTATATTGGATTAAGACACTGAACAAAATAAAATAAACAAGTATTCTTGTCACGGTGTCTAGCTGATTGAATAAATGTCAAAAAGGTTTGGTAACATTTTTAAAATGAAGACTATTCTTGTATAAGTCACACTGCACATTATTATATAGGATACAATGTCACAGAATTACTCTCTACCCATTTTATTTATAAATACTTGACATATATATTGGACACACACACATTCTGTAACTTGTCTTTTTAAATTTAACATGTTCCTATTTTTTTGAGTTAGACAAATAGGATCATGAGGTGTTTTCTTAAATAGTATAGTTTATCATAATATATTAAAACCATCCCTCAATTGAAAGATATCTCAAAATTTGGGACCATTATAGACATTACAAAAGCAGGCTTACCTTAATATTTCTGTGACATAACATTCTTCAAATTGGGATTACCCAGTCAATTCTGGTAGATGTTGATGCCTTGGCCACTTTTGCCAATTATCTTCTAGAGAATGTTGGAAATAATATGAATACTAAGCTTTTTATATTCTTAACATAATTTGGTGTTACCAGTTTTTTCAGACCTGGCCAATCAGTGACACAAAGGCCCTTCCTTGTTAATCTACATCCTTTTCAAGTCTCCACTGGCCATTTCTGTGGCGACAATTCTATTTATACATTTTTAAAAGTAAGTGTGTGTGTATATATATATACATGTGTGTATACATGTGTGTGTGTGTGTTCTATATGTATATAAGTGCCTGTGGCAACCAGAATGGATGCTGGACACCCTGGAGCTGGAATTACAGGAGGTTGTGAGCCACACAACATAATCCTGGGCTCCTTTGGAAGAACAGCAGTTACTCTTAACTACTGAGCCATCTCTCCAGCCCACTACCTCATCAGCACCTTTTTACTATATTCCAGTAAGTTCCTTCTTTTCTTCATGAATTGATAACATGAGTTTATATAGTTTAGATATTGGTCCTTGATGTGTGTGTTGGCGCTGTAAAGGAGAATTTCAGGGAAGAAGCTGTTTGCATAGGCTGACTGCCTTAAAAACAACAACAGCAACAACAAAAAACCCCTCAAGGTCTATGTAGAGATAGGAATATAAGTCATCTGATAAATTAATTAAAATTTCTTGGGGTCATCTTTAGCACCCCTAAAGAGACATTCTTTTCCCACATCTGTATCAGACCTAACATTCTGATGAGCAGATAAAAACCTCTGGGATGCATTAACAAAACCCTATTCTATCAGAAATCATTGGAGGCCCATCAGTCCTGCCCAGCTCTATCCTCCTCTCTAGCATTCCCACCAATATACTTTAAAATTGCCTTGATTTGCAACATTCTTAGATACTGTATAACTTCATAAAACTGGTCCAGGTTGGAACTTGGAACCTAGAGTTACCTAGCTCCATGTCCCTGGGTCATGGTCACTCAAATTTAGTTTTAGAATAAGTTTATTCCCTTTGAGATGAGAGCTGGGTTTTTGTAAGTTTTTTTTTTTTTGGGGGGGGCGTGCATTCACAGCTCTATGATACTTAAGTATTTAGTATTTTATGATTCCTCCATATGAAGATGAAATCATTCTCTTCTGTCATGTCTAAGGTTTGCAGTGACCTTTGCCATTTTAGCTCTTTGCTCTTGAATTAATGGTTCGGTTTTGGTGTTTTCACAAAAACCTTATCCAATGCGAAATCTATTACAATTAACTTAAAAATTATCTTAAAAGTCCCATTTTAAAGTATAAACCTGACTTTTTTAGAAGCATGGGCCAACATAGTTTGAGAGCCAGTTTAGACAGTAAACAATTACAGATTCCTCTCCTAAGGCAGAGCCTCCTAATCTTCCAATTCCACTTTTCGGAAGCAGACAATTCGCTACACTGATGCAAAAGAATTCTGCCGGAGAGGGTGATAACATTCCCTTACTTCCTAGGGTTCCTGGCAGTTCAGACACACAGAGAACAGAGACTCTACTTCCTTATTCCAGTTCTGCTTAGTAACTAGCTGAATAATGCCAGTAGCCTGGATTCAAGTCTTCAGCCATTAGAGAACCCCATGAGCTTGGGAAAGCTGTATCTTTGCTCTGGAATTAGGCTTTTTGCTTGGTAAATCAGCAAGGCTCACTCTTGACTCCTGTCTGCTGGTGACCTCTCATCCCGCCAGTGGGTGCCCTCTGACCCCACAGCAGTCCTAGATCACTAACAAAGGCCTCATAGCCTCAGGGGGCAGAAGCTGTTCATCTTTCAATTAGTAGTAGAGGCTGACTTCAGCAGTATCAGAGACTCATGGGAGATCAAAGAATGAAGAAACTAAGGCAGGGCTGAAAATTAAAACAAAGAAAATTAAAACCTAAATTCTGAAAAGGACTGAAAGTCACAGACTCATTAAACGGTTGATAGGCTGTCTAGCAGTTTCTCCTTTCTATGATAAAAGTTAATCCCAATTTGTCTTGACCTTGGCTGAGTCTCAGAAAGGACCTGCTCCAGCCATGACTACTGAGAACTATAGCCATAGCTGAGATTTTTCTAAAATCCAAAAATATAAACCAAGACTGTGATGGCAACACAATAGATGAAAGTCTGAAGACTTGAGCAGATGTTTCCAGAGGACACAGAAATGGCAACCACACATAAGAACGCCAACCATTACCAAAAGTAAAGAAAAATTAGGAGGAGAACAGCTGAAACCTAGTAGGAAAATCTTAACAGTTGCACATTCTGAGAAGGGTGCAAAGGAACATTGTTGGCAGGAAGGAAGGAAGGAAGGAAGGAAGGAAGGAAGAGGGGTCCAGCCACACTAACACAGCTTGGCAGTATCTCAGACAAGTGAGTATCAGCCATGCCGAGTCCCGTAGCCTGCATACTACCCTCAAGAATCTGTCTCACTAACAGATGAAACTATACATGGATGCTTATGGCAACTCTGTTCATAAGCATAAGTGCAATGTTGGACCAAGTCAAATGTCCTTTGGCACTTTCCTAGAATGGATAAACTGCCTATACTAATATGTGACTGAGCACTAAACATGTGCATTGCTGATATGAATCTCAGTGTATTATGCTGAATGAGAAAAGCCATTATCAAAAGTGTACATTCTCCCTCAGACAATGCTGGAGTACAGGAAGCAAGCACTGGCTGCTGGGTAATACAAGCACAGAATTAGGGAAGTACAGGGGGCAATGGCTCTTCTTATTTCTTTAATCCAGATGTCAGTGGTGGTTACATGAACTTATTGAAATGTATGTAAACTGATAGGATTCCATAGAAAGAGTTGATTTTCCTTCAGCTTTATTTAAAAGATTTAAAAGTCAATGAAAGCAGAGTCGATATCAAACTCTTCAGTAGGACTGAATAAGTACAATTACATACAAAGTAGTTCAAGGCCAGCCAGTGCTCCCCAAACTAACAGACACCTCTTAAGACACTGTCTTATACTAAAAAACCAGTAAAGAAAAAGAAAAGAAAGAAAATGGCAACAAGCAAGTGATCCTGTTTGTGTTTTTAACCAGATCACTTTTATGATTATCTACAAAATTGTTAGCATGGACTTTTGTCAGGCAGGGGAGATTCTTGTCCTTGCAGGGCGTTGGCAATAACTCACCTGGGAATTCTCCCATCTCCTCTCCATCTAGAGCCTGGATCTACTGAGCATCACATCACCAGTAGCTAGCTAGTTGGCAGTCTTAAATGCCTAACAGTAGCTTAGCCACCTCCATGGTATACCCCCACCAGCAATTCTCTGTTTTTATTTATTTATTTTGGAAGGAACAAGTTGTCTTTAACCCTTGGACCCAATCTGAAGGCAATGGAAATAATTAAGACTGACATTTCTAGGGTTAAACGTCAAGTAGGAGAAAGAGCTGAGAAAGGAAATTCCCCAGCTCTCTGGTAATGAAAAGCTGAGGGTATACCTTCTGTGGCCGTCTGTGCCATGCTTTCACATCCATGTGTCAAGGGTTTTTCAAACTGACAACTTGCAAATTTGAAATACAAAAATGCCCAGAGCGATATTTTAGTGGCTCAGGGAAACTCTTGTGTGGGAAAAAGAATTCTAAAGTGAAACGTCTCTTGAAATCACACAGGGCCTGACCACGATACTCTAATTATGCTAATTGCTTCAATGCCCTTGCTTTATTTATGCTGAGCAGCTAAGATAAATAAAGGAAAATTGCTTTGGATCTAACTGTATTCATATCAGAATGCAAACTAGCCTGTGTTTGTTATGTGATTGCTGATCTGTTTACACTAAATTCTGCAGGTAATTGCAGTTTTGATTGCACATTTATTTCTAGCTGCACAGGTCCCAGGACTAGGTCTGTCTGTTTTTATAATTAAACCGTTTTGTAATATCTAAACTCACTAAAGAGCAAAATGATGCTTTATAAATTTACATATTTTATGCATTAAATATAATACTTTGGTGAACAGTGACAAAAAGGAAAAAGTATGCTTTCCACTAAAAAAAAAAAAAAAATTGGACAGCATGTTCTGGATTTGAAGAAATTTGAGACATCTGTTTCCAAGGCCTGTTCAGCGATTGGGACAGATGCCTGGCGCATCCCTGGAATCTGTTCCTCAACAAACACAGTTTCTAACTTTCAGCTGCAACTTTCTTATTAGCAAAATATGTTAATAGAACATGCTGCCACTTGATAAGTCTAAGACAATGGGAAAGATACTTGGGTCCCACTGAAAAGGTTATGTCTTCCTTCCATCATCAGAAGTGAAACTTTTACAAGGTGGGCATGAAGGGTCCCAGGTCAGGCTTCTAGGGTGTGTTTACTATTGGTTCCTGGTCTCAGCTTAGAACTGTTTTGACGGCAGATTCTTTTGAATTCCATACACAGCAGCAGAAGGGAGAAAGCAACACGCATGAATCCATACAGGATGGGGCAGAGAAACAACTCTCTCTGTAGGACACGCATTCCTTTCACACCCCAAAGAAAGAGAATTTGATAATGTCATCACTACAAATGTAGGATGGTGTCACTTTGGGGTTGCTTCTTCATCCAGCATCAAATTCGGAACCAGCCGTTCACTCTGTTCTAGTTAATAGAGAAGTTAACATCAGTCAACATCACACTAGCCAACAAAGCTCCTTACTCTAGATTCTGGCCATGGCTCTCAGCTTATTTTGTCTAAAATAACTGTGAGGCATGTTTTCAATAAATACAGGGCTTAGCATCTTGATGGTATCTTTAGCTTTCTTCTTTCCACGAGGAAGATAAAAAAAAGTTAGGAAACTGTTAAGCCACTCAGAGTGCCTTGAGTAAACTATGCTATCTCGAATGTCACTTTCCTTGATAGCCACAGAAGACCACAATGTGACCACAGTGGCTAGAGCAACCAAGGACTAACAGGAACTCCTCTGTCAGTTTAAGGATGCAGTCCAAATACTCAAGTATCATCTCTAGCCCACATGGCTATGGAATTCTTTGTCAAACTTTTCCCCCGAATGTGGACAAAGAAACAAAGCTGAAATTAGTCAGCTCTGGGTTTGAATGCAGAATGCTTCAATTCCATATACCCTTGAGAAAATGAAAAAGCAAAGTCATCGGATGCTCTGACGAGGACCCTTTGTGAGACTGTTGTCGGATCAAATGATGTGGCCAATGCTAAACAGGGTGTGTGGCACTCAATGGTCACTAGGAAGTGGTGGTGAGCCTGGTGCTATCTTTGAAGACAGAAGTCCTCTGAAATTTTCCAGTGGCATTGGTCTGTGGAAGCTGTGTTGTTATAGAATGTGCTGCCCTTATGACCTTTTGCTTTCTATGCTGGTCCATGGAGTAAACCCTATCTCCTTAAAGCCTGATGGAATCCACACAGGAGAGGGCTTGGAATTATGCATACTTGCTCACAAGTATAAGCTTTTTAGGGGGGGAGGAGCTTACTTAATAAAGGAGCCCCCTCCCTGTAGCATCTGCCAGCTCTAGAGTCACATTAAGGAGAAGGCTTCTCTCCTCCTGTTCCACAGGATGTGGTAAGCACTTAGCACTTCTGTGCAATTGTTTATTATTTGCTTTTGTATTTCACACAGACTATGTGCTTCCCTGAGGCAGGGCTGGTATCTTCTTTACACAGGAAATGGCAAGGTACTTCTCACCTGGACGTAACTCACCAAGTGATGAAAACTGAATGGTCACAGTGTGTGGCCTCCTAAATTAGGTGGACCTGGCTTTAGTCTTAGCTAAGTGGACATGGTCAGCACTCTCAGTCATGATACAAAGGTAACCAAGAAGAAAACATTCAAAAGAATTCTTTACTGTGCAGGGATATATGAAAACTAAATGGCTCATTTGTAATAGAAAATTTTATTCTTTAGGGCAGAGAAATAAAATAAAAATTTTGATACTGAAAATTGAAAGAACAAAGAAAACAAGGCCTTATATGCTGGTGGTCAGGATGTTAGTGTTCCTACGCTCAGAACAAGATGTAGACCTTGGGTCCCTTTGGTGTTTGTCAAAACCAGCACACTCCATATGTTGTTACCTCCTAGCAGGCAGATCCGGGTGCAGAATCTGAAAGTCCCTGAAAGCCTAGACTTGCTCAAAAGGAAGCCTCAAACGCCGGCTTCAGTAGGAAATGAAGCTCTCACGTTTCAAATACAAGTTCCCCTTGGTCTCCTTCCTGTATCTCTTGGAAACCAATTAATAAATGGACGTGAAAGCAGAATTCCGTGAGGTTCCTTCTCTCTCCTTTCTACATAAATCTTGGTTTTTACATGAGATGTGACCATGCATTTATTATCTCAACAAACTTACTCAACTCTTCCCACACTGCAGGGGTGGAGCTGGGGAGGTTGTATTTGTGCACATGAACTCCCAAGGAAGGAGAAAATACTTTCTTCAGAGGAATCCACAGATCATATTTCTGAGAAAAAAATAACACCTTGAATATTTTGTTCTCAGAACCTCTTGGATGGGCCAAAGCATCTACATGCAAACTCTACAGCCCTGCTGGGCAGTAAATTCTTCCTATCACAATAAGCTATGGTGTTCTCCCTTGCTCAAAAACATGTTACTGGACAGGGATGAAAGGGATTTTGCCATATGCTATGAATTTTGGAAAGTACCTGCAATTCAGTTGTCCCCAATGGGCCATGCTTTTGGTACAAGGAAAGTTCTGAGTGAAGAAGATGTGATATCCCTTAAAAATTGATAGAGAGTCCTGATGAGCATCCTTCTTTAGTTACAGGACCAGAAAGGTATTACCTCATTGAAAATCAACATTTACAGAGTAGTACTGTGCAGTTTCCTATAGATAAAGATGACTTGGTTTCTTCTTTGACAAGATTGGCATGGCAGGTACTGAATTCTTATTTGGTTAAAAAAAAAAGCTATGAATAGACTTGTTCTGATAATGAAAATGAATGAGCAGTATATTTTCTTAGTGTAGTAATTTCAACAGCCTCATGAGGTTTGAAGGGCTAGGTTATTCCTCCATTCACTGGCCTTAAAGATGTAGTCTTGGTTCCTTCTTCCAACCTGAACAATTTGCTTATGCCTCCAGTGACTAAATTCTGACCCATGTTCCTTCAATGAGAGACACTACTGAGCCTTGAAATTCAAGCTATTTGAGATTCTATATCAGCCAGACACCTTAATGTATATTCAGTAACCATAATTTGATGCCCTCCCCCAATCTGTCTGTTTCTCTATAAATCCTATGAGAATCCTTGCCTCTGATCCACCATGTTAATACAAGCTGCTTAATTCACCAATGACTGCAGCACTGTTTCAGAGGGTTGGCCTCACACAGCTTAGCACCCACACTGAACACCTTGTGTATGGGGTACGATTGCAGTTAGAGCCACACCCTGCTGCAGCCTTTTTAAAAGCATCTATAAAAAAATTGGGTTTTTCTTCATCAGTAGCAACAGAACAACAAACATCTTTACAATCTGCATAACATATAAGATGCATTACGGGAAAATAGAAAAATTTAGTTATGTTTTACACTATGGAAAAGGCTTCCGTGCATTGTGAATGAATCTACTGATGATTTCTTCCCAGGAATGTCAGGAACTTCAAACACCGTTGAAGTGTTAATGAAAGAAAATCATTTATATCTGATAGTTATGAAAGGTCATGAGTACAGACACACATTCCAGCTGCCCCTCCTCCCCAGCTAAGTGTTCTGCTGGAGTATTGATAGGAAAATAACATGGAAAATCATACAAAACTGCCGTTTATCAAAGATTATTTCAATCATTTTCAGTCTGCTCAGATCATCTTTAATTCTCTTTAAAATTTCATCTCGCCTCCTTCCTCCCCTCTCTTCTTTCTTTCCTTTTCTATTTTTGCTTGTTTTCCTGTTTCATTTTTGTCTGTTCCTATTTCTTTTAGTCATTTCTCTTTTCCATTTCCTGCATTATAAATTCCCATTTCCTGAGCATTTTGACTATTCTTCATCCTGGTGTTTCTGGGCTGTGGGCTCTTATTCTATTTTTATTACCACACTGAAAACTGGGGCATTTCAATATGTTTGTTAGTGGTCAAAAGTTTGATTACACATTTCAAATACTACTCCTTTCCCTTGTTAGTCTTTCTGTGTCCTGTGTCTTCATAACTTCTTGAGGTGTCTCCCTTCTTGGTAAGAAGCGACAGCTGCCAGTTCCTAGACTACACTAAAGGATGCCAGTAGCTTCAGAGGCTTACAAATGTACAGCACATATTAGTCTTTGGGTAACATAAGTATGTTCCAAATAGAAAAGGCACAGGTGAAGAAATCCATCTGAGGGCTGGAGAGATGGCTCAGAGGTTAAGAGCATGGACTGTTCTTCCAGAGGTCCTGAGTTCAATTCCCAGCATCCACATGGTGGTTCACAACCATCTATGATGATGTCTAGTACCCTCTTCTGTATATTGTATACATAATAAATAAATAAATCTTAAAAAAAGAAATCCATCTGAAATTTATTGCTTTCTACCACCTATTGCTGTGCTCAGACTCTGAAGGGGGCCAGAACTATGTTGAAAGCATTGGAGCTGCACCTTTGGACAATTTGAGCATTAGTACTGAGATGTATTAAGGCATTTCAAAAATTGCTTTTCACCTAAAGCAAAACTCTCAAGGTTTTAGAGTGAAGTCAATTCAAGCAAATATAGTTTTACATTAATCAATTCTAAATATCATACCTTCAAAGTTTTTTCAATGTTAAGATAAAACATTAAGATTCTCATTTCTCCTGAAAATGATGACCAAAAATAACTCTTAAATATCAACATAAGTGAGGATATTGATCCTTTTTCCACAACATTTGTCTATATTATGGAGTATAGTTGGTATAACTGTATGTATTTCTGAAATTAACCAGTTAAATACAAAATTGTATAGTATGTGTTTTAGACACTATGGTGTACGAATTGTGCATACCCTCCCCCGCCAAATTTTGTTGATGTACTAACCTTCATTGTCTTGAAATTCTACCATGGAGATTACATCTCTTGTAGCCTTTGGCTGTGTGAGATAGTCTCTCTGTATGACCCAGACTGGCCTTGAACTTGCGATTCTTCCGCCTCAGCCTCTCTAGTTCTGAGCTTACAACACTCACATAGCGCCAGTGTCTTTTCTTTTGGCCTTGCACTCCCCAGGGGCAAGGGCTTTATCTACCCACTATATAATGGACAGAAGAATATATAGCCCCAAATATGAGTGGAAATAAGTTACTGAACAGTGCATGTCTACAAGGACATCTCAGCAGAATGGCAAAGTTAATAAACCCATATCAGACACAATTAGTAAATATAAATAGCACGTACTTCCATTTACATGTGGATATAAAACATTTAGATAAGTAATGAGAGAAATATGTACCAATTAACTGTCTTTCAATTTCCCCACCCAGCAGGCACCATTCATTCTTTGTTTATCTCAGCAAGCACAAAACACATGTGTGAGAAAAATCATTTTCTATATAGGGCAGGTGATATGTGTAAGCAAAGGGATAGGGTAGGAGCTGTGTACTGTAAAAATGGCAAATGCTCTTTTCTCTCCTAGTTTTGCTATAAAAGACAATTAATATATTTTCTTTTTAAAAATGTGCTTTCCTGGGTCCAAATGTCTTTGTCTGGAAAATGGAGGTAGCATTTTTTCTAGCGTTGTCCTATTTCCCAGATCAGACAATGAATGTTCTCTGCCCTCCTCAGTACACTGTGGCGGTAGTTAAGAGGAGAGGCATTTTTATTATCTTGCTATAACATGGAGAAGCTTTCTCAAAACATTCCTGCTATGCTGCCACAGCTGTTTGGAGAGGACCATTTCTCACCCACAGGGATGAGGCTCCATCAGTGCATCAGATTGAAGGTGAACCCTGCAACGAGGCTGTGGCAACTCAACACCAACCATCAGAAGAAAAAAAATTCTTATAAAATGACAAGAAATAAAGATTCCAATCCAGCCTGTATAATTACATTTGCTGGTCATATGAAATATGATGATATTTCATCCCCTGAAACAGACCACGTGTCACATCAATTTCTGAAGTCTAAACAGTTTTGTCTGCCCATACGTTTATGGATTTTAACCACAAGGCTATGTCAGATATGAGCACTTAATTCAGAGCAAACACTGTGTGCGTGTGTGTTTTTAAAGGCTTCTAAACCATATTAAATTTTCATTCATATAGGTACACAGAGACACATATTAAATAAACCCTCTACAAGAGTAACCCGTCTAGAAATGCAGCAAGAGACTTCCAAAGGGCTGAATTTATTACAAATTAATCAAATAGGTAAGATAGATAGTAATGGATATTCCAGCCAATGTAACCGGGAATTTAAAGGAAAAAAAATAAAAATAAAAAAAAAGCAGAGGCAGCAAGTCAAGAGGCAAATGTTTCTGTTTTGATTTATTTAGCATTTCCAAGATGTTTCTTCTGTGGGGAACAATATGCGAGGCATTGGAAATTCAGAAGGCACATCTTTTGTGTACCATAAAAATGTGCGGCTAACCTACAATACCCTTATAGAAATACAATTCAATAAGAAACTCAGTTGGGAAGATGTCTCAATAGAACAACATGAAAAAAATGGTCAATACAAGAATGGTTTACTTTACTTTTACAAGAGCTTTTGATGCTGTGGAGAGAACTGCCTTTGGAACTTACAAAAAAAATCCAGATAAACACAGAATCACAGTGTCACATTTTTAATTTGTACACTTCTGTAATGTTTCTTCTTCTTCTTCTTCTTCTTCTTCTTCTTCTTCTTCTTCTTCTTCTTCTTCTTCTTCTTCTTCTTCGCAGATCATCACTTCTATGTAGCCTATCGCCCAAGCAGTGTCAGAGGCTCCAGCCCTCAGGGCACAGATAAGTCTTCAGCATTGTCACCCGGAGCACACGTGTATCACACTGAATGGGAATCCAGTGCTTTGTAGCAACAACTGATTTCTGCAGAATATCGTGAGATACTTATCAAGCTGTTAAAGGAGACATCAGGCTTTTGTCTGTATTGCCCTTGACACATTCTTAAGGAAAGTATCTAGCCATTCTCTGTCCTGTGAAGAACCCTCAGAGCTCTTAGGTCTAATATAGGTTAAGTGCCTCACAGATCTCCCCAGAATAGAAAAGCACCTTGAAAACCATAACCTCACTTACTCGAAACAAATACAACAAAAGCACACATTCCTAACATCCTGTAATTGGGAGAAGACAGCAGCAAAAGGCAGAAGCTTGAGGCAACTTTGATTCTCCACAGGAACATGTGGCAATTCTATCCTAAAACTTATCAAGATACAACAATAACCTCTACAAGCCCAACAAGGGTAAAATGTATAAAGGTAAATTACCACATTATCATCCAATTATCATTGCTTGTTTTGTCAAGGGTAAATGACTATCCAGCAGCACTCATCGTTTGCTTATTGATTAGTGTGGACAGCGCCGGTGCAGGCCCCCACTCCTCATGCACAGTGTCCTGCTTTCCCTCCCAGTCCATCGTCGCACTGATGCTGACCATTTCATTACATGCTGCAAGCTGTCTGTGATTCCTGCCCATTTCTCAGCCATTAAGTGGAGATGGATAAATTATTCTAAAAAAATTATTACCAATTACTGGGCACTATTTGTCTTTCCTGGTAATCCAGGAGCATGACTATTGTCCCACTTGTGATGTGACTCAAACTCTAAAACTGAAGGCAGCATTTATCACATCCCCTTTTCTTCTGTGCATTTCACTCTCAAAGGCATCATCCGACAGAACTTCAGAAATCTCCTGAGAATAAACATTTCCTGGTTCACATTTTTCTTCCCACAGATAAATCACAGTAAACATAGGGTTCTCATTTCATCACAGAATTGTAAAAACAGGGCAAGACTCTTCTCAACAGATTAAACAGAGCAAACAAACTCCAACAGGGAAGCAACTCACACACAAGCTGAGATTAAGAGCACATTTCATCCCCAAGGAAGTTCTTTGGCATGAACAATCCTTAAGGGTCCTCTGTCCACTCACTGCAGTGGGTATCCTCAAAAGCATAGAAACACACATGGCAGAGATACCTGCCTGTTCATGGTAGCAAGGGGACATGCAGGTAGTGACAGTTCATAGCCACAATCCCCATGGCCTCCAAACTCCAATCTGAAGATAGCATTGGACAGGCACATGCAGTGTGCCTGGGTTTATACATCAACCTACCAACTCATTCAACCAAATCCTGGTGAAAGGGGTGTGAAAAGATGGAGTAGGCAGCCTCAGAGGCCTCAGATTTGGATGAGGTTCCATCATTGCCACCACAGCCCAACAGTAAAGTCTGGAGAGATCTGTTAGGTTCAGAAATTACTTCCAGGACCCCTGGCAGGCAGGAAGGTGACACTGAACCCCTAAGAGAAAGAGCCTGGCAGGTGCCCAGGAGAGTGAGGGAAGCAGAGGGAGGTATGCACAGCACAAGAGAACACAAAGAGACATAGAGCTGGCAATTCCGAGAAGGCAGGCTGGGGAATGAGGCGAGAAGTCTGAAGAGACCGATCAAAGGGAAAGCTGGCACAAAAGGAGAAGAAAAATCAAAGAATGCCGGAGAGACTGTGCAAAGCTGATAAATCCCGCTAAGAGGTGGAGTGACTGGGAACTAACTGGTCCGACACTAGGACTCTGTCCCTTAAATTCTGTGGAGGGTGTTACTTGTGCAGGGGACTGTAGATAAAAAAAGGCTGAGAGCGTAGCATGGGCAGGGAGTCAGGAAGTATCGAACTGAGATCAGGAAGGTACACAGGGCTTTATTCTCTTACTCATTACTTCATATCACTCTACACATATCCACACAATATTCAAACACATATTTGAGAGTCTGGGGTTGGGCTAGCCTCAGCACCTCCTCTCCCATTTATCCCGCGTGGTTTAGTAGGTGGATATGGTCTTGTCTGTACCTGGAGGGAGGTGGAGGCTAGAACCCTAATGATGGACTCAGAACCTGTTCATACTAGACTAGAGATTTAATCCTAAACAATTTTTAATAATTAGCTAGAGGTTTAAAAAATAAGCAGCTGAAGAAGAATGTACTTTAGGTAGGGGAATTTTGTTTTTAGAAGACACACAGTGACATACAGCATTGTTCTTGTGTATATATCATGTCCGTATATATCTATATGACATAAATAGGTTTCTCCTCCCTCTCTCCTCCCTCCTTTCCTTCTTATTGTGCTATGGCTAGAACCTTAACACATGCTAGGCAAGTGTGCTCTGCTATGGAGCCACGCCCACAACCCAATGTGGAGTAAGGGGAAAGAGGAAAACCAGATCTACCGTTGAGTGAGAGCATTGCAACACAGTCATGTGGGTCTCCTTGCTTTTCACATATTGACTTGAAATCTTTGGTTGAACAAGGAGGGCTCAGTAGGTCAAGATGAAAGCTTCTATTTGTTAACATACAAATACCTCCAGTCTCAATGTCTGACTTAGTTACTCATCCTGTAGGTCAAAGCTTTCTTGTTCCATCCCTGAATACAAGCAGGAAAACTGAATTCCAGCATCCTTACACATCCATTCAAGTAGCACAACTCAACTGACCAACTCCTTCAAGCTTTACCTTTTCTATAGCTATACCCTGGACCTCAGCATCAGTTTCTGAGCAAAACAACTGAAACCCCCTCCCTCTTCATCTCAGCAAAGCTCCTTGGCCCACAGAACTGCCTGTATCTCCTCAGCACACTTGCACTGAATATATCATGAGTTCATTGGGATTTGATATATCATGTCATTGAAGTGCTCTCCAGCCACTGAACATGAATAATACCATCTTAGCCACCAGCCAGGGGTTGTACCCTCTTGTTACTCTTTACAAGTCTCTGGGACATGGTGAATGTTTGACAGTTACCAGGGGATGGCAGGATCATACCCATATTGTGTAGGGGGTAGTGATTGGGGGGTGGGAGAGCTCAGGATTTGGAATCTGATTTATTCCACACCTTATACCTTTACTGAACACCCACTGTGCACCAAGTGCTATGCTGCATGTTGGGAATGGAAAGGTCAATGAAAAACAGCCTCTCTGTGTAATGGGTGCTCACAGTAAGAGTTGGAATGAGGACAGAATGAACAAATCTGTAAATATATATTGCCGATGTAATCCCGTCTAGTCCGCCCTGATGGGTAGATGGATACTGCTGAGACCACATCCTATAAGAGAGGATGAAAAAGATGAGAACACAGGACTGATGAGCTTTAACAAAGCAAGAGACTGACAGAGAATGTTCACTGAATGAGGTGGTGTCTGAGTTCCAGGTTGAAGAACAGAATAAGCACAGACTTTGGAACATGAATTAGCAGGATAGCCGTGGGAAGCTTCCTTTGCTCCAAGCTTCCTTACAACGGGCACTGACAGGGAACTCTATTCAACTCTGGATTCTGTAACTATAGCATACTTCAAAGAGCCAGTGAGCTTGCTCTAAAGAAGGTAATGTTATAAATGTAAAGCGTGGCATAAGTTTAATATTTACAATAGTTATACTAGAACAGTTTTTTGTGGTAAAGTTAAAGACATCTTTAAGGAATTTGAGCCTATTTCCCAGAGACTAATGGTCCTTGCTTGAGGAAAAAGTTAAGGAATAAGGCATCATAAATACAGAGAAACATGCCAAGTAAAGCGACCTCATGTAGAAGCTGGCCAATAAAAAGAACATGACTCTGTTTGTGTTTGTTCTCCCCAAATAACCTGAGGACTTGAATGAATATAAGAAGCCAACAGTTAGAATCCAACCCAAGCAGCCACCAGCAATGTCAGGCTTGTTGAATGTTTGTTTGCTACTCTGTCTGATACTGTCACATCCTCTATCTCGGCAGACGGTAAACTAAATGGTCCCACATAGGCGACCAAGATCCGTGGCTAAGACACAGAAAGGTGAGTTTGATGACAGACTTATGTTTCCCTCAGCCATTGACCACTTTACTTATCTACCCCTCACTCTGTAAAAGCCCCAGTGTTTAGACAACTTCAAGGTCTACAGGAATCTTGCAGAAAAGCTGTGAATGACCATCTTTCTGCTGACAACCACCATCATACTATTCTATTGATATTATTAAAAGCTCACTATGCGCTAAGATCTATTTTAAGAGCTTCCAATTTATGTGCAGCTTATAAGCACAACAATTCTACAAGGTACTTAGCACCACTAGGGTATTGTACAGGTAAGGAAACCAAGACTTGGAAGGTTCTATAACCTGCCCCAGGGCATGCATCTATTTGCTGGTAGAGCTGAGTCAATATCTAGATAATCGGGCTTTTAGCACCCCATACCAGGCTTATACTTCATTTCCACCAGGGGAAAGGACTGAGTAGTCTCATTTTATCCACATCATTTGCTTCCTGTTGGGAAACAGGGAGAAGGGAGGAAACTGTGGACTTAGCAAGTGGTAGAAAAATACAGACCAAGCAAAAGTACTTCTCTTCTTTGTGAATCCAGAAGGTTCTTTTGAGCCTCTCCTGAATCCAAAGCAGAAGAACTTGAACCTCTCTCTTCTAAACAGAAGAACTTAACTGAAAGAGTGTCTAGCTTTCTCTTATTAGCTAGCTCACACTCTCATGTAAGGTGAGGAAGGTTCAGCACACTAGCTGTGAGGACAAAGACAAGCTAAGTCCCAGGGATGCCACTAGTGGCTGTAATCAGCTCCTGTAGGCATTCAGTGTCCTCATCTGTGGAATGGGCTTGAGAAATAACTATGGAGCCAAGCAAAGATTCGGATGGATAAGAGTGTAAGCACCTGTGCTGCGGCATCCTGCTTCACATTAAATGGCAAACAGAAGGTAGCCACTGTCACCACTCAGTGTTTTTGTGCTTAGCACATCATCCTGCATCATGACCACTCCTAAGCTGTACCGTTCTTAGTGGACTGTAAGAGTGTTCCAGGCTATGTGAGCAGATGACAAGTGCAGGACCCACAAAGAACAATAAACTGGTGGAAGTTTCTAGAAGATGACCTTATATGAATGGTCAAGACATGAGAATGGGACTTTAAAAACATGGCAATGTGTTCTTGAGTTGGAGGAATGGCTAAAGCAGTGATGGCAGACATGGTAAATATTTTACATTTTTGTGGGACATATAGTTTGCCCAGTTACTCATCTCAATTTGTCTGAGAGTGACTCTGAAGTTTTATTTTTTACTTTTGGGAGGGAGGGGCTTAGTAAGTCTGGTCAGTTTCAGGGATTTCCTGAAGCTATTTTGAGCTGCTTATATTCTATAGGATGGCATGTTTCAACCTTCATAAAAGTGCTACACAAGAGTTTATTATATAAACATGTCCATCCAAAATCAGGCCACTCTGCTCCTATTTCACTCTATTTTTTTGAGTGAAAGGGGATAGGAAGAAATTATAGGCAGGAAGTGAGAGATCCTGTCTTGTTTTTAATCATAGTTTAGGAGTGTGACAATAGCACAACAGCATTCACCAGGTTTATTGGTATGATTTCATACATGTTACTGTGGAAAAAAACAATGTAAGAAGAATTGTCCTTAAGAGACCAGAATAAGCTAACAATGATGGGACTGTCTTCTCATGATAGATTCGCTATGTGACTTCTGGTAAATTATCTTATTGGAGGCTGAATGGAGTCAACTGGAACTGTCACAATTTTAATTGATTTTTAAAATGACTGTTGCATAATATTTTGTTTGTGTTCTGACAAATAAAGCTTGTTGACCATACAAGCTGGGATGTGGCAACTCAAGTCTTTAATCCCAGCACTTGGGATGTGGAGAAAGGATCTCACCCCCTTTTAGTCTGAGGATCCAGAGAAGTAAGAAGTTTCTCTAGTGGCTGCTTCTTTGCTTCTCTGATCTTTCAGTATTTACCTCGATATCTGACTCCCGGTTTATATTGATAGGACTAATTAGGCTCACACTTCAAATGACTTTAATGGATGATTTATCCAGAGCTATACAATAATGACATAATCATGTCAGTCCACTCTTAAAGGCATTTACAGTAGAGTAGCAGCTATGTAGAACAAGGTACAAGAGGACCTTTTAGGCATCCAACGGAGCTTCATTTCATGATACAATTTGTTATTTCATGTCATAATTTAAAATTTAATTTATTAAATCTTGTGGAACTTCTATCAAGAGATTAAGAAAAACAAATTATTATCATCTCCTGGGAGACTATGCCTGCTGATCAACTTACTTATGCCTTTAAAGAAGTCGTTCACACAGAGAAGCAAGGTAAATGGTCCAAACTATCAAACTATTCTTAGAAAATAACAGTTGAGCAGGGACTACCGGCACCACCTTTACTTAGGAATCAGACAACCTCACCTGGCTGAGTATGGAAACTCAGCATCCTTCACATCAAGTTAGGTCCAAGATGTTCCAAGGTCAGGGGCTATGGAGGCAGCTCAGTGACTAAGGATGCACACTCTGAGAGATGCTAGGGTTGGAGTCAGGGCCAAGGAGGGGAAGGACAAGCAGCCCTATGCCTGTGGCCATCCTTTGGCCCCCACATGGTTTCCTATGGCATAGGTTGTCTCTACAGACCTTCAAGTTGCCTTGCCAATTCAATCATGTGCACTTCTCAGTGGATCAGAGAAGAAAGCAGACATAGACACAAATGTACAGCATTCATGTCGGGGAGCTCATGTGCATTGCTCAGGCCCACCAAACTCATTTGCCTTGTGACCTAATCATCTCTCAAACAAGCCCCCCTGGAGATGTGAATTTATTAGGATGAAGAATTCTTAAACTATCACTCTTGGGCCTGGGATGCATGCTTTGCATCAAGCCTGGGCATGCCAGATTTCTCCCTCAACCCAAATTCACACCCTCACACCTCCCAACCCCTCCCCACCCTGGGAAAGAGCACATTCACTATAGCTAGGAAGGAGAGAGACTTTTCATAATAAAGCCCCTAAAAATAAAATATGTGAATTCTTTTTGTCTTTGTCAGAAAGCTTTGTAGCAAATTAGAAGGGCCTGGAGGAAGGACACACTTGTCCATTCAGCTTCCATCTGCGCTCTCAACACTCCACTCACAAACCGCAATCCTTCTCCTGCATCAGAAGGCAAAGGACTTTGGTGGGAAGGAGACAGACTAGGATGGTAGAAGAAATCGCTTCTAATCCCGGCTTTCCTACTTAGCTGTGTGAGCACCAGCAAGTTCCTCAACCACCCCTGCCCTCCACAAGCTGCAATCCATCTTCAGGACTGGGTGGAGAGGGTCCTACTAGGTATTATATGATTATGAAAGTGACACATTCTGCAACAATAAAGTAGTTATGAGAAAGAAAAAGCCATGACAGTGCCTGGCACAGCGCTTGGACACAGTAGCATTTATTAGTATACTATTACTATCATTTATTTACCACCAGTGTTGCTGGTCTCATCATCTTGTAACATGTACTTTTATGAAAATTGCTGTCTAGGGTATGGTGCATGGGTGTGACTATAAGGGTGTGTGTTCTCCTTCCTGCACATGTAAAAGACAGAAATAGACACTAGGTGTCCTGATTTGCTTGCTACCTTATTCACTTGAGATAGTTTCTCCTACTGAACCTGAAGCTTAGTATTTTAGCCAGCCTGACTGGTCAGCAAGCTCAAAGAACCTACCTGTCTCTGTTCCTGTAGTACTGAGTAATGTCATGTGTCCATAGGCCTTGCTTTTTATGTGGGTCCTGGCGATTCAAATTCTAATTCTCATTCTCAGACACTGAGTCTTCTTCTCAGCCCATGACTTTCAATATCTTAAAACTAATCAATCACAAGAAAGGTACAGGAGATGGCACATGTAATGTCTTGTGCTCCTTAGAATCCAAACAACCCAATGCCTCATAACCTTGACTCACAAAGAGTAGAAAAAATAATTCTGTAGTTTACCCTTAAATCCAAGATCAAGAACACTTAATGTAGCCCCGATTCTCTGACTGAATGTCTGATGGACCTTCTGCCAATGGTGAATGTTGATTCTTCTTAAAGCTCTACTGCCTTCCAAATGGTAAAACAAACACACTGGCACACTTTTGTTAAGGAAGCTGGGTTTCCATCTATTGAACGAAAGCATTTGTGCTAGAGGAGGAACATCGAAATTATAAACATACAGATCTAACAACCTCCTTGACAGAAAACTGGCCCTGAAACTCATTTCAAAATATTCTGGAAACACTATCTAAGATATCAATATCACAGAACTGAATTTTTCTTTCATAAATAAAAGAAGGGCTCTGGATTTGATGCCATTTAAGATTTTCCTATCTTTATAATTTTCTAACAATATGTGAACCCAGGTAATTCCTCATATATGATGAATACACTGCTTTCTTTGCTACAGAGCCATGTTTAAACACAAGCATGTTAGAGAGAGAGAGGGAGGGAGGGAGGGAGGGAGGGAGGGAGAGAGAGAGAGAGAGAGAGAGAGAGAGAGAGAGAGAGAGAGAGAGAGAGAGATAGATACTTAGTGCACAGACACGCATGCCAGGATGTAAACCCCACATCAAAATGCTGCTGGAGTTCATAACTCAAATGCCTTTATCCTGTAGCTGCTTGGGGACCCCATTAAATTGTTTTCCACAAATGCCAAGAGTTTTGAATCATTTGTTATAACATTTGAGTCATTTATAAGATATTTTGATCTGGCAAATCTGGAAGTAGCTGTCTAAAGTAAAACACATGACCGATGTCAGTCTCGTCTTGCTTGGGATCAAGCAGGGAACACCATGGAGTCCCACAGTCCTTTCCTGGTGTTAATATGGTATCTTTACATAGGAGACTATGACACACAACAGGCCACACTGACCTCCCTGGGAAAGGGGTGCTCTATGCATATGATGTGAAAAAGTATTTTCAAACTCATGAAGCTAACACGAATCTCAGATTAAGTACCATCAAGAAAACTTAGCACAGAAAAGAAATCTAAAGAATTCTTCCAGTTGGTGTTGTCCATCATGATAGAGCAGCCTTTCTGTTACCGTGGTGATGAAGCAAGCTAATGAAAAAGACTGGTCCAGAATGAGTTGTAACATCGAATGGTACCACTCAGGGTACTGGTGGAAAACAGAAGCAGGGCCAGACATCTCTGGACCCCTCAAATCTGAGTTTCTAAAATCAGAACTGGCCCCAGCAACTGGGCTGTACCAAGTCTTGCAGGTGAATTTACATGTGAAGGCAAAGTGTGTATATCACTGCAAGAGAATCCTTCACCGAATGATGTTTTCTTACCCGCCCCCCAAAAAAACCAAAAGCAAAGCCACATTTGCTTCAACTTTAGAAAACCATGAAAGAAGGTAGGCTGGCTGAAAGAGCGTGCTTCAGGCTCTTTGTCCCTTTTTAAAACTGGAACTGTCTTCTTTTATGTCCCTCTAATTCTGGGAACACCTCTAACAGTGACCTGAACTCTTTTTTAAGTGTGCAAGGCTTGGTGGCCTGCTTCTGGCTGGTGACATAGCAGCACACTAAGAATTCTGACAACAATGTCACCAAGAGCATCCTTTCAAAGAGATCTTCACTGGGGCAGGCAGGGGGAGGGGGGACATGGCCTTTGATCTTGCTCAAATTTGGCCTTTCCTTATTGATTAAATTGTAATTTCTCTAAAAACAGTCAGTAATTGAATTATCCAGAGAAACCTGCCATAAGGGCCAAAAAGGGAAGGAAATAAAAATAGGAAGTTGTATAATTTACAATAGAAGCGATTTGATTGCTGAGGTTTTAATCAAATCAAATGGCATCATAAAAGAACAGGTGATTGAATTACATGGAAGATAATGCATGGGGGGGGGCCTGAAGCCTGGCACTGTCTGGGTGAAGTCTGTGGAATTCACAGCTCCACTGGCCACTTCTCTCCTGAGGCCTAAAGCTCTCAGGGGATCTCCCAAAATGGGTGCAAAACAAGCAAACATCTTCCTGAAGAACTGCAACACTAAACCATTCACTTAAAGCAGAACAGAGACCACTGTGACTTGCCGGGGCATCACCTAAGCATGCACCTAGCGAGAGGTCATTGGCCCCCATCCACGGGTGCAAGTAACCACTGAACAAAGGTAACAATGCATGTGATTATTTAATATACCGGAAAAGAACGGTGCAGAAGCCATCAGTCAATCTCCTGTGGGGCTCCTTTTGCCTCCCAATACTCTAAGTACTTGGCTGCTCCTCTAACCATGTATTTATGGGTTAGTTTTCCAGTACATACAGATTTTGAAGTATAACTTGGAATTTGTAATCTGGTCAACACTTGAAAATCTCTAACTCTTGTAACATGCAGAAACTCCATTTCTTCTTTCCTTGCTCATGGCCTTCAAAAAATAACTAAGCCCCCTTAGTGCGCCGCTCGGTATTATTTTGAGAAAATGAGTTCTTTATGACATAATGCTATTAGTCATGGCTATGAGAAATTGGATGTCCTTTTCAAAGTTATTGTGGATACCTGGGCAAAGCCAATGCTTCCCCACCCCCCATGGGAGCTGGAAGTGATTTAATTTCTTGCTCTGGGGAGAAAAGCAGAACTTTGGGCTACTGAACTTTCCAGACAAGCTCTGAATCATAGCAGTGATTGTGAAGGCAATGGTGAGAAATAGAAGCCTTGAATTCCTTTCCTGGGGTCTGGTTTTGATGGATGTGGAGGCCCCTAAAGGGTGGTACAGACAAGGTTTAAGCAAACATGTTTTAGGGCACGGATTTTGAAAATTGAGTACCACTGTCCCACCTGCTGAGCCTCATTTCAGAACCCGCAGCTGTCATTAGCAGAGCACAAACTGCTTTTCCAAGCGCACACCGCAGCGCTCTGCTCTGACTCGCGCTGGAAATTGCAGAACTCTTATGGAGAAGCATGTCCTGAGAGCTTGCTCCTTGTCAGAGTGTCTGATGTGTATTATCCCGGGGTGCGCTGGGGGAGGAGAGGGGAGAAGTGTGTGCACACATAGGTGCAGGATATCAGAGCTTCAACAGGGACTTACAGGCATACTATACTCCCGATTTAAAAATAAAGTCACAGGGTAACCCAAGGGCTCACCATGACTCAGTCTTAGAGTTGAATTTGATTCAAAATAGACTCTGATGATGACTGGTCACAGTCACAGATGCACAGGGTCCATTTCTACACAGCTCACAGACATAGACAGCCATAGGTCCTGTGAGAAGCCATGGTCCTGTGGCAATGTTAAAGTCTCCAAATACAAGTTCAGTGATCTTGCTACGAGCCCAAAGACCAGAGAAGAGGATCTATTCTTCTTCCTTCCAAGAGTTGTCCAGGAAGCCCAGACGAGGGCCCTACCCTTCAGGTCTCAATTGAGACTCATCTATACCCACAGTCTTCCCAGCAAGATGTCTGCACAGAATCCCACACAATGGTTCACAGCTGTTCAGCACAGCAAGAAATAGCAGAGCACTGTGGGCATCAGTGAGGTGGAAACCCACAGCTCCACCATGGTTCTGTCCAAAACCCATTGTCAATTCACTGCAAGTCACCCAAGGGCTTTGGGTGCTCAGCTTTCTCGTTTATAAGATGGAGTCCAGGAGAAACAGAAAATGAGGCAAACGTTTGCCAGCATCCCTTATAGTTAACACTCCTCTTAGCGAAAAGTATAACGGGTCAAACAGAACAAAGGAATTGCCAGTGTAAGACGATTTGCTATGAGATAATACAGAGCAAATATTGTTAGTAAATAATAATGTTGAAGCCATGATGCCAGGAGTAGCACCTTCTTAAGGCTTCTGAGAGTCTCCACATAGGCATAGGACCTAGAGTCTGATAACCTGGTAAAGGTGAACTGAGCTAAATCATGCTTTTCCTGATGACCACCACACTCTCAGTCTGTAACCAAACAGGACCTACACTCCACGACAGAGACTCTGGGGTAGCTAAAAGCCCCTCTGTCCTGAGAAAATGTATGCCTAAGGATACATGTGACATCTACGTCCAGTTAGAGAAATGACAGCCATTCTGGGTCCTTACACTTAGCCAGAAGCCTGGTTCCACTTAGTAGGGAACCTTTGCTCTGCTGTGGCATAGTTCAGAGAAGCCTGGGAAAAGGAGTGGGCTCCTTTCAAAGACCTTATACTCTTACAGGGGTCGGGAGAGAGCATGTCTCTGTTAGTGGCTTTGAGCAGCCTATACATTTAGGTGGCTCTCTAAGGGGCTAGAGGATCTCAGGCATTCTGTATACTATTTAGTAGATACTACTGACTTGGTAGACACAAAAAATTTTCACCCTAGACTTACTTGCACTTTTCAATGAAAGAAAAAACTACCCTCTGTAGACTTCCGGTTTCATATGACCTAAAGCAGCAGGTTGAAGAAAAGTGGCCTCAGAAGCTTCTCGCTGTTCGATTGCATATCTCCTTGTTCATTGTAACCATACACTAGCTTCCGGTGTCACGTTTTTAAACGCAGCTCTTGGGGTGGGGGAAGCCCAGGTCTCACCTCTACAGCCACTTGGTAATATATGGGAAAGTGCCACCCTGCCTCACAATTACAAGAACAGATAGGATTTTGTTGTGAATTAAGTGACGAGCACTATGTACAGCTGGATCCTGTTCCTTCGGCTGGAAGGTTTCCCTGTTGGCTCTGCCATAACATGGGAAGCAGGGAAGTTACCACATGCTGCTCCTTTCCTGAGGGACAATGAGACACTAGTATGGGGACACTATTACTATGGAGGCAAGGGGGCTGAAGGAAACAGCAGCCAACTTTCCCCTGGCAACCTGAGTGCTCCCACGGGTGTCTCCAGGCAGCATCTTCAGCCTATGAGAGTCTTGAAGAAAAGGAGAGAAAAGGCTTCTGAGCTTTGCAGGAGACAGTCTCCCTGCACCCACCAATCTACCCACCCAAACCAGGAAAAGGGGTATGTTTACATCATGAGAGAGAAGAGCCAACATACACCAGATGCTCTCTAGGAGAAGAAGAGAATCATCGTCATTGAGAAATCAGTGTTCTTGGAATAAATGTTGCTGTTTACTAGTCAAGAAATTTACCAAGAAAATGTCAAAAAATGTAGCTGGATCAGTGAAACCTTATAAAATTAGAACTGTCATATTCTACTGTGGAAATACTTTAGAATGAGAGAGTAGGCGAAAACTCAATTGAAACTCCATGTGAAGAGTCTGAAAGAATAACCCACACGCTCCTATCTAGGAAGACCAGCAATAGGACTAGAGAGAATAGAAAGAGAAGGGATTTGAGCTCTTCACAAAACTCAGCAGCTGCTAAGAGGAACCCTGGCTCCCCCACCTTAGTTACTCAGAAGATTCTGTTCTTGACAACCTCAGGGGCCCAGTCATCATTTGTCAGCTCTACTTTTGATCTTAAGAATCAAAACAACTAAAAATATTTATCTGATTTTATTGGCCACAATGAACAGAAATAAAATTCTCAATAGTTGATTTCAATGACAGATTCTCTGAATCCCCACACAAGATGGCAGTCTAAGGTACTGATTTCTAGTCCTGTGTGATCATAATAAGTTAGAAAGGAGACCAGTCCCATAGTCTGTGGCACTGTCCGTCCCTCTCCAGTCCTAAGCTACATAATGACCTTTTCCCCAAGGGCAGCCCACAGATACAAAGGTGGTCCGGGGGCATAACGAAGGTGAAAGCTTTCTACTGCCTAGTATA
This sequence comes from Sigmodon hispidus, assembly GCA_004025045.1. Classification (NCBI taxonomy): domain Eukaryota; kingdom Metazoa; phylum Chordata; class Mammalia; order Rodentia; family Cricetidae; genus Sigmodon; species Sigmodon hispidus. The sequence goes on from PVIH01000253.1 coordinate 216,942, forward strand.
TCTCACTGTACCTTTCCCATGTTCAGACAGATTTAGATGCATTCATATGTGCCACTGTATTACAACTGCCTGTGATGTTCAGGAGGGTAACTGCTGTTCAGGTGTGTTATCGATAGCCATAGAGCTACATAATACAGCCTGTGACATACCTAATAAGGTTATACCACACAGTTCCTAAAACTATATAGTCTGATGATTGAATAATACTGGAGCCTCCCAGCAGTGTCTCCTAGGATGTTTCCTTGTTGTTAAATGGCACGTGACTGATTAATTTCTGTCTTGAAACCCAAAATTTGATCTGTAGTTACATTCTTTATTTGGGCTGACATCTTCCCAACAGACTAGAAATAGCCTTATATCTTTTGGTGGGAGAGGTCAAATCCAACACAGTTGTTCGGCTTGGGCAAAGTATATTACACAGGTGCATGGTATGTCATATGATGGAAGGAGATGGCATTTAATTGTTTAAAAATTAAAATAAACTGACATCAGTTTCCCCTGCTCCTCTCCTCCCTCCCACTTCTCCAGGGTCCCTCATGTAACTCTTCTTTCCAGTCTGAGTCTACTGTTGACTGTGAGACATAAGCCAAATGCAAAATGATGGTGATTTAAAGACCATGTACAATTGTACAGGAACTAACTGCTCAAAGCAACAGGCATTAACGTAAGACCTGGGGTGAGACGGGAAAGAACTCAGGGAAGTTACACTTCCTGCTCAAGCATGGAAATGAAGTTGAGAGATTGTCTTTCTACGCATTGAGCTGCACGGTCCTGAAGTTCCCTTGTGACATGCACAACAGAAGAGACAGTAAAGATGTGATGAGCAGAGAATCATCAAGATATAAGACTAAGTGAAGCATAGCCTGAGGCGTCTGGCTGCTTACCACACACTGATATCTTTCCATAAAGCCAGCCTTTAATCATATCAACACAAAATCTGTAGGTTTATTTAGTGGAGGAGAGTTGGTATGGAACAATGTCAGATTGTGACGTTATAACCAACATATGCTTGTTAACTTTTAGTGGAGATTGTGTGATGCCATAAAAACAAACAGGCATGAAAGCAAAAGGCACTATACATTAAAATCTCAAACACAGAGAACAGCCTTCCTTTAAATCCTTTTATGCGATTGGTTAGTATCTTTCATGTATATATGTGTGGCATCTGTCACTGGCCGCAGAAAGTTATATGTAGTTATATACTGGGTATAGTTATACCTACATGTATGTATTTCTCCACCTTCTGTTCATCAATTCACGTGTTTACTGAACACCTTCCATGTGTCAGGCTCTATTCTAGGATAATGTGGCAATAAATACAGGCAAAACATCAGCCCTTACAAATCCTCTACCTGCTGCAGAGAAATAAATAATGAACAAATCAGTGACAGAAAATGGAATGGCAAAAATAAAATGGGGGTAATGAGGAGGGCCAGGCAGGTCAGGTCAGGGGAGAAGCAGAAGAGATGCTACTGGTCCTGTAAGATGCCATTTGGTTAGAGGGCTTGAGAGGTGTGGGATGGGGAGTCACTAACACGGGGAGAAATAACGTAAGAGCTTGCTATGTTCCAACAGCCAGGAGGCCAGGCTGGAGACCCATGAGAGAGGATGGGCAGAGGATAAACTGTTAGAAGTGAAGCTAGAGATGAGGACAGACAGGAAGGAGGCAGAGAGCAGCCAGGAGAAACCCTGCAAGCCAGTGAACCTCAGGGCAGGTAAATACGATGTTTAACTGTGCACCCTTGACATTCAGGTGGTTTAAAATAGACTCTCTACTCTAGAAGACTATTCTTCTCTGTTTTGAATAAATAAACCCCCAAATAAGACAACAAATATATCTTTCTGCATTGAGTATGGCTCAGTTATTTTTAATTGAATTTTTGGAAACTGATTTTTCACCCATACAACCAAACTTTCACTTGTGTGATTCGGAAGTGCAGATGGGCTCCTAGGGGATATGGAAATTAATCTCAGTGCTGCTGAAGACCTTTAAGAACTCATATGTTCTTCCACCTCAGGAGAATTTCTAGCAAGAGGGCTGTCTTCAAAAGTTTCTAGAAACTTATCTGTAGGGTATCAAAGCACAAATTTCCGAAGCTGAAATAAAAGGTAAGGAGCTTTTCTCTAGTGAGTGCGTGACTTTCATCCAGCTGCTTCCATTAGCTGCGGACACACTACATGGCTAAAGGGTCACACCAAGCTGCCCATTTTATGGGAGCTTAGATGATAAGAAGCATGAAGCATTTGCTATCAGTATTTGCTGGCTTGTGTGCTACCAAAGCACCAGGAAGCTCTCCTCTCAGTTCCCAGGGTGCCCCACTCAGATACCTACACTAGTGCCCTTTTGCCTTTTCCGAAATTCCAACAATTTCATTGAAAGCATTGAATGCAAATATTTTTCGGAACCATTCAGCTATCTGACAAACAGGAATCCTTTATTTTTTTTTCCTCGTTTCTGCATGCTCTTCACTTGAGCCATAGCCCCTCCCCAATTCTTTTACCCAATAACAATCTGCCCCTGTGGTGGGATTTTCAGTTTTGTTCCATGACTGGGTTGCTGGGTGTCCCTCCCATGTACCGCTCAGCAGTCTGTACAATCGAAATACTATTGTCTGGTTTCTTGTTTATAACTCCCAAAAGACAATGAGCACCATTGCTGTCGGGGCTGCACATTCTGCATGTTGCATTTTTGATGACAGAACAACTGCTAATATACAATAAGTGCTGAATACTATTTAACTTACCATCTAAGGAGGTGGCTTGGGTGAGAGAATTGAGAACAATACACACATTGGGAAAGCGCTCCCCTTAAGCATAACAATTCAGTTCATTTAATTCCACTGCAGAAGGGCTGAAACCCTTAAAAATGGCCAAGTGATTTAAAATGCTACAGAGAGACTGGTAGAAAACTTCCATCCCATATGCCAAGGAAGCTTGGTAAACCAGTTTGTTCAGCATATGATTAGAAATATAAAAGTCTTGGGAATCACATTTCTTAAGGCTTGTGCCAGGTTTTATTGTTGGTAGTTTTGTAAATGCATTACATATTCTATGGTATTTGTGGAGTCTTCAAAGTACATGCAATATAAAACCTTCTGCCAAGTAGAGTAACAGACAACACAAGCAGGGAAGGGGGTGGCTGGGAAAGGCCCGGAATGAAAAGTCAGTTCATAGAAGAACTTGAGACGGTGCCTGCCCAGCCCCTGCATATACTTGGGTTCTTATTTATGGTCAGCACGGAGTCCAGGATGCACTGGCAGCTGTTTCCACCCTTCCCAGTAAAAAGTAAGGTCGCAGGGCTACTGACAGTTTCCATATTTTCTGCAAGAAGAAATTTGGAAACAATGGCTGCCATCCAAAGTAACACTGCTGGACTGAGATTTATGTTTGAAATACACCCAGGTAATGTAATTTATGAATATGAACTTTGTCCCTGAGACCAAATGTAAAATGTTCGTGGTCATCCTCCCCATCATCTGGTTGTTAGCAGATCAGTTAATCTGTTACTCCTGAGTCACGGATGCTTCACTGTATGCTCACACAAGTTCACCTTCCAAAGGTAGGAAATGAAACGAAGAGGATAAGGACAAACAGAATAGAATTCATCAGGGAGTAATTTACCTCTTCAATTCTTGCTTCAATTCAAGATTTCTGGCAAGGGATACATTTCCCATACATCAAGTTTATTTCTCTTCTGACTCTCTAGAACACACACACACACACACACACACACACACACACATATATATATATATACACTTCAAGAGCCTTATTTTCAATGAGGCTCAATAATCTGTATATGAGCTACAGGGTTGTGTCCCCTTGCCATGTCTTTCTTACCCAGAAGTAAGAAATATCACAACAGGGCTTGTAGCAGCCAATGGTTATAGTAAATAAGGCAGAGTGATTGGCTGTGAAGGCACCATTTATCTCTCCAGTTAGGGCTTCCTACTTTCTTAACTGCTAATTTACTAATCAACTAGCACATGTCCAATCTCTTTTTCATGCACTATCTCTAATCATTGAGACAGTTCTAAGTCTGAACATTATTATCTCCATTAATATAAACACTTTTGATAGGCATGGTGGTGCATACCTGTACTACTAGCATCCAAGAGGATGACACAAGAGAATCCTAAACCCTAGACTATTCTAGGCTAATTTGTAAGACCTTGTTAAAAACCAAACAAACAAAATGCAACAACAGTACCAAAAACAAAACAAAAAAAAAATAAAAAATGAATCAACCCCCCCCCACACACACACAAAAGCAACCCAAAAATAACTACCTGTGTCTTGGAGTTCTGAGTTAGTATGTCATCCACTGGCATGGAAATGCAGACCACTTAAATTCATTGCTAACATTACTCCCTTTGGGCTCATATTCTATCAGGTATTATTATAATTATTGCATTGTTGTAAGGCTGAGTCAATAATTATCTCTTAAGATTCTTTAAAAAATTGACTGTTTCTCCTTAAGGTTTTCTGACATAATTTTATGTATTTTAATTGCTGGTTATTTTCTGATAACTGCAAAGCTTAAGACAATAATCCATCTCAGAAGATTTAATGTAACAGTGGTTGTGTGGATCGCAGCTTCAGAAAAAAAATGGTGGAGGAAATGGTTAGCTGTTATGTGTGGCTGAGTTTAGAGTGTGTTCGGTACACTAAACCTCTGAAAATTTCCATCATTCCTAAATGAGATTTTCTTTAGTCAATCAAGATCCAAACATGGGATGGCACCCATAAGACTCAGGAGAAGGGGGAGCTGTTTCTGCTGGGAGAGCTCACATCGGGGTACCAGGACAAGACTGAAAAACAGGAACGAACAGGACAAGATAACAGCCCATGATGTCCTGCAGATCTGGGAGAAGCAGTTTGAGGATAGAATAACCAATGTCAACAGTTGGAGATGACCATGTTGAGGAAGGGAAGCGACTCTCGGGATAATTGGAGAGACATACTGTAGCAAATTTGGGAGTGGTTTTCTGGAAAATGAGACAGCATCCAGCTTTTCAATCATCACATTTCAGTGATAGAGAATACCACATGGCGTGGTCTCATTCCTGAGGAAGTGGATCTCACAGATCTTCCATGCTTAATTACCAGAGTCCCAGGACAGAGTCCAGCAGGAATGGGAGGGGCAAAGGTTGATCTATGTGAATCACACTTAGACAAGAATAAGAAGTTCTGGTATGGGACAGTAGACTTGGGAGACCAAAGATAAGTATAATTTATGGTATATTTCAAAAGCCACAGGAAAAGATATTATTAAATGTTTCACCAAGAAAAAAATGACAGATGACTGGGGAGGTAGACATTTACCTGACTACAAAGAAGACCGTGTTAACATGTATGTAAATGCTATATAGTATCTAACAGTTATGCATATTTGTAGTCAGAAAAATAAAGCCAAGATTGAGAAGATGGAGTGTATGTAGAAGGTCTGTTAAAAATGTAAACTTGGTTGCATTATATGCAGAGACTCAAACCTGTAAAGGTTAAATACCATAATTTTTTTTTCTTTTTTTGCATTTTGATTCTGAAAAGAGAACTGGCTTTGCCCATTTCTTATTTAAAAAAAAAAAAAAAAAAAAAAAACTTGTTGTAAAAAATAAAGCTAACTTAAAAAGCCACAAAGTTGAAACTGAGACTTCTTTAACAGTAAATGAAGGGCAGAAGTCAGATTAGAGCAGAAATCTCCAAGTGGAGACTGGCAAGCAGAGCTGACTTCTGATGGCAGCAGCTGGATTGATGACTAGGGCATCAGGGATGCAGCCCCATGAGAAGCAGTTTCCTGTTGTGCATAGGGATGTGAGGTCAGGCTTCAGTGCTGCCCAAAATGGATTGATTGATTGATTTGAGAAAACGGTTTGCTATGTAACCCAGACTGGCTTCAAACTTATGATACGCATGCTTTAGTCTGTTAAGGATTAGGATTCAAGTTTGCACCAACATGCTTTACACTTACTATTTAATGTCAGGCCGCAGGAAGGAAGTAAAGATCTTTCACCGAGAGAAGATATATAAGAAATGGGAGAAGAAAAAAGACATGTTAATAATGTGAAGGAAGATAGAAAGTACATTTATAGTAAAAGATATAAAGAAAGTCTAAAAATAAATGCTTTCGGGAATGGCCCAACTTTCCGACTATCCCTAGACTTCAGTCTATATGTGACGTCAGTTAGTGCAAGATTATTTCGAATGCTACTGTGAATTTGGAAACCTATAAATAATATTTTATTTTCTTATATTACCCTTATGGTTTGAAATTAATGTTTGGATGGGGAGCAGTTGTGTGAAGTAGATGAAATAATGATACAGCAGCTCATTAGAGGATTTCCCCACTCAGCTCTTTTCTGATAGTGACTTACTTACTTAAACATATGAACGCACTCCACAGAAAGCTCTCCACAGCTTCTCCATTCCCTGAGAACAAATTCCTGAGACTGATTCCCAGCTCAGGAGAGCACAAAGCTGACTTAGAAATCAACACCCGGCCCTTGAAGGAGGCTCTAGAGAGAAAGCTTTTCCAGGCAGAGCTGCAGCAGGCCCTACCTGATGAGAAGTTCAGAAACTGCTGGGAACTGTTAACACCAGTTCTGAACTTGAAATCTCCACATGAGGGCTGTTTGCCCAGGCCAAAGAAACATGCAAGCCAGAAGAGAGACTGAATCCAAAGCAGAAACTAGACTCAGAGGACTCTGTGCCTAATGCCTGGAGAGAAAGGCTTTCAGCAGAAAGAGGTATTATTGTTCTTGCTGTGAAGAATGGTCAATATCAGTGCAATATATTATTACAGAAAAATATCTTTTGAGAAAACATTAAAATTTAAGGGTAGTAACAGGCTCAGATATAAAAATTACCTTCAAATACTATTGTTCCTGAGATATGAAAAACCAGATATGTATGTGTATATATATATATATACACACACATATATATAATATATATATATATATATATATATATATTACACAAAAAAATGTGCTATCAGGCTGGGGCCCTTTCCGGTGGCCACTATACAGGGTCATATGGGTGCTGTTACTGTTAGCTGTGGTCTTCAGACACCCTCAGATTTACCTTTCGCTCTGCTACACTGAGGACATCTTCCTGTCTTGATAGAAGATGGATGTGTGAGATCATTTAGCAAACACCCTATAGTTCATTTTATTTCTGTAAGCATTTATTTGTAAGGAGATACAAAAGTGCATATTGGTATATCTTCCAAGAGCTAAGGGTATCAGATGACAAAAGCAATTTCTCTTGATGTAAATTAGAGCATCAACATGCACTAAATGTACATTTCAAGTCTTAAATCTGCATATTAAAATTCTTATCTTTTAAAATGTTTGTTTTAATCAAATAATTTTTAAAGATAGAATCTCAGCCCAGGATGGCCTTGAACTTGCTATGTAGTTGAGGAAGATCTTTTGCTTCTTCTCCTCTTGGCTCTACCTCCTGATGCTCGGTGCACAGGTAATATAACACCTTGCGGTGCTGGAGATTGAACCCACAGCTTTGTTTATGCGTGTTAGACAATGCCATGCCAGAGAGGTTCCATCCCTAGCCCTTAAAAATGTCAACTTTTAAATTCTCTCTGGTTAACAAAGAAACCCTTGCTAGTCTATTTTTAATCCAAACAATTCTCACTAACTTCTGGAAGGCAAGGGGCCTCACGTGGCTCTTTAGTTTTTTCAGTGGTGGGCAGGCATCTATCTTCTTCATGGTTTTACACTTAAAGCCAGTTTGGATTATGACTGAGACATGTTCAGAGGCCACATTCTACTTCCAACAGAAAACTCTGCTTGTGGTTACTCTGTCTCCCATGGATCTGCCTCAGAAATGTCTAGTTAGAAACTATGGCTAATACAAATACACAAATATGTGTAGGCAGGCCAACAGGAACCACCCTCTAAGAAAGTGTGCTTGCTGCTTCCATAAATGAGGCTGAGTTTCCCCTGGTACCTCTTTTCTTGATGGACCAAACAACAACTTGGACTCAGAAAATGCCTCTTTAACTGGCATTTTCACATGTTGGGTAGTGTGCTTGTTATTTGCAAAACATGGTTCACACACACACACACACACACACAGAGAGAGAGAGAGAGAGAGAGAGCCAGTTTGTGGTGGCTCTCAGTACCGATTAGATGTGAGAGACCAATCCAGAGCCTTGTATATTGGTCTCAGAGCAGGCAACCCTACTTTGAAAGCCATCCAGTTGGAAATGCCTGTAGCTTTACATTCAGAAATGCAAACTTCACACAGAAAATGCCAGTGCTTGCAAAGCCTTTGTTTTCCTCTCCACTTTCTAGTTTTTAAAAATAACCTCTCTTATGTGATATTGGATTTCTTAAAGAAAAATCCCATCCCTGATTCTATGGGTTTGATTGGTTATGCACGGCTCACTGATTGCTGGGTACCAAATTCTTAGACACTGCTTTTCAACTCCTTCTATCCTTGTCTGTGTATGGCTCTGCTGCCACCCTGGAGCTAAGAAATCAGTGAGGACGGACAGTCACAAGGGGGCGAATGTAAGAGAAAAGCAATGAACCCTGGTTTCTTTTATTTTCTCCTCTTCAAACCCACAAGACACTGGATTGAGCAGGAGAAAAAGAAACAGAAGAGGCATTCTTCTTTTTGATGCCTCACTGAAAAGGCTGCCCAAAGCAAACAGTTGGAAATAATGAGAAACTAAGAAAAATGAGAAAGAAAGAATCCATACAGCAGGAGCATCCACAAGTTGAGGACTGTGTCCTTTGAACGTTGCTATTAACATCTGGAGAAACCTGAGCTATTAACTCATTAAGAGTTCTCCACAAACCTGGGTCAGATAGACACTATCCCATAGGTAAATGCAGGATTTCAGCAGATCCAGAGAAACTCTCAGTTTGAAATCATGGTGACAGAGCTTGGTTGGCACCTGGGTTCAGGGTCCTGAAGAATATTCCAGAGCTGCAGGTGATCTGCGGTTTCTGGCACTCACAGACCATTTACTTTTCCTCAGTTGACTCTGGGCCATAAAAAAGACAAAGCTGTGTCCATAAGCACGGTGGGAAAACAAGGGCCTACACTTGTGTCCTCTTTTTCCCATTTGTTCTTTTTCCTACAAAGATGACTAAATCTTGAAATGCACCCTCTAGCTTTAGAAGGGGAGAAGGAGTTTGTGTCTTATAGCATTTAATCTTTGTTCTCTATTTTTTGTGAGATCTCTCTCAACAATCAAATGAAATGAGTCCCAACAGTTTCTGAAGCAATACCCTGAAGAAGAACTCTGTTTGGCCATGTTACTCTTTTTGATATTGGAAGGATACCTCCCCTTTCTCTGCATACAAGCATTTGTGTGTGTATGGTGTGTGTCTGTGTGTCTGTGTGTCTGTGTGAATGTACAGGTGTACAGTTTGAGACAGGCTTTCTATATAGTACAGGCTGGCCCCAAACTGTCAAACTTGGGTCCTAGATTACACATGTGCATTACCACATCTGGTCAAACAAGTTAAAATTTTAAGACATATTTTCATGTTTTTAAAGAGCTTTCCTACAACATTAAAGACACCTGTGTTACAACTTCAATGCCTCTCCTTCAGAGAGTGAGCCCCTGAGAGTAACAATCTATCCCCTTTCTGGTTCCCAACCTCCATAGGACCCCAACTCAAATATCACTGGTCTGGTTTCCCTGTGTGTCTTCTAAGGAAACTTATATTGAGACTACAAACACAAATTTGAAACAGAAACCTCACACTCAGCAAACTCTTCCATTCCCATGGTGTCACTGTGGAAGGTGTGGCCTTACCCTTGTATCTTCCCAAACATCAGCAGTACATGTGGCCAGAAGGTGTTTTCAGGTCATCAGGTACTTTTCCAGGCTTGCAGGACACACAGAAACCAAAGCACCATCAAGGGAACGGTTGGTTCAAGGGGAGGTGTTTATTTAGCAGTGCCTGGTGCTCTGAGAGACAAGGCCTGCTCTGAGCATGGTGCAGGCCGACAGAGGAAGAGGATGCTCCTTGGGCACAATGTAATTTGGAGCCATTTCAATGTATTGTATGGGGGACACTACTGTTCAGCTCTTAATATGCAGAATTTTGCATAGTATGAATGCTAATCATTTTCACGATGATGCTATTCATATAATATGTAATACTTGCTAAACAAAATTATGAAACATAATTACTGCTCAGACACAGTTGCTGCTTTCAGTCCTCCAAAAGCCAGTCATTTAAAATTGTGTTTTCTTTAAATAAACGGCAACAATCCCCACTAAAGACTATGTGCCTAGATAATTTCCTTTTCAAAAAAGGAGCCTTTTTATCTTTACTGAGTGACAAAACATCCTTTATGAAAGGTTTATAACGCAGCCATTTAAATTCGCTTCAGGCTGAAATTTGGCATTCAACTTCTCATCCTGGGAGCACAGTTTTGATTTTGCTAAATTTTAGCAAAATTGGTTTGGCTGGTTTGTAGTTCCTCCCTCTGTTTTTAGCTAGGTCACCACAGAGTCTTAATTATGTATGGTCCCCCTGCTTGACTCTCATTCCAGCTGAGGTGCCTGGATCAACTGTGTGCATGTGTCATCCTCAAATACACGCCATGAGGGGTACACAAACACACCCAGAGAGACAGGGAGAAAGTTCCCTTTCATTTTGTCCATAGTAGAGCTGAAAGGCAAGTCCACAGGTTCAGAGGCACAAAGTGATGCCCTTGTATCTCTCCCAAAGGAGCAGTGCACAGACAAGACAATTTCTTCCCTCTGGCAAGAGTATAAATTAGAAAGGTTAAAAAAAAAAAAAAGAAAAGAAAAAAGAAAGAAAGAAAAGCAAAGCCAGGCAAGCAGACAGCATTTTACCATAATACTTGGTTTTGGGTAGGTGGGTGGGTGGAGTGGCGGTGGGGGCTTACCAGTTTCATCCATGCATGAGGGAGTGGAATTCCCAAAATTCCAGGGAAGCTGGCCTAACAGTTCAATATGCTACCAAAATGATGATGAAGAAGAGAAGAACAGAGCTGTTGGTGACTTTTGAGCACAGAGCAGTGAGAATATAACTTTCCCAGTCAGGCTCCCTGCTTGATCACCATAGCTCTGGAGGTATTTTGAAAACAAACAGAACACACATTGGAAGCCTGAAACACCATAAATCAAGGTTAAGGGACAGTGTGATTCTAACAAATACAGTGACAGGTTAAGATCAAGGGATGCCTTGACATTCTCCTCAAAAAGGTCAGTCTAACTGCCCTGCAATGTAAAAATGAAGAGCCTGCCATCATTGCCATGGTGAAAGGTCAGACACCAGCCGATTGGTGATAGAATTATCAAATTAACCAATCGATGTGTGTGAGTAATAGATGTAAGCAATCCTCTGGGAGGGCCACAGGGCAAATGCCAGCTCATCAATATCGTGTCGCTGTGGACAGGAAGCGCCTTGCTTCAATCCATGTCCCTTCCATTACCAAGAGGATCCAAATCCTGTCCAATGAGGCCCCATCTGCATATTACACTGTAAAGAAATGAAAGGCTACTGCTTTAAATATTAGTGCTACACTGAAATCTACAAATCTGTGCAGATGATGACCATTCTCTACAGAACAGAGAATAAGTGCTCTTTGCATGAGTGAAATATTCATGTCCCTCAAGTAAGTGTAAAGAAAATCCTTTTCTTAGTGGATTCAGACTCAGACTCATTGGTGAAAGCACAGTGTATGGTCGATACGGGTGCAGAAACCACATGCTTGAATGTGCAACATCACTGCTTAAACAAAAAATTTAGAGACGCACCTATTATCACTGGAACATTCGAATCTTTCAGAGGAATTTTCACAGTGGGGGGTGTTAACAGTTCTCACTGCTAATTAGGGATTTACTCGCCATCAATATGTGAGTGTTAGTCCTATTAATGTTAATGGGGTTACACGTCTGTATTGAAGGCGGCATAGATCTCTAAGTGGGTGTGATTATCAGCCTGCCTGTGAATATCTCTCAATGTTTGTGTAGCACTTTGATTATAGGACTTTCTTGACATAAACCTAAGAAAAACTCAGATCTTGGCATAAGCTAACCCAATTCTGATAATTTTGGCAAAAAAGGACCAAATAAATTACATAATTTCAATAAATCTGCTTTTAAACTAATTGATCAACCATTTAGACGTTCATGCTGCATCCATATGTTTGGATGTGTGCACATCTCTGTGGAGATAATCCCAGGTGCACCAACAGCCCTTGGTCATCAGCACTTTCAGACACAAATGATAATATGGAAATGTGGCCAATGCTTTTGTCTTCCAAATTAATATGCTTAGCCATCCACTCCCAGAAGCAATGCTTAGGGGCTTAAGAATAAAGTATCATAATAAAGAATAACATATTAGTCTCTTGACTACTAAAGATATTTTTTTTATCATAGCTGTCCTTTGAAGGTGAAGAATATAGGAAATTTACCTGAAGGCTAAAGGTTTTGCCATTATGACACCAGGTCTATCAATTAGTTAGCCACTAACTGCATTTGGCTATTGCTAGTTTGGGTAAAGATCCTTTTAACCAGTTCCTGCATTGGGCTGTCCACTAACCCTACTGGTTGGTGCTTGGTAACAGCCTGTGGTTAGCGTCTACCTTGTGACATGTACAGAATGCAATGCTGTTCTGAGCATAGTGAAGTTCTCAAGACAGCACCAATCTGGAGGTCTTGCAAGGTCCTGACCTGTGAAGAACCTTCAGGGCCTGTTTAGAGGTTTGAGAGCCTATACCTGAACCTGGACCCTTTAGGCCCCCAGCACAATGCTGACCTGGTTATTTCTCTTCTCCATATCTTTTTTTTAAGCACAGAGAAAACAGACAGTTTTCAGTGTTCATCTTTTATAGTAAATGTAGCAAAGGGACTGTTATACATATATTATAGAGAACATCCATATTTGTTGCCATTTTCTTTTTAGTTTTAGAAGATTCTTCTTTCCCCTTCTCCTCTTCTTTTGCTACAATTTCTCCCCCCAAAATAGTTTACTGCTGAGCAACATCTTGCATTTCACATCATGTTGGGGTTGAAGAATCTGCATTGAAGTTACAAAAGAAAAACACAGAATGCCTAAAGCGGCTTCTGCTCCCACAGCTTCAGCAAAGAGCTGTATTTACACCCACGGTCCACAGGCTAGTGCTCCGGGTCAGCTTAACTGATCTCCTTTAATAAGCATGCTTGAGGACTGTCAGGGCTTCTAGGCTCTTGCCTATGAACTCATTCTCCACAGGTACAGAAAGTCCAGGCACAAAAGGACTTGTTCGCCCCAGTTCCATGCAGGTGATGAAGCAGCTAGACAGGCTATATATGACTGCTGCTGCTTTCTCCTTGCCTTCAAAGGCTCCAACAGCATGTGCATGCCCTTCATTTTATCAGTATTAAAAATGACGTGACAACCAGAGATTGGCTTGCAGAAGCTGCAAGTACATTGCCACCCTTTCAAAGTCTGTGGAAATATGCACTGCCTAAACACTCAGAAGGAGCTCAGGGTTCTAGATTAGCTCGTGGCATTAAGAGGGCACCCATGTGAGAAGACACACCCCAGTGACAATGCTACTATGGACCACTCATTGGATTCTGTATAAAAATCCGCATAGACAATGGTGGGAAAAAGAAATTCAGCGGGTTTTAGATGATGATTTCAAATGGCATAAAAGTGCATTTCTCTCCAACTGTTGCATGCCTATTATTAACTAGCATGTAACTGAAAGGCACCAAAAATCAATAGGCAAATAATGGGTCTGAAATTTATAGGTATCATGTCTCCCTATTTAATATAGGATAATTTACTTGTGCGTGAAACAAATGTATACAGGATAAGGCACTGTCTTCAGTGATGCTCAGACATGAAACCTACAGCCTCTCAGTACCCTAATTTTGTCCTGCGGAGACAATGGGTTTTTCCTCCTTGATGAGAAAGATCTAACTGTAAGAATACAGTAAAGCAATGCTAGACAGCAATGAAATGGCTCACAGTATTTCACAGAAACAATGCCTCTCTAATTAACAGACCTTCGACGGCAACCTTTGACCACAACATTCCTGAAGCCTACCAAGAATTCTAGATTTGAGTAGATGAAAAAATCAATAAAAAGCAGATCAACAGTGCTGAGGTACTGAATTGGACCTACATGTTCTGTGTGAGTCTGTGGCTCATAAAACAGTATTACAAAACAAGCATGTAGCACTCAGCAGGAAACTCGACAATCTAATCATCTCTCCCTATTCTGAGGCCAGCCAATTTGTGATACATTCTGGTGGTTACTCATCCTGCAGTTAAAACAGAAGCATTCGTACTGCCAAAGTGTAGGCCAAGATACCATGTTCCAGCTAAAAGAAAGATAACTAATAAAGGGCAAAAATAATTTTATTAAAACAAAGACTGTTTAAGTATTAACTATCTTAAGTATTTAAATATGTTTGTATTTATTTCAAAGTAGAGGAATAGATGATATATTATATTAGTCTGGCATCTGATGATGTACATCCTTTCTCCATTATGAGAAAGGTTGGCTTTTATTGATTAACTCTATGCTGAGTTTTGTAAAATATAAAATACGTAATATTTTATATATCAACTCAGCCTCTAATTTCAATGAATGGAAGCCCAATAATAAGATTCTATCAGCATCCCTTCTGATGTAGACACATGCCTCTATTCAGTACTGTAGTTATTGTTTGCCATGTGCTACTCTAAAGTTTGATGCCATGGAAACAGAAGGGCTGAAAAGCCAATGAAAAGAGTAGAAGTCACAGATTATTTATGCCATCCTGTCAATTTACATGCAACTTTACTAAAAATGAAATAAATAAAATTTAATACTAGCACACTACTTTAATCATATAAGCTATCTACAAAAGAAGCCAAACAAAACCCTCTTTGGCACTGGATATTACGAGTGTTCAAAGATAAATTTAGCAGTTTTATTGTCACCTTCAGAGCAGGTTAAAGGTTTACTGCTACAGCAATTCCACAGAATGGTGCTGTTTTTAGCTTGCCTGCTTTGTGATGTGAGCATCTTTTGGGAGAACAGCAAAATCACTGTCTGTGCTCACACTTCCTGTACATGCTGGTGTTTCACACTGTCACACAGAGCCTCGATATGGAACATACTCCTTCTACACATAGAGTTCCACTGGGTGAGAATGTAAACTAAAGGCCCATTTCTCCAGTTCTGCCAGCTTTGGGTACCCCTACCCTGTGCCAGAAGGATAGCAGGGAAACTTTCCATTCATCCTTCCATCCCAGGGAGACATCTGATTTACAGGCAGAAAAGGGAATATACATTCCCATCTGCAAGCCAAGCATTTCTGTTCAGTAAGAACCCCCAAATGACTTTAGCCACATATAGTAATACAATATATACTGTTACAGCTTTCTTCTTGTTTCAATATTTTTATTTTTGTTTTTAGCTGATGTATCATATTGGGACATAATTTTGGCACATGAAAAGCCCTTTCAATCATGCCTATGTTGTTTCCTGATCAAGTGGGAATATTTTAGTGTACTATATCACCTTGAACATTTATCATTTCTTTGTCATAAGAATACTCACAATTTGCTAGTTATTCTGAGATATGCAAATGGGAAATATTCTTAAAGTAGCAAGGAAAGACATCTCCTTTTCCTCATATTATGAGTTCATTCTGGGTCAGGTCCCTAAAGCCACATTTTGAAGGTGGATTTCTGGGGAACTAACCAGATGCTTCAGACTAACCTAAGGGGCCTCTCTCATGTCATCTTCATGGGATATGAGCAGGGTTTTCACCCTTCCTAATGCTGTCTGTAATGCAGTGTCTCATGTTGTGGTGATCTCCAACCAAACATTATTTCATTGCTACTTCATAACTACATTTTTGTTACTGTTATAAAATCATATTGTAAATATCTGATATGCAAGTATTTGATACGGGAACTCAAAAAAGTGGTGACCTACAGGCTGATAACTGCTATACTATAGAGACTCAGAATCTGCATGTTGGTGGGTGGTGGTTGAGAGTTAGAGGGGTGTGTGGGGGATCCATGTACATCCATCACAACACTGAGGGCTTTCAACAAATGAGAGCAAATGATGTGCCAGTTATACAGCACCACCTTGCCATTGCCATGGTGACATCTCAAAGTGAGTATCAGGGAGAATGCCTTTCCCAATATAAGATCCCAACATCCAAGGTGGTTGATAAGCTGTGAGCAGGATGGGTGAGGAACTCATGAGAAGTCTGCTCATCTTGTGCTGGCTTTCCTCCTGCCTGGCACAGCTGCTCTCTCACAGGCTCCAGCCTACATCTCCTTCTCTCCAAGGCCCTGAAGGCTCAGCCCAGAATGCTCAGCTATTCTCTGTTTCCTAAATATCTTCCAGGAGTTTAAATATCCTCTCAGTTAAAATGAAACTTAAAAAAACTTGCATGTATACAGCCTGTGTGTGTATGTGTACATGTAAATGTGAGTGCATGCGTATAGAGGCTCCTAGTTGACACCATTTGTTTTGTTCCATTTCTCCCAACTGTACTGAATGAAGTAGGGTTTCTGGCTTAGCAGGAGGTCACTGTGCTTTAGCTACACTCCAGCCAGCATGTCCTGTAGATCTCTGAACTGGCTCTGCGTGTCCAATGCCACTCAGGGTGCTGGCATTACCAGGGGCTGGAACTCCCGCTTGACTTTTACATGAGTACTTGGGATTCACACCCCAGTCCCTACAGGTCAAGTGTTTTAACCACCCAACCATGTCCTCAGCCCTCAGATCCTGTCTTTAATGTACCTCTTCACAATAGATAAAGCTTAGTTCTGTCCCCTGTCCCTAGCTTCCTGGATCATCAACATCTCCCACAAAAGATTACAAAGGAAGACTCTATACTGAACACATTATACACAAGTTCATAGTGTACATTCCAGGCTCATTCCTAGTCCTATACTGTAATCTGTAATTACATGTGTCTATCAGTATACTATCAGAGTATTTTCCTGTCCTAAAAATCCTGTTACCAACATATACACCTCTTTATCCCCAAGCAAGCATCCATCTTTTCTGGTCCATTTTTTTTTTAACTCAACTGCAGGGAGCTGGAATCATACATTCCGTGTATGTAGCCTTTTGAAAACAGAGATGGATAGTTTAGATCTTTTTAGCACTGTGTAACGTTCCACTGTCTGGATGTACCACAGTTTGTCTCATCACCCACTTAAGGATATCACGGTTGCTTCCATGTTGAGGGAATGGCGAGTAAAACTTCTATAAAACTGTATAGGCAGACCATAATTTCTGGGTAGTTTGGTAAGTGTATTCTCTGTATAAAGACATTTAGAAACTCCTAAATTACTTTCATTGCTTTATGTTGAATAACACTGCATGTTTGTTCTGTTCTTCACAGTTTAAAGGTGCAATTCACTGTAGTAGGAAAGTTTTGACAAGAGCCGGAGGCAGCAGGTCATGGTATGTCCACATCACCCACATCATCCACATCATCCCCATCACCCACATGGTCCACATCACCCACATCACCCACATCACCAACATCACCCACATGGCCCACATCATCCCCATCACCCTTATCACCCACATCATCTACTACATCCCCATCACCCTTATCACCACATCATCCACATCATCTACATCACCCCCATCACTCACATCACCCACATGGCCCACATCAACCACATCATCCCCATCACCCACGTCAGCCACATCACCCACATAACCCACATCAGAAGTAGGGATCAAGGAATGCTTGTGTTCCACTCTGGTCTTTCTTTTGTATTCAGTCTGAGACCCACACCACCTACCTTTTCTTCCTCCCTTTACTCTCTCAAAAGTCTTACTCTGTAGCTCTAACTGACCTGGAATTAGAGACATAAACTAGGCTAACCTTGAACTTTCTGTAATCTCCCTGCCTCAGTCTCCACTTTGATAACTTTTGAGAAACCTCTGCCTCTTTGGATAGTATAGATAGTATAGATGACTTACATTTTACAAACAGCCCCTTTAGTCCCAGCATGAAGGCCACTTTCTTTCCTTTCTTCTTCTTTATAGGTAACTGAGCCTCCATTTACTCAGTAACTCCACCAGGGGTCAGTCCCAATACTTCGCCTCATGCTCACCAGTGCACCTGGTCCATTTCACCAGCAGCCCTGCTCAGCCTTAGTCTATCTTACAGCCCCCTCCAGGGGTACCTGAGGGCAACCCCAGCTATTTTTTCTTTCTGCTTGTCCCCACCTTATACAGCAAAACAAATATTAAAACTCAATCATTGTCAAGATTTTCCTTAAAAACTTTTTCATGTTTTTTTTTTTTTTTTCATTGAACATAAAATTTAGACTTACTAGTTCTGTCCAGGGCCTTTGTGATCTGCTGCTTTTGACGATATCTCATGCCGCCTACTTCAAAGTTCACTAAATTATACTCACACTATTCTCCTTCAGTTTCCTCAGACTCCAAGCCTGTCTTTTTCTTAGACAATTAGTGATGCTGTTTTCCATCTTGGGATTCAATCTCTCTACCCCAGTGCCACCTTCTTCCTGGAGGGCTGTATGTAACTACCTTACCAGAGAAGTGAGGCCATCTTCTCTAAAGACGTTTCTCCTCTTAATGTCCCATTCCAGACTCTTATTAAATCCACAGCACTAACATTTTATTAGTATGATATATGTATGCATGTGTACACATGTACATGTATTATCTAGTTCTCTGAAATGCAGCCTATTGAGAGAATGGGGAACAGTGGTACCAGCCTATAAATCTAGCATTTGAGAGTGTGAAGCAGTGGAATCACAAGACTGGGCTACATAGCAAGATATTATATTAAACAACAAAAACAACCAAACAAAAATGGAAATAAGTTTGTAATAGATTTAACAATTCTTTCTTGTACATCTATTAACAGACATTGTTTTCTTCTCTTGATAAGCTATCTGCATTCTTTATAACATATTTTAAAAACTATTTTACTTTGGCTTTAATTATGAATATGTATTAGATGTATACGGGTCTCCCTCTCATCACACATTTCTCCTCCTGGCATGCTATCATCTGATTGACCACCTCACCACCTGGGTCCTATCTGCAGCTTCTGCCTCTTGACTCTGATCCTATGTAGAGCCAGCTGCCTGCACATCCTCTGGTCCCTGAATCAGCATCTCCACACAGGTTGATTATCTCTTCTTACCAATCAAGTTGTCCATTTCCTTTCAATTTTCCTGTTTGGTTAGGGGCAACATGTTTCCCTCAACAGTTCTCACTGGAAGTCATCAGTCTCTCAATGGCAGGCCAGATGTCACTCCCTCCACTGCTTCTCTGCCCTAGAGAACACCAGACTCCCCACTGGGACACACTACTCCTCCACCACCTGATACCCTTGGAGACACAAAAGGTGACAGAGATACTGCTTGGACCTGTAATTTTAATTTCATTGGTCACTAGCTTTGGAATGGCAGTTGTTTACTTAAGTTCTGGTTCATTAGCTTCATTCATCTAACAAACATGGACTTGTAGACCTGAAAGATACAGAAGGAATGTTAAACCACAGCTATGACTGGAGAGACAGGGAAAGATAAGCAATACCATCTAAAGCTACATAACTACGTAATATACCATCTGGGGATACATTCTATAAACAACAAAATAGAAAATGGATGGCAGAGAATGTGGGACTCAGGGGAGGCTCCTTTGTCAGTATGGTGGGTTAGAAAGGCCTCCAATGTCCTGACATTTGGACAGAGATCTGCATAAGACTACAAGCCAAGGATGGGCATCTAGAATTCCAGCAGAAGGAAGCCCCAGGGATGAGGGGAAGAGAGAGCATGTATGAAGACCTGAGGCAGGAGCATGCTGAGCAGTTTGAGGACGCAGCTCAGGTTTATGAGAAGCATTATCAGAGTAGTGGTGTGGTAAACCTTATGCAGACCCTCAAATCTCAAAGATAGATATTCACACCCAGGGTCCTTCCTCATGAGCACTATTTTGGAGCCAAAACTATTTTAAAATAATACCTTTTGTGGCTTAGCAAAATGAAAGAAAAAAGGTAAATTAATTCTCATCTTAGATTTTAGGTGAGATTTCAAATTTATTTTCCACAAAGCCTGGCTTTCCTAGCTATGAGATGCTCCTTGCTCACAGGCAAGCTGTTTTCTAAATGGCTGAAGAGATGACTTAAATAAATAAATAAATAAATAAAACCTAATTCAATAATAAGATATCTCAGAGGAAATTCTCAGCACACTCATATTTTAAATCTTTTAAAAAATGACTATAATTTGCTCTAGCAAAGATATTTAAATATTTCCCTCTAGCCAATTGTAAATCTCATTTCTAATCTCAAAGCTCCTGTAATCAAGACCTCAGTAGTTTAAATAAAGCCTCCATTTGGGATTAAACTGCTATTGATATACACACTTACTTCTGATTTTATGTGATATATGGGTGAATGTGTCTGAAATGCTTATCAAATAATTATAATTAAAATGTATAATTTCAGAAAGATGATCCACTAATTTTAATGATTATGTCTGGGACTTGGTTAAGGGAATGGAGAAATATGAAACAAAAATTTAAGTGCACAATTACATTATGAAATATTATCTGATGTGCATATCAAGGAAAAAAGTTATTGCTTTTACTTTTAGAGAAAAAGCAAGTTAGTTCCTTAGGTTTTCTGGCTCTGAATTTTGGAAAACTACTTTTATTAATAAATGAAATGTTCTCTTCCTTTCTCAGAATTAAAGTTTTCAATGCATATCAATTATTTTAGACCCTTCTAGGCAATATGGGAGAGAGTTTGACTTTTCTTCGCCTCTTCAAATTTAACCACTGGAATAAACACCTCAAAACAGATTCATCTGAGAGCATTAACAAACCAAGCATGAAAACTCCCTACAGGAGGCCAGAGCGGCTGGAAAACTGCTCAGCACTGGCAGGAAACTGATATTGTTTGTCTTTATTCTCTTTAGTGAAATGTCTGCTGAGTTCGGTCTGGACTGAGTAGGTGACTAACACCTGGAAAGTTTTAGGTTTAGGTGGAGATACTTTATACTGTGAAAGAGGGTGGCTCCAGGTTTGTCTGAGGAGGAGCTTTAACTTTCAGACATCTGCAGAGTTCCTTGGAGGGCAGGGATGCAGATGCTGGGGTGCTAGTGGACTCTCTGACAGAGATCACTTGTCAGCTTCAGCATCTAGTCAGCCAAGACCACTAGAGAGTTTCGGAGCCAGGAACACAGGAGATGAGCATTTTCTCTCGGTATTGCTCAACAGGAACTGTAGCTGAGTTAGGTGAATCCAGGGCTAATCATACAGCCAAATTCAAAGCTTTGTCTCTTTCCTATCAGACCAGAGTTTCCAGTTAACGAAGCCATTTGGCTAGCCGGGTACATACTGCCCACTATCAGGTGCATTGAAGAACACAGTCTGCTTTCTATTCTTACAGATTACAGAAGACTGAGACACTCTCTGGGTTGAGATGCGGAAGAAAGAACAATCCCAAAGTAGAAATTATGGGAAAATGCTACTCTGTAATTTTTTGGAGATTGTACTTCTAACCAGCATCTATCTGTCTGTTTCTTTCTGACTGTGTCTGCAACAGTCAGACTATATAAACTCTCATGAGGTAGAAAAACATAACCCTTCCTCAAGCAAAACACTTCCAAGATGACAGACTGCTGAATGTGGACCATAATGTAGCCACCCCTGGTTGCCTTGATTAGGGTTGATTTTTAAAGTGGCCTAGAGGCTTTATACACACAGAAAAGTTTCCAACATCCTTTTTTTGCTCAGAGTCCATGCTACAAGTGCCAATCATACTCCTGTTATTCCTCCTCAGATGGGACACTCTTGTTCTCTACAATCTGAACCTCCCCAAATGGAAATGCTCCTTGGGGTAGTTCAGAAGAAGAGTATCCAAGCACTTCATTGGATTTAGATAAATTATAACACAGAAAAAGAAAAGACTAAAGATATCCTGTTAAAATTCAAATTTAGTGTTCTTCATTGACATTTTATAGGTCTTAATTTCTATGATGCACAATGTACTTGGAAATATGATCCTTTCTTCATATAACACATCCTATATTTTAACATTTGTTGATGGGGATGAAAGCCTGTCTTCTGAATGTTAATGGAATGGGAAGCCATTTGGTATGGAGATGGGAGGTGGGAGGACCCCTAATCCCAGAACTCTGGATTTTGCTGAGGGTATGAAGATCTTGAGTGTTGAGAAGCTTACTTTAGGCCATATGAACACTGGTGGCTGTGTTTGTGAGGGGTTCTGAGCAATCTTCCTCGTGATTACTCAAGTGTGGAGCTTAAATTATTACCCCAGGCAAGCACCGACTTAAATGAAGTAGTTCTCTGAAAGTAGGATGTGATTAAACTATGCATTTCATTCAAAACACCTCCTGTTCCACAGTCTCCCTTGCTCCTGGTGCCTCATCTTCAGGGAGATAGATCCTTGGTGATAATTTGGAATGCTGATGAATTTTAGACTGAGATGAGGCTAAGCACATGAAGAATCCAAAAGAGATTCTTGTCACAGAGCCAGAAGGAAATCACTGCACGCGGGAGAGCTAGAATGAGTCTTTGGATTTTTATTGTCTAGTCTTGTGTTTACACCTGCTTACCTCACTTGGGGGACTGTTGGATACCTGAGAAAATAAAACAGCTTTGCAAGCCAAAAAGCAGTAGTCTCCATCTGTGTGCTGAGGGAAACTTCCTGTTTCCCAAGGAGGACTTTTTCCTCTTTCCAGAGTTCTCAATCTGTGGGTCACAACCCCTCTGGGGAGTGAACAACCTTTTCACAGGGGTCATGTAAGACCATCGGAAAATACAAATATTTACATTATATTCCACGACAGTAGCAAAATTACAGTTGTGAAGTAGCAACAAAAATAATTTTTTATGGTTGGAGGTCACCGCACCATGAGAAACTATATTAGGGAGGTTGAGAACCACTGCTATAGATGCATTGGGCAGCACAGAAGTCCTAAGAGGGCCTGGGAGTCAGGACAGCTAGGGTGCGACCTTTCTCACCATAGCATGTATCTCATGCTATAGTGTGAAATCCCCAGACTATACTTATTTCTCTCAATACTCATGCACACCAAGCTGGCAGTTCAAGAGTGCCTTCTCACCAATCTGTACGGTTCAAGAAAAATGTGCCCTTTTGTTGCCGACAGCTTACTGACTGAGTGTTTAACTCCGTGAGACTTGAGAGAGATCTGGGCAAGTGATCTGACATCTAGACAATTCTCAGAATTATCTGTCTTCTCATACATACCCTCAGAGGTGAGGAATGGGCATAAACGTGTGTGTATGTATGTGTGTGTGTGTGTGTGTGTGTGTGTGTGTGTGTGTGTGTGACTACACTGTATGCTAAGTTATCTTTCTGATACCCACTCCTGGTAGTTTTCTCTTCAGATCGTGCTGAGGGCTTATGACGGATGGAGTACTGTCAAAGTTGCTCAGGAAGAAAGTTGGGGTGGAGGTGGGGGTAAGTATCAGGTTGAACTCCACCCACTCCCCCCAGAGGGGCAGTGCTTCAAGGAATAAAGCTCGAGCATCAGCAGCCAGTGACTGTGAAGAGATGAGCAGATTCCCACCCCAGCACACTCACTCACCA
Source organism: Sigmodon hispidus (assembly GCA_004025045.1). Classification (NCBI taxonomy): domain Eukaryota; kingdom Metazoa; phylum Chordata; class Mammalia; order Rodentia; family Cricetidae; genus Sigmodon; species Sigmodon hispidus. The sequence continues at coordinate 240,547 of PVIH01000253.1, forward strand.
CTGATTCAATCTTCCAAATGCCATTGTTCACATAGTCTTGCTAAACATAACTATAACTTTGCTGCCACAATGATATGAACATTCCTTCCTCTGTGGCTCTAATTTCTTCCACAGACTTTATTGGATTTGGACACTCTATGCCAATTAACGTTCTTAGTCCCTCACATCTCTTATCAACTGTAACAGCATAATCCAATCACAGAGGCAGCACTTTACTGTGGATCCTGCTGTACTCCTGGTACCTACACCCACCAACTAGAATACAGTAGGTATCTAATGTTTGTTGACTGAACAAATACAATGAAATTTCTTAATGAAACTTGACAAATGTAGAACTCTACAGAAACATGAAGCTTCTCTAAAATCCTCAGTGTGGCTGGTATATGGGGAGGGGACAACTAGAATATAGACACTACTCAGCAAAGGGGTAGGAGTTGACAGACTTTAGAGGAAAGTCCTGTCCCCAGAGGGGAAAAACGATTTAAGGAAGGTGTGTGGTTCATACAGTCATCTGGTGATGAAATGAATATCTCACACTATCAACTCTGGAATCACTCACTAATGGAAGAGCTATGATTTATGTGATACTGTGGTCCAGCTCTTTCCCATCAGTCCCTCCTGGATGAGGATGTTTTGTGTGCTAGAGGTGAATTGTGTTGCCCAGGTTTTTAGAGCTCACTGGAACCCATGCTAAGCACTTGCCTAAGTTTCTCAGGGTGTTGTTGCAGAGGTCCATAGCATCTGGTTGTTCTCTGACACAGCTGGATTCTAAAAATACTAACTCTGTAAATGCACTGTCCTATTAAAAGAGCATTCTTATTTTTCTTTTCAGACAGGATATAGCAAAACTCACATGGGATATCAGGCACATCAACCTTGCTTTTGACAAGTCTGGCCTATTTTGAGGTCAGCCCAACCCTCCAGAAATGACAAAATGCTGACTTAAGTCACCCAGAGATGTAGACATTTTTTTTTTCTTTACTCATTTCTAGGCCAAGCCACAGACGTACAATAATAACAAAATAAAATAACATAAAAAACATACAAACAAACAAACAACCACAAAAAGCACAGATGGGGCCGCAGAGATGGCCCAGTGATTAGAAGTACTTGCTTTTCTTCTGGAGGACTGAGGCTGAGTGGCCAGCACCTGTGTGAAGTGGCTTACAGCTGCCTGTAAGTGCAGCTTCAGAGGATCTGTTATCTCCTTCTGGCTTCTGTAGGTATCCTCACACAGGTGGCATACCCCACAGATACACAAAAATAATATTAAAAGTACCACAAAGATAGACTAGAGTTAAGAAAGATACCCGAGATACTTCCGTTTGGCTCCCCATTGCCATCTATATCCAGATCTAGATCTTGACATAAGCATTTTAATCCAGCATTCTACATACTCATAAACAGCATTCAAATTACCATCTTTTAAAATGATTTGTGTATTTTAAAAATAATTTTGGGTAAACGACTGGCAAACTTTTAGTATCTTTAAAACTATTACCAAAATAATTTGTTAGTCCCAACAGAGGGAAAGAGAAACAAAAGGAAAGAAAAATGGATGGTAGAAAGGAAAGAAGAGAGACACCGCCTCTTCCTTCCAGTCTGATGGGCGGCAATGGTGAGGGGGAGGGGCGGAGCCAAGAGTGCAGGTGTGCAGGAAGAAAAGACAGGAAGGGGGTGCTGGCGGGGGCTGGGTGATATGCGCTGGTCTCAGCTCTGTTCAGGTGACTCTGGAGGGCCCGTGTCATTTCTTACCACCTGTTGAAATGCCAGCTCATTGTCTTCCTAGCTCTTCAGCTGCTCTGGTCTTTAAACTTTATAGGGTAGCAGTATTGAAGAGAAATCCTGAGTTCTAGAGTTACAGAGGCCAGAATATTTTAACCTCTCCTAACCCCCCCAACAAACCCAAGAGACATAAACAACTGCCAAGTTTGGCTTTCCTTAAAATCCCACTGACTGGAAATATTTAAAAACGTACAGAAGCAACACAAGGAACACTCATTTACCGCAAGGCAAACAATGTGCACGTCTACACTGATGTCTCACCAAGTATTATTCCAAAAAGGACTGAATTCTAGAGGAGACAGAGTATTCTCCTTCTGCGAACACATTTCCTACTTTCATTTCCAGCCTTGGAAAGGACGCTGGGAGAGTCATTCATTTGGAGGAAGACTTTAGAACTTTTAGTCTCTGTGACATTGGACAGTTACATATTTTTAACTGTTTCTGAGTTCCTAGATCTTCCACAGCCAGTATTCGAACCCCGGCTTCATCTTGGTGCCGCTCTGTACATTCCTCACCACTCTCTGACCGAGCCATCCTGCTCAGTCCAAATTTCCTTGCCTACCTTTTTATATAGCATCTTATCAATGAACCAATTATGTCTCTGTGTTAGGATATACCCATGGGGACAGGAAACAAACAGTCATGTCTTCCCCCTCACCCTCCAACTCAGCCCACCCTTGATATTTTTAGAGACTCTAACATGCATCCTGGTGAGGTTCCTTTAATGCCTCTCTCAGCCTGGGTCTTTGATCACTGGCTCTTTGTTTATTTCCTTCACTGTGATATTATTTTCAGAGCTTCTTGCTAAGTGCAAATGAGAACGCAAGTTTCCACCTCTTGCATAATGCTGTAAAATAAATAAATAACAGAATTGTATTTAAATAAACTATTCAAATCCGTGTCAGTAAATGATCTAATTAATTACTCCTTTGGGGCTGTGTTGTATGTTTGCTTTTCTTCTCAGAGAGGTGAAGAACGTGGAAATAAATTTTCAGCTGTTAATGGGGTAAATTCTGTAAATGGAGCAGGGTCAGGGAAACCAACTTTAATTTCTATCACATTTGTTCTCAGGCACTTAATTTACTCTGTTTCTTTAACCCCATTTAGATGTTCCTTCTTGGTTTTGGGTGAGCAGTGTGCATAGGCCTGAGTTAACCTGGCAGATGTTTTCTGATATGAGCAGTGAAGTAGCTGACTTAGGCAGAAGACAGACAGACAGACAGACAGACAGACTGACAGATGCTACCCCTTATAAATCAGCATACGACACAAGATTTTCAACCAAGTCTGCAGAGAGTGGACAAAATCCAATTTGTCATTATTTATTTCTAAGCATTGTGCTTATACTCTGTACTTTTTCATTCTTATTCGCCATTTACTCAATTATATCTATCCTTATTAGACCCCTGCTGAAGACAGCATTAGCCGGAGAGCTCCCATAGCTTAGCTTAATCCTATTATCTCTTGATAAACGGGACACATGAGGCACTAGATGGCCAAATTCAGCATCACTACTTTCTCTCCTCCCTTACCCTTTCTCTCTCACCCCCACCTTCCCGAAGAAAAAAACGCGCTCGCTCGCCCTTCCGCCTGATGCAATTATGATCTGGAAGCGTGCCCGTTCTAATCCTTACTCCTGAGAAGCATCACTGTCAGCCTGAGAAATGAACTGCTGTTATGATGTAAAGGGCTGACGCCCGGTGACATGCGCTGATGTGCTGGGCCTCACTGCCACAGTGACAAAGTGAGCTTTCTGTCTTCAAGGTTTTTAATGTCTGCCAGAAATCAGATCATGGAAACTGAGAGAAAGGGTCACAGTGGCAAAGAAACCGTTAGAAGTGATGTTTCTAAGGTGCATATTTGAATGGGCGCGGGGTGGAGGGGAGGAAGGAAGAGGTGGGTGAAGTGAGAATATGAATGAAATGTCCTCTGGAGTTCTCCAGAAATTCCAGGAAACACAGAGTCTTTCTTTTTTCCAGAACTTATCTCACCCTGTAATTTCCCTTATAGAGGCTTGCTCAGCGCCCATGACAGCAGCAGATGACTGAATCATCATTAAATGTCTGCTAGCTGTAGACATAGATGTGTACCTGCAGCTCAGTGAACAAATCGAGATTAGCAAAAGGATAAATACACAAAACCAAACACCAAAACAACAAAAACCCCAAACCAAAAAACTCTCAGACTTGCTAAAATGCTTAGTAAACTATGTCTTCGAATGGATATCATCAAGTGTTGAATGGAGAATAAGATCTACTTTATCCCACAGACATCATGTAGTGTTTGTGCTGCAATTATAGGGCCCATCCCCTCCACTACATATACTATTTATAGCATCAAAAGGGCTCTGTGCTTCTTTTAAAAACGAATTTATTATCAAAAAGGCTGTGCTTGGGAAAAAGCCAGCTCCAGCCTCTGAGGAAAGAAGGAAAAGAACTGCATTTGCTTAGAAACAAATAGAATGTTGACAAATGTTAAAAATGCTTTTCCCATACGCCTGCATTCTCTAAGTCATACAAGGAGTTGAGAAACCCTCAAACCTGAACCAACTGATTCTTCATCAATGGAAGAAAATAAATGTGTTCAGAAGTTCCATCCTGTTCAAAGAAAGAACACATTCCTTTTGTTTCCCTGGCAAAGAAGGAGACTGCCAGCAGGGCTCAGCACAAACAGGGTTTTGCACAAAATTGGAGATCAAGAACTATTGATTGGCCCTTGGGAAGATGGAGGGCTGTGCGGGAAAAATGCCCATAGAGTCACACTGCTCTTTTGATGGTGCCAGTTCCTATAAGAACTTGGCTGTAAACCCTAGGGACTGCCGGCTACACTTGACACTTTGAAAACATGGCTTGAGAGCTTTGTGGAGCCACACAGGACTAGGACCTCCTTCAGGGGTGACTAGGTTTATTTTATTGTCATCCTTAACATTACCATTACTGATGCTGCAATGGCAGGTGGCTAAAGCAGTGGTCTGGCAACATCCATGTAAGAAGGCCTACAGGTAGAGACTAATGAGAGAGGATGCTTCGCATCAGACACAGAGAAGGAAAAATAAGATGCACATTTATTATGTTTATGGGAGCAAGCTACTGTACAGGCAATGTCTATGCATTTAGCAATAAAAAAGAAAAGCATATCTCCTGTGAATATGCATTTGTAGACCCCAGTTGGCATAATAAAACAGCTGAATAATATTAAAGAGCATTGGTTTACAGTAACAGTTTAATTATGTATTTACTTTATATTAGCTTCTATTGTCAAAGGAAAATGGGTGAGAGAAATAGACGTTAGCATTATCTATATACTATGTAAGGGATTTTTTGACACTATAAGGGATTTTTGCCTGGCTCTGATATTGTTGCCTTCCCTGGCCACTATGACCACTGATAAACATGGTTCTCTAGGAACTTCTGGAAGGGGGACCTAACTGGGGACCTTGGAATTAAAAATTATCCTAGACACTGCAGGTTAAAAAAATAAAGAAATAAACAAAGAAAAAACATGCTAGACATGTGCTACATCTTTCAGAGTTCTTGGCCAGAGATGCAAGGAGGTCTCATAACCCCTCCCAAACACTAGAGGTTATTGTCCACACTCTTTGTTACCTTCCAGATCTTGAGAACAGGAGCCTACGTGTTCTCAAATACCATACACTCAAGTGACAGAATATGGGAATAGCCAATCACTTTCTGATGGGATATGACCTACTCCACAAGATAAAATCAACACATGGTACAATTCCTGGGCCAAGAACCTGTACGTAGATGTGTCATAAGCCCTTGGGGAGAGCCTACTACTATTGTTCTCCTGAATGAACATAGTGTTAAACAGATTCATTGTTATGTCGATGTATTAATTATCTCTTGGGATGTCCAGCACTAAACAGGACATCTGTATTATACTTCTATCTCACAAGACTTAAGAATCACTGAGGAAGAGGAGGCTGAAGGGGTGTGAATCAGTAAATGAGTACACAGAAATAGTGTCTTCTAGACGAGGCAGGCAGCTCCACATAGGAACTCATAGATGTGACAACCTGCACAAGACGTGTGCAGGCTCAAGTCAACCCTAAACCCATGGAGAGAGGAGCTGGGCTTACAGTTCTACTCCTAGCTGAGGAACATTAGCAAGGGTTAATAGCTGGGAAGGTCAGTGTTTCCCATAGTAAGCTGACCAGGTCCCAGTGGAAGGCCACACCTCCACAAATGTATGGACCTCACCGATTGGGCTTGATGGGTGTGAAAACAGAGGAAGGAGAGATGAGCCTGTGAGATGTTGGGGGAAGGGATAAAGATGACCAAACCACACTACGCAAACTTCTCAAAGAATAAAAATTAGATTAAATCAAATCAAAAACCATGAGATTTGCATACCCATTGCAGCCCCACCTCAGCCCAGAATACAGAACATGGAGAAAGAAGAAAGGCCCAGGAAAAGGTTTCCGTCTGTCAAAACTGCATTGCCACACATCTGGCTATTCGTCTCTTCCTCCATGAGATTGCAGACCATTAACAATCATCCCTGTTTTTCCCCAAAGCAACCCAGTAAATGCAAAATTCATCAAACCTTGTACTGATCCTGCAAAAGAGTGAACCCAGCACAATAGGTTTCCAGGTATGATATAAATCAAATTTTACTTCATCTGTCTCTGGGGGGAGGGAGACTGGCAGAGTTCTAATCATATACATATTTAAATTTGTAATCAGACTCCTTGGGAGGACAGGCTGTGTGTTTACTGTGAGCTTACAGCCAGGGTTTCTGGGGACTGAGGATGCTTGGTTGTAAATCCTGTCATTTTGGTGACTTAATATTTTATATTATCATTGTATTAGCATAATTGTGACCTCTGCATTGTAGCATTTTATGTGTTTCCAGTGTAACTTTTGATACTTTACTAAAGTCAACAAAAATTCCCATTATTCCCTCCTTTAGAACACATTTGGCATGAAGTATTAAGGTTGATTTAATGTTATTAGTGCTTAAACTGGTGTGAAATCCATGAATATACACATCCATCTCCCAGTTCACCAGCATACCACCATAAAACACAAGAAGATGGGTGATAAACATTCCCTCTCCTGTTTTTCTCTTTCCCTAATTCTTCCTGCTGGAGGCTCTGCCTCTACCCAGAGGGCATGTGAGTGTTGCCAGTTCCCCCACACAGATCAATCACCAGGGCTTCCACATGCCCAAATAATAACACAACAGGAGAGCTTGGCTCAGCTGCCAGCCTCATTAAAACTATTCTCAAAGTAACAGCAAGGTTTGGGGAGCACTCTACTTGGACAAGACTCTGCATATTTTCCCAGATAATGACCAGAGGAGATGCATTAGAGGACATCGT
>PVIH01000253.1:247775-411133 GCA_004025045.1 Sigmodon hispidus
AAAAAAAAAAAAAAAAAAAAAAAAAAAAAAAAAAAAAAAAAAAAAAAAAAAAAAAAAAAAAAAAAAAAAAAAAAAAAAAAAAAAAAAAAAAAAAAAAAAAAAAAAAAAAAAAAAAAAAAAAAAAAAAAAAAAAAAAAAAAAAAAAAAAAAAAAAAAAAAAAAAAAAAAAACCATAGCAAGGCAAAGCTAACTGTTTCAAAGGCTGTCCAGTGGCAAAGTCTTGTTTAAAATTCTTAGAGAAAAATTATTACTATGGTAAAAGTACTGAGGCTTGAAGGGCCACAGGGGGAAGTGAAGTCAGAGAGGGTAAGGATGCTCTGCTTTGCTGGCTTAGGGTTGTAAAGTGAGCAGGGCAAACAGAGCCTGTGGGAGCCTCCTTCGGGGGTCCTCAAACGTTTCACAAGCTACTCTTTCCTGTGACTGTGCGTGTGGGTGGTGTGTGTGTTACTGGGTGGCATAGAATTACACAACCCCTCTTCAGCACTATGGACAAATAGGGAGAGGGCCAACATGGAGACATAGGGACCCTGAGCTAGTGGCTTTAAGATCTCTGGATTATGTTTTCTTCTGAATGAGCCGGGAATTTAGAGGGAGCAGTGGATCATCTGAGAAGAGCCATTTCTTCTACACACCAGCAAAGCATCATAGAGTCAAACCCAACACTTGTGACTAGGACAAGCTGATATTCCATTGTAAGTTAAACTCATAGACAAAGGTTTTACACTGAATTCATGCATGGAAGATTTTTGTATGGTTTTAATACACCTTTCTTCTATTCACAGGAGACATAGAGCATGACTCACGTTAATAAGAAGAACCATTGATGTGAGGCTTCTGTCTTCATAGAGATATTCTCAAACAGGCCACATTTGAAAACATTATTTCCTGCCTGGCATTGGCATCTCCAGAATCCCCAAAGACTCCAACTGGCCATATGACTAAACCAATCCTCAAAAATGTATACCAGGCAAACTTCTCTATTAACAATGACAAAGTACCCCAGCCTTAGCATACATGCCCCACAGGCAAAAACATGGGGGTGGGTATCAAGCAAAAGGTTCTACCAGAGCCCTTCAATCAGGAACTTGGGCTATTGGTGTAGTTGCTACAGTTTATATTGATAAAATAGAAAAGACAACTGCTCCGAACCAGGGATGCAGATATAGACAGAAAACACTCTAAGATGACCAGACTGGAGAATGAAAAGTGGTTAGTGTGGTGGTGTTGGGATGCCTCCTTCCCCATCCCCCCTTGAAATAGCATCCAAGTGTGATCATGCTTGTGTTCAAATACTGACATTCAGGGCTGGAGGATTAATATTTATTTGCTTCTACTTCTTATTCTAATGATAACTCTCTACTTAATTGCCCTAGTTAATTTATGAAATCAAACCCAGATCAGTGGAATTGACAAGCAGTCATCGCTGAAAGGATATTACAGTTTAAAAGCATGAAGGATAACAGTATAAATGATATATGCTATGCTATTAAGTGAGTCACCATAAAGTGAATTACAATGGGCAGAAAAGGAATGTATTTTATTGTGTCAAAAACACAGTTTTATGTGATGTACAAACTTTATGTTGAATGGCCCATCTTGACAAGCTGATTTCTTTTTCTAAAAGCCCATATCTATATTTGGATAGAAATCAATAGTGTATTAGGGAGGAAGCAGAGAGGACCCAGGATACCCACTCAAAAACATTCTCATTAAGCCTCCAAGTCTCTTTCAACAGCATCTTGGCTCTGTCCTCTAGGTCTTCACTAGGAATCACTTCACTTCACATGGCCACGAAGGCTGTCTTCCCAGCTCCAATGAAGGTGGTGATGGAGTTGGGAAGCCACCAGCTAGGCAGGGAGGCTATTTAGGCAGCTGGCAAAATTTATTTGCCTCTGGCCCATGCCCCCTGTGGTGATTGAATGCCAGAGTAAAGTGACACAGTGAAAAATTGCTTTCTTCCCCACGAGAGATGCATGTGTCATTTTTCCCACTTTCCCAGGGTCACCTGATTTTTGCTTAGGCAGATCACTTTATCTATGGCCTCAACATTTTTAGCCAGAGCAGGGAATGCCTTCTTTCCTCCAAGAAAGAATTTTTCAAATGAACAGATTGGTGATCAGATGAGGAATAGAGGAGTATAATGATTTTGCAAATTGTTTTGAATTCAAGTCAGCCTTAAAGAAATTACCCATCATTGGGCCTTCATTCTCCCTGGTCCTACAGGCACTTCAGACTTAAGGAGTTCAAGAAGAAGATTGTAGCATCAATATGCTTTGTACATATTGAGCATCCCACAGATGCACTGATTTAAACACAAAATTCAGAATTATGCTTTTAATGTAATGAAAAGTCTTAAATTTATTTTATTCTAGCTCTTTATATATATATGTGTATATATATATATGTGTGTGTGTGTGTGTGTGTGTGTGAGAGAGAGAGAGAGCTAGCAGGTGTACATGCGTGTGTGTGTGTGTGTGTGTGTGTGTGTGTGTGTGTGTGTGTGTGTATCCATGTGTTTCTGTGTATGTGGAGGTCAGAAGACAGCCTCAGGTGTTTGTCACCTTGTTTTTTTTTTTTTTTCCTTTTTTTGAGACAGAGCTAGGAAGTTGCCTAGTAGGCTAGGCTGACTGGCCAGTGAGTATCAGGGATCTGCCTTGTCTGCTTCCCCACTGCTGGGGTTTCAACCACGATCACCATGCTTAGACTTTTTGTTTGTTTGTTTTTGTTTTTCAAGGCAGGGTTTCTTGGTGTGATAGCTCTGGTTGTCCTAAAACTTGCTTTGTAGACCAGGCTGGCCTTGAACTCATGCTACCTGACCCATGCCTGGATTTTGATATGGGTTTGGCAATGCGATTCACATCCTCAGGCTTGTATAGTAAGTATTTTAGCACGTTAAATTACTTTCTCGTTTCTCTAATTCTTAAAAAAAAAAAAAAATTGCGCGATTTCCTCCTGTCAAAGAATTCAGTCACAATTAAGAGGGGAGCTAGCTGCTTGCTACATATCATTATTTGTAAAACCTTGGTGATCGTGAGCAGAAAGATGACTCAGTGGTTGAGAGCACTGCCTGCTCCTTCCAAAAGATCCAGGTTCACTTCTTAAAACCCACATGGTGGCTCAAAAACACCTGTAACATCAGATACCACCTGCTGGGCTCTGTGGGCACTAGGCACTCATGTGGTATATCATCATACAACCAGGCAAAACATCCATGAATATAAAGTTAAAAAGTCCAGCCACTCTGGAATGCAGTATGGCGGTTCCTCAGAAAACTGGGAATCAATCTCCCCAAGTATCCAGCAATACCACTTCTGGGTGTATATCCTAAAGATGTACATTTGCACTCCAAAGGCATTAGCTCAACTATGTTCAAGGCAGCATTATTCGAGATAGCAAGAACCTGGAAACAACCTAGATGCCCCTCAACTGAAGAATGGATTAAGAAACTGTGTACTACGCAGCAGTAAGAAAAAAAATGATATCCTAAAATTTGCAGGCAAATGGATGGATTTGGAGAATATCCTCCTGAGTGAAGTCTCACAAACACGGAAGGATAAGCAGGGGATGTACTCACTCATTAGTGGACCTTAAGCAAAAGCATTCTGATTTCACTGAAAGAGGAGAAATCTTTAACATGAATGTCTTGGATCTCCAGCTTACCTTACAATGATACTATTTGTAACCAGTATCCACCTGCATTTGGTCTCCTACAATTCCACTGAATTTGCTACTGTGCCATATACTTCTAAGAATTAAATACAATGAATAAATGAGAAAAAGAAATGTTAAGTGACAGAAGCTTTAAAAAGGCACAGAACTTTGGCCCAAACTCCCAGTCCAGTCAAAGAGAGTGAGGAGGGATTATATAAGCAAAGGGGTCAAGATCATGATGGGGAAACCCACAGAGACAGCTCATTGGCTCTGGACTGACAGTTGGAAATCTTCACGGGATTGAACTAGGCCCTCTGAATATGGAAGACAGTGTGTGGCTTGGGCAGATTGTGGGGCCTCTGACAGTGGGACCAGGATTTATCTCCAGTGCATGAACTGGCTTTTTGGAGCCCATTTCCTTTAGAGGGATACCTTGCTCAGCCTTCATATGGTGGATGGGTTTAGTCCTGCCTTAACATGATATGCAGACTATATTGACTTCCTATGGGAGTCCTTACCCTCTCTGAGAAGTGGATAAGGGGTAGAGTGGGGAGAAGCTGGGGGCTGGTAGGGGGAGGGGAGGGAAGGGGAACTGTGGTTGGTATTTAAAATTAAAAAAAAAATCTTTTAAATACATTAAGAAAGACTCAGTTAAAAAAAAAAACAAAAACCTGTTTTTACCCCCCAAAAAGATAAATAAATAAAAACCTTGCTGATCAGAAGGATGGACTAACTGAATATTCTGCAAAGAGCTGATTTATCTTTTCTTTACATTTATCCAGAGTTTGTCTTGTTAAATGACAACTTCCCCACTGATAACGCAGTGTAGTCTCAGCTGGATTTACCTTTCCTTCTATACAACTCTTTAAATATTCCATTGAGAGAATCATGTTGGGAATTTGATGGAGATTTTATTGAATCTATAGACTGCTTTTGGAAAAATAGTCATTTTTACTATGCTGCTCCTACTGATCCATGAGCATGGGAGATCTTTCCATCCTTTGGTACCTTCTTCACCGCCTTTCTTCAAAGACCTACAGTTATTGTCATTTCACTTGCGTGGGTAGAGTTAGAGCAAGATGTTTAATATTACTTGTGGCTATTGGGAAGGGTTTTGTTTCCCTGATTTCACAGCCCATTTGTCCTTTGTATTCAGGAGGGCTACTGATCTTTTTGAGTTAGTTTTGTATCCAGCCCCTTCACTACAGGTGTTTATCAGCTGTGGTGCATAGCAGCTTTGGGATTTTGGGATCCCCCAGACCTATGTCCAGGCTTTACTGACTCATTCACCAGCCACATCACCTGCTTGGTCTCAGATGCCGCTTCTCTGAGCTGTGTCTTCCATAAACACTAGAAACAACAGAATTCGTCCTCTACCTATGAGTAGTTAAAATGCACTCAGAGTGAGTTGGTACTGGCAGAAGCCCTTGTTCATCGGAAACAGCTAGGAAAAGACATTCACCAAGTCAGCCATGCCAGAAACCCTGGAAGTAGGTTTGTTTGTTTTTTTTCTTTCATATTCTTTCATCCCCAGTGTACCAGCTGAACTTTCTAAATTAATCTCAAATCGCCTTTCTTTGGTCTGTCTTTTCTTGTCTGGGGTGGTGGTATAGGTCCTCATCTCTTTTAACAAATAACTTTGAACAGTTAATGTTTGGTCCCACTGAAAGCAATATACTCTTATCCTAAGAAAAATAACAACCAAAGGTTATAAAAATGTGTATGGTTAAAGATAACTGCCTCCCATAACTTCTTCCCTCTTTATTATCAAATATTTTTGATACCTTCTCTGTGTTCTGTCCCCCATTTTATACAATGATGCATGCAGATTTTCTGGTTGTTTTTACTCAACATATTATAGTTGTTATTTCCTAGCACTGTAGTTGAGATGTATCTTATGATTAAAGTGTCCAATGTTTGGTTTACTGAAGTTATAGTCAAACTTTTAATTAGCCAGCTACATTTCATCTAAATTATTCCTACATGCTCTCTAATGGTCTCCTTTCTATTAACACTATTGCCCTCTGCAAGTCTACATGCTATACAGCAAATTATCTGATATTCAAGCTTGACTCTGTCACATCACTGTTTAAATACTTCACTGATTCCTATTGCTTAGGATAACATTCATATTCCCTAAAATTAAGCATAGAGTTCTGTGGTGATATATTGTATATTTGATATTTTTTCTGAAATATCAGAGGACAGAATCACCCATAGTCAAGTCATAGAGGTTAGGGAGTGGTGACCCATGCCTTTAATCCCATCACTTGGGAGACAGAGATTTGGTCTGGATCCCTGTGAGTTTAAGGTCCAACAGCCAAACAGGTTTGGTGCATGCCTTTAGTCCCAGCACTTGGGAGACAGAGGCAAGAGGATCTTTGTGAGTTTAAAGGCCAGCCTGGCCTACATAACATTTAAATATACAACACATCACCACAGAGTTCCAATAAATGGATTCTTGCATGCTCACCTCACCAGTTCATTCAGTGCCATTATTTGCCTTAATATTCTGTTCATAGCTCCTCATATGGTACATATAGCATATTCTTCCCCTTTCTGGAATGTAGAGTTGGCAATCTTTTTACCATGAGCCAGGTAGGGAATAGTGGAAGATTTACCAGTCATATGGCCTCTGTGGCAATTACTTCACTCAGCAGCCACAGCAGTAGAGCAGTTACAGACATGTTTATGAACAAAAATGGCTGTGGTCCCAATGATACTTTATTTTCAAGCTAAATTTGTGAAATTGGGCTATAATTTGCTTACTCAGTTTACATTCCTTCAGTTCAGGTGACATTCTTCCCAGAAACCCTTCACTAATTCTTACACCTTCTGCCTCCCATAACATTCAATGAATGAACAAACACACTGGCTCTTCCCTGATGTACAGGTTGAACTCTTTCAACAGTTAACTACCTAAAAACAGGCCTCTTTGTTTTTAGAATGTACATGTGTCCATGACACACACCTCTGAAGACAGTGAACAAATGGGTATCTGCAAGGATGATTTTCAGTGACTGCTTCCTCTGAACAAAAGCCTCTACCTCTGTCTCCACATTTTTATGTTAACTACAACCACTCTGCAAAAATCTAAGAGACATGTTTCCTGTGGGACTTCTGCTGGGGTCAACCACAGCCTGGGTGGCTTTTTGCCTTCTTAATTTTTTTTTAAAAATGTCTTCTAAAATGGTTTTTCTCTTTATTTTAGCTGTACATTTTATTATACGTCTTACCAAATCCCCTGGGAAAGGTAAGTAAGACTTTTTTTTTTTTTTTTTTGCTTTGCCCACATCCCATGACTTCAGTGGACTCTTTTCTCTAACATGATGTGTGCAGGGCCAGTCCTGCTTCTTCACAGATTCCCTGGACAAGACAGCAGGTCTATTCATCAAGTTGTTGAGGAGTTCCCTTGACCCCAGTTGGTCAGCAAATCCTAGGAACATGACATTAACTTATACAGACCCCGTTTCTTGCCATCTCTATGCCGGAAACCTGATCATTCCTGTCTTTTCATTTCTAGTCTCGCCTTAGTGCTTTGTTAGCAAGATAACAATTGGAGGTGTTTTTTTTTTTATTGTTGTTTAATGGTTTTAATATTTAGGGTTTTTTTTTTAATGGGCTTTTAAAGTTTCTTTTGAAACCATGTAATTCCTTAGTTCAGATTTACTGTTAGAGGTCCTGTACTTATTCTTTGCAATATAAGCTAAACCCCTATAGAAGCTTTCAAGGCCCACAGAACCAAGCAAACCTCCCACTCACCTGCCTCCCTACCCCATGCTGCTGCACAGGTGACTCAGGGGACCAACCAGACTGGTTCCCTCTGTTCCTCAGATTTTTGTTCACATTCTCTTTCCCAGTGAGACTTACTGGATCAATGGTTTACGATTGGTCACCCCCAGCTCCAGAACTTCCACTCTTTCTTTTTCTTTTTTAAATCCATAGTACTTTTAATCATCAGACACACACATATTATTTTTTGTTCCTATGATCCATTATAAAATATGTCCAGTGAGAATCTTGTATGCTCATCTGTAAAACAGTAACTGGAACTATATTACAGGCTCAGTAAGTAACTGCTAACTAAGCAAGAAAAGAAATTTGTTTTGAAGTTTCCCTCTCTTATTTCTAGCTTAAATCTTTAACAGCATACTGACAATTTTTCCCTTTTAAATCTATTAGATTAAAATTTCTATTTTACAACCTTATTCCTGCCTACCTAGTTGCTTTCTATAAGGATGGGGGGCATCTACTACCCAGTCTTTACAATGAGATAACATGACCTTACAGACAACATCAAAGTTATTCTTGGAACCTAATAGTTCATTTCTTATATCTCATAACAAGGTATGATGATGAATCTTAACGTCAGGGTAAGATTCTCTATGCTTCCCTCCTTCCTCCTGCCATTCTCATACTTTCTCCTCTAGATCACATCAGTTCAGCCCCATAAACCTTACCAGAAACACATGCATGAGCTGTTTACTGTGGCTTCATGCTTTCAACCAGTGCAGTGGATGGGAACAGACAGGTGCATATGATGTGTGGTCATAGGATCACTGCCCAGTTTTTCCACTAATATGATTTGGCTCTCAAGACTCCATGTGAAAAATTCCATGCCAGATCTGCTATGACTGAGGATAGGAAAATATTTTGGAATCTATGAAGCACAATGCAAGCCTAAGTTAGGTTATTGGCCCAAAGAAGCTACTTCATATGCATCGTGCTTTCATTGTGAAGAAACAGGAAGGCATCCTTAGCTACATTATCCCATCATAAGAGTGACTGCCCTTTCCCCCTCAAAGATGCAGAGAAACACATTCCATGATACTGCACTAGCTTGTGAGTTTCAGTTAGGACCCATCTTGCTCCTGGGCTGGCACTTAGGAAAGACAGCATCTCAGAAACAAATGCTATATTTCCTCCAATGTGTCTGATTATCTTCAACTAGTGTCCATGGGGAAAAAACTTCTTGAAAGTTTTCTTCTCTTGTTCTCCTATTAAATAATGAGAAAAATACAACATAGCTCTTTGATGGAAGCTACAATGATAACATCTGGCATAGGATCCTTAGGCAACTGTTGAGGATGTGATCAGCCTAAATGAACCATCCTACATATGTTTGGGGAATTCCCACCTCTGAAGATTTTTACTATAAAGTAGGCACAAGGCTAGAATTAAATTTAAAAAGCTTTCTCTCCATTGCTTGGTTATCTCTATCTGATATGGGAGTTGGTTTCCTGGAAAAATTTGATTCCTTGGACATTGATTTCCATACAGTTGTGATTTAATATACCTTTTCTTACAGTAAGAGATTTTTAAGCAAAAAAACCCACTTATTTGTATTGATACTTCTAAATGTTTAGTAAACTAAAAACTATGGAAGACTGTGTTCCCAAAGATGGCTAGACTAACATCCCCATCCCAGGCACTTATCTTTAAGTGGTGCTGAGGTTCCTAGGATCCATGTACTTCCCTTGAATCTGGGAAGAACTCCACACCACATGACTTCTGAAGGTTTCTCCACCCAGCTCTCTTTCTTTTGGAACTCTTGATTCTTGGAGTCTAGTCCCCATTCATCAAAAAAACCAAGCAGCCTCCAGTGAAGACCACAGGTACATGTTACAGGTATGATGCTAAAGGAAACTCAGGCAGCCTGGCAGCTCTGGCATTGGCATTGAATGGGAGTGGGTTATAGCTAACTGTAAACCCGCGTGTTTGAGTTGCACAGTTGATGGCAAGAGAGAAAGCCATTTCTGCTAATCTCTTCCTAAATTTCAAATTCTGAGCAAAATAAATGATGCTGCTACTTTAAGTCCCAAAGTTTTGAAGTGAGATTTTAAAATTCAGAATAATCTATTTTTCACTTATGTATTTCATTGGTACATTGTCACTTTGATAAAGTCAGCTGAGCAGACAAGTGTGGCATTTATGGGTAGAGAGGCCCTAATTATCTTTTAAGATTCATTTTATTTTGTTTATATGTGTGTGTGTGTGTGTGTGTGTGTGTGTGTGTGTGTGTATGTGTGTGTCTGTAGGGGGTATATGCAAATGAGTGCAGGTACTCACAGAGTCTAGAATAAGACATTGGATCCCTTGGAGCTAGAGATACAAGTAGTTGTGAACTGTCAAATGTGGATGCTATAAACCAAACCCAGCTTCTCTGAAAGAGCAGTGCAGATGCTTTCTAGCTACACATGACTATTTAAAAGCAAGAAGGAAAATACTGTGCCAAAGATTAGGAACAGCTTCTTCTAAAAATTCTTAGCCTAGAGAATCCATGGTATGAAGAGGAGCCTTTTCCCTCTTACTGTAGAATAACTACATTACAGGAACACATTTAAAAGACTAAGATCAAACAACCATGAATATTAACAGCTATCTACAATATCAGGGCTGACTTCCAACCCGAGATCTTGCATAAGTTATGTATCCCATTGCAACTCATTTTCCTCACCTATAAAATGGGTGCAAATATACCTACACATCACAAAGCTGATACAAGAATTGAGTGTGTTCAGCTGCAGTGGGGCTATGTCCTTTTCCACTGTAAATAATTGTCCTGCCTACTGGTTTAATAAAATGCTGATTGGCTGAAGGCAGATAGAAAGTGTGGGCAGGACTACCAGACTAAGAAGAGGAAGAGCAGAGTAGAAAAGCCAGAGAGACACCATGGAGACACTACAATGAGATGACAGCAGACACAGAGGAAAGAAGTTGAAATGCTCTGAGAAAAGACATTGAGCCATATGGCTAAACAGGATAAGAATCATGGGTTAGTTTAAGAGTAAAGAGTTAGCAAGTTATATGCCTAGGCCCTAGGTCAATCAGCATAAACTTAATGTAAGTGTCTGTGTGTTTCTGTGGGACTGTGGGTCTGCAGGTCTGGACTACAGGCTGCCAGGCCCACAACTTACTACTGAATTCATCTTTATAAAGCACCCTATGTCCAGCACCCCAATTGGGGTGTAGTTGCTTTTAAATAAAAGTGTGTCCTCACTAATCACAGAGAAGCTACAAGTAAGCATTTGGTGCTTATCTTGTATGCATTAGAATTATTGATTAAGTTTAATTTAAAAGGATTTGTATGTTTAATTTGGTCCTCATTCTTTGATTAAGAGTAAAGTCTATAACAGATTAATACTTTGTAGAACAGAGTTCTAGGTAGGCTTTTAATTATGTAAAGGCTGTCTTCAGTACTGCACATACACAGAAGTACTAGGTTCTCTTGGCATAGTCAGAAAAATTGGTAAGAGCTGTTGAAATGACAACTTTGGTTGCTTGTTGCTCAAATTGCTACATAATTTGCATATGGAGATGAGGTTTCAAGATTGTTGCCAGGTGTTCCTTGTGGTCAGGATATTCAGAAAAAGAAAAGTTTCATGGGGACATACCAGGTATGGAAAGGCTGTCTTTATAAGAAGTGTACATTTTGCTCTGGTTACAGCTATATATATCTGTACTGGCTAAATGGGTGCTTGATAAGGCTACCGGTGTTGATATGGATTATGATATCATAATATGGGGAGGCTACAGATGAGAGGAAAATTGACGGCCACTCTCAGAATAAGGTGAGACCTTATACTTAGAGCAACTCTTGGCAGAAAGTACTCAGAGCTGAGCTCAGAGAGCTGGCATGAGATGAACTGGTTGAGGAGCAGTGTCTTGAATCTCCGGGATTAGTGCTTTCATGAATATTTAAAATAATAATTCTCTGCGATTGATTCTCATAGAACATCATCCGCAAAGCAGGTCTACATTTTTGAAGGGAAAAAAAATCCAAAAAATAAATATACTTCTTACCTTATTAATTTCATAGTAGCTTTCAAAACGGAAGACAGAAGTGTTTGCAAGGAAAGGACCAAGTGACCACATCTTGGGGGTTTTAGTAACAAAGCTTGGCTCTCATTTTTTTCAACACATCTTTATGCAGTTATAAGTTTACATACTCATGTATTTATTAATTCGGCTTTCTGCCTTTCATGAATAAATTATGCTGAGCTAATTTCCATACGAGCCTGGTGGGCTTTCTCTAGGGCTTTAAATCAGAGAGTTGGTGAAATTTTATGTACATTCAAGAGCAGTTTATAGATACATTCTAAAACATTTGACGTCATCCATTTCAACTGCTTAAAATCTGGAAAGTGGGGTGGGAGAGGATCAGGGGACACCACTGCCCTCTAATTCCTGGGTGGGTCATATTATTTTCTTGGGAAGAAATGACCAGGTGGGATGGTTCGCATGATGTTGTTACTGTTCCTGTGACTTCAGTTCTTTTGGAAGGGGGGTATTCAATTCAAGGCTGAAATAATTAAGATGTTTAGGACTCACATGATTCATCTCCCGCCTAGTTCAAGTATCTTGTGACGTGCATTTTATTTGCCTTACAAGCATGGTGATTTATCACCTTCTCTCATTCTCTGGGGAAGAATCAGAGCCGACAATGGCAACTTTGAGAGATTTTGACTTTTGCTGAACACAGAAAATCATTAGTTTTAAATCTAAAGGCTCCTTATTGATTCTGAGGCCTCACCACCACATGCTCCATGCTACTTATATTAACGAAGTCACTGCTGTCGCATACAAAGGGAGAGAGGCTCTGTCTAGACAATACAGAAGCAGCCTTGGGAGAGGGGTTTCCAGGAAGCTTTGCAGGTATTCAGCTCCCCTGAGAACAAAGCAGGACAGACTAGGGAGATACCACTTTCAATTGTTCCAAGCCAAGTAGCTGGAACCTCATGTCTAGGTGAGTTCTATAATGGCGGGAGTAAAATGAGTCAGCGGATTGTCTCTTTCAGCATGTGTGCTTTCTTTAACCTTTAAATGATTATCAACACGACCCCAGCTTTAATTATAACTGGATTGTTTTCTATCTACCTCCCCCTATAGAGAGAAAACTAGCTCCTTTACCAATTTACACACTGTTACAACCAGGCCCTGCCTATATTCACATGAAAAGTGAAACGTGTTTCTGAACTATCATATGTAAAGTCCAAATGTAAAATCTGAGTATTTCAATTCTGCTCCTCCTCCTCCTCCTCCTCAATGCCTCAGGCAACAGTTGAGTACCAGTGAGCCCACCTCCAAGGGCATCCCAGTTACACTAACTTGCTCTTGGCTTTGAAGGTCCATTCAGACCATGAACAATTTTATGAGCACTAGAACTACTTCAGCTCAGAGAATCAATAAAGGAGAAGAAAGAAGCACTTCAGTTAGCAGATGCGTTCTAGAAACTTCTACCTGGTGCTTTTCTTTTTAATCACCCTCTTCTCAGAATATCTAAAACTGCAAGATGAACAATAGGCATTTCTTGGCAAAAACAATTTCTTAATAACTGAAGTGGAGGTGATTTCTACAGAATATTTGGTAAGAGGTTAGGAGAAATATTGCTATTCATTATTTTCTTTTTCTTCTTCTTCTTCTTCTGGTGGTGGTGGTGTGTGTGTGTCTGTTGATGGTAAAACTAGAATTTGAAGCCCTACCTAAAACAATGGTTCCACAGTAGAATGATCCTGATTTGGGGGCCATGGCTTCTATCATGGTTTTTAAACTGTTCTGTCTCCCACACAGTCTGAAATGCCAGGAGTCAGTATCTTCCATTCCCTGGAATGTTCTAGGAACTCCTAGATTTCCTCTATTTACTTGATATATTTATTATATAGAGTTCCTATACTATATTTGGGTTTCTTATATATCTGCTCCCGGGAGGAGTCTATGTCTCCACTACTCAGATTCTATTATTTTCTTTTCGATATAGGGTTCCTCTGTAGCTGTGGAGCCTACCCTGGAACTTACTCTGTTATACAGACCAAGCTGACCTCGATCTCGTAGAGATCCACCTGCCTCTGCCTCTTGAGTGCTGGAATTAAAGATGTGTACCACCACAGCCTGACTTAGATTCTATTTTCTAAACTATTAATTGACTTGAGACACAACACACTAACAACAGGATTTTACTTTTTATTCAGAGGTGAAGTGTATTATATCCTGTGCCACTCATAAGCAATAGAATTCTGGACAACTTCCTCAGCTCCTGCTTCTTCATTCAGAGAAGAGGGACATGAACAATAGCTACTTCTGTGTGAGAGACTAAAGTAAGATAATAATATAGAGGTTATTTTGTAAGTGCTGGTACATATTAATTAATTGATCAGTAAAGCTAATGCTAGCATGAAGAACTATAAAAATCATGAATGAATACATATCACCTCATTTCAAAATTATTTACATGTGTGCGAGTGATGTCTTATAACCTGCTTAAATATAATATTCATATTTCAAATTCTTAAATGCTCTAGGAAATGTATAGCAGACATATGGTAACTTCTTAAGTATAGCACATGAGAAAAGTTTAATTTTACAGAATTAAAAATTTCATCTACTTACATTTATTGAACATCTATTGCACATTAGGCAAATACAAATCAAAACAGACACCATCACCATGGATTGTAATAAGGATACCTCCTTCATATCTCCTGATCATGCAGCCATAAACAACTCATGGTCAGTTTAATAGTGTCTGAAGGGAGACACCACATGTTCAATGCACCAAAGCTGAATCCCTACATACAGGTAATGGAAAGAGGAAAGGTAACTTGATGGTAATGATGGCCATGAGGGTAGTCACTATAGCAGAGGATAAAAACTGAGTATTTTCTGTGTGTCATGACCTAGGCTTGTAAGTATGGAGATCTAGGTAACTGCAAAAGGCACAAGTTCTGATCCTTCCATGTAGGACCAGGTATGTATCTGAATCAAATGTTTAGACCAAACCATATACAGCAAGGCTCAAACAGCTCCTGGACCCTCCCAATTAAAGCCCCTGATATGAATCATACAATCACCACCCAGAATGACTGGAGAGGAAGGCATATGCCCTGCATTCCTGAAGCTACAATAACAGCCATAAGTAAGAAATGTTTGTGAAGTAAGTGGGTGGAAACTTCATCATTATTACCCTGATACAAGATCCCAGAAACATTGATTTTTGGCTCTTAGCTGAGGGATGGCTCTGTCTGTCATCAATGTGATGGTATTAATCCAGAAGGCAGAGCCTCAACACTCACCATGTGGCCAGGGGTGAGATATTTCAACAATAGATTACTGTAATGTACTTGGCCAGTGAAGCCCTTACTGTTACTATGAGTTAAGTCACTTGATCTATAAAAATAAAAAAATTAACAACAATAGTAATGAACCTTTGATATACATGCTGGTTTCACTAGAGAGACCCACACAGGCTATGGAACTAGGGGCCAACATGTAGATTTGTGGCACTGCCCAGGGGACTCTGGAGTCCAAGAAGCAATGAATGTATTAAGGGATCCATAACTGCAGTTCCTTCATGTGTGACAGATATAATATCCCTCATTTTACTTCACTGCTTTGGGATATCATGTGTGAATGAGCACAATGGAGCAGGCGGAAAAAGTGTTACCCAAACTAAGCAGGGACTGTGACTTTTTATGTGCTCTGGTTTCTCTTGTGAAGAGGAAGAGGTCACATACTGTGGTGACCGCTGGGTATGTAATGCCAAGAATCCAACATGAAGTTTCCATTATACTTAACTGAGAACATGTCACATGTCACAAAAACCTGTCACCATCATTGCAGCCATTGTCACATAGCCATCAAGTCTCTAATCAGCCAGTGTAACACCATTTAATTCCTAGACAGAGAATGGAAGTATCAATTATTCTACTGTAATATACTAATTGGTTTGATTTGGAGTACAGGTATTTGAGACAAAAGTCTTTTGCCAAGGGTTCTTAACTGTAGGTAGGTTTTATTTGCCTCGGCTTATTCCTCTGTAAAATGTGATCAATAACACTGATGATGTGAACATTCCAGGAACCATGTAACATACGCAGATTACTTAATATTTATAAACCTCTGAAATCTCTTTATGTGTAGAGCTGTTTAAGTATAAATTATTATTAAAATTATTAGCCTTGAGAATTATAATTACTGCTTCATTATTTTTCTCATTATGCTCATTCTATGGGGGTTTTCTTGTAAATACTCCAAATGAGCTATTGCCTTTATTGTATCATCAATTTAATATTTGCTCAAAAGCTTTAAAGACACAAAGCATGACATAAATTTGCAAGATCTAAGGTGGGACAAAAATGCATAATTTTCTTTACCATGCTGGAAATAGAAAAATATCCCTTAGGGGATAATGGTGACTTAGAATGAACATGGCTTTGGGAAGAACTTACATTTTTGTGTAAGGACTGACTAAAATGCCATGCCCTCCCGCTGAGACATGGCTGGATTCCAGGAGGAGTCATAAATTTCTTTCTTTACTCTTTCTATCCAAAGCTACCCTCCTTCAGACTTCCTCAATGTGCCTCAATGGCCACAGTAAGAACAGAAAGATGATAGAATCTTTAATTCACATGTCAGCAAAGCTAGAATAACAAGGTTTATCACTGATTACATATATACTGTCTGCCGGGCATTTTCTAAACTAGGTTACATTTTACGGAATCTCATTTGAACCTTATCCTGGCTCAAGGAAATAATCAATGGTATTAGGTATTATCAATGAAAATCGAGAGATACAGCAAAGAGTATAAGTAGGCCTCACATACTCCTCAGGCCACCAGGAGTGTTTGAGGCATAAGTTAGTAAATGTGGAACTTAAGTTATGGTCCCTCTGGCTTCCAGCATTTCTCGTTCTCTACTCTTCCCTTGGGCCTTAGGTTGAATGATCTATAGCAACAAACAACTCGGCATGATAAGTGTCTTTAAAAATTGATAGCGTACTGCTCAATGTTCAAGTCCGCCATGTGTCACTGGATCCTCTACTCCCTGCTGACTCTAGGGATCAGGCTGTTGGGAAGCTATCCTCTGTCACAAAAAGGGGAAAGAGAACTGCAGAGAAACTTGTCACATATGTGTCAAGATGAGGTCTCTTTAGAGTGCAAGTGACCGGACAGTTATATGCCCCCACCAGCTTTGGAAAGGAAAGCTAGTTGAATCTTCTGTATGCCCAGGAGACGACAGTCAGAGGTTAGCCAGCAGTGGCTATCATGATGTATGACATTTATCTAGCCCTAGTCTTCAGGCTCAAGGCAAAGAAATGCTTCTATTAAGGTCGAATAACACACTCAAAGTCATGAGGTAAGCCAGCAGGATAAAGAAGGCACATGAACTCAAATTTCCACAGCGCATTAACCTTTCCCAACAGTTCAGCCCAGAATGGGATCTTACCAAGTAGTCAAACATGAAAAGCCAGGTTGGCCTCACTGTCATCTGACTGAAGAGCAGGGAGAGAGTCCTCCTGGATGCCTGCTCATTTAGAAAGCATGGAGACACATTCATACCTGTTGGATTCCACTAAAATCCCCATCATCTCAATTGCCACATGAGCTGGAAAGTAGCATGTCCTCACCTCATAGCTGCTGAAACAAAAGGTCAGATGAGTAGGTGCTTCTATATCCAGCCGTATTGGCTGAGCAGGCTGCACTAAGCTATGCTTCAGGGTCGTTGTGAATCCACACCTCACTGCTGGTCACGGAAAGAGCAAACTCAGATCTCAGACAACACCTGGTATTGTCAGGTAGGATAAGAATGGCAATGGTTCTGCTGCAGGTGAAAAGCCACGAAGGAAGCATGCATCCTAACCAAATGGCACAGTTTCCAGGAGCTCCTCCCTAGTGCCTGCCCATCAAGGTGTGCCTCCCCCCACCCCAATGTGAAACATCATTTATAAAAACCTTTCATGATCATATGAAACAGACAACTAACCCACTCCCTTTATTTTTACTACCAATGTCACTGATAAAAAAAATACAAAACAGTATGCTTAACAGCTGTGTGCACATACGTACAGCTGTCCTAAGACTCTAATCATTTTGTAGAATGTCATATCTTTGATATTATTATGAAATTTCTGCGAGTAGGGGCTAGTAGTGACCTCATGTGCAGAAATTATTGAAGCAGTAGTGTGCCAGGCAATATAATGAACACCAGGCAGAAAAAACAAAATGTCCACCTTTAAAAAGCCTACAGTTCTAGCTACTAAATCATAGAGTGAGCTGATTATTAAAATGAAACATTATGAAACAGGGGTCTTGGGCACTCATAGAAAAGAAAGGAACTTGCTTGACTCATGGGAGGGGAAGCTTTAAAGAGTTGGTGGTATTTAAAGTTAGAGGTATGCAATGTCACTTCAGAATACAGAGTCCTGGGGCTGTTAGAGACGTGGGCCAAGTTTACAGAGTAGACAATGATTGCATTGCATGTATGTGTTACCCTTACAAAGATTCCTGTGATCATTCCAACAACATGAAAAAATAAAAATAATTATTCATGTTTACAAATAAGTCAGAGGTAAACTGATTTTCTTGATTGCTGCATGATGTAACTATGAGGTGACTCTGAATGCCTGCCTACACAGGAACAGGTTTGCTGATGGTTTCTACCAAAGAGTCCAGGATTATGCTACTCAATTAACTAAACTTGCAGACTTTCTTAGAGAATTAATAATAAATAAGATCTTATGTTTGTAAAGTATTTGATAGTTACCCATCTCACTGCTATACAGGAAACTATCATATCGTAAATGAATTGGCTAGCCTATGCCCCACTATGGTCTCTGTCTGTCTCCCCATCTCCCATTTCTTATATTTTTTTTCCTAATTAGTATTGAATTTGCTAAAATGGCAGGCACAATTTTTTTTCATGTATAACAGAGCATCCAGGTCACACGTGCACTGGAAAGACAGACCATACAACCTTGTGATTGCTTTTAAAAGTGAAACCTCAGTCCAAATCACTAAATTTGTTTCAGAAATGTGAATTAACATGCAAATATCATTTCTCTCTTCAGGAATTTAAATCTAGGTGCTGGGAATATTATTCAGCTATACAGTACTAGCTGCTCAACCACAAGAACCCCAGATCCTATGCAATGACCCTGCACAATGGGGCATCGTTTTAACTCTAGTGCTGGGAGTATGAGAGATGAATGGATCCCTACAGTTCATCTGTCAAGGTCAGTCTAGACAATCTAAATAGAA
This sequence comes from Sigmodon hispidus, assembly GCA_004025045.1. Lineage (NCBI taxonomy): Eukaryota > Metazoa > Chordata > Mammalia > Rodentia > Cricetidae > Sigmodon > Sigmodon hispidus. The sequence continues at coordinate 266,459 of PVIH01000253.1, forward strand.
TTGGTGAGCTCTGGGTTCAATGAGAAACTAAGGTATGAAAGAGACTTGACATTGGCCTCTGGCCTCTCACTCTCATGCACATGTGCACAATGCACATATACAACCATACAACATACATACATAGAGTTGGACTCTAAAAGATACTTTTGCTGAATTTGGAGAAATTTATATTTGTTCATAGAACTTCCCTTACAGAACTTCATGGTATTTCTTTTTGTATGTGTTTCATATAAGCGAAGTTCTGAACCTTAAATATATGAGTTACAAATCTGTACAGGATGTTAAAAATATCTCAGAAATATCAAAACAACACAGACTGTGACATGATGTACAATGGATTGTCTCCATTATAAATGTGATTGGAATTTATTTTTGACTATTTCTGTGTACTCAAATCTATTAGCCAATTAATTTTTGAATGTTTTAAAAATTGGTTATTTGATTCAAAAGATTTCCTTGAGTGAATATGAACATTGTCTCGGGGTTTTATTTGCTTTAAAGTAGACACACAATGAATGGAGACAAAGCAGATGTTGAAAGCCGAGTTCACCATTTGCTATCAATGAGCACTTGCATACATCTGCATTCTCCTCACCGTGACAGAGACAAAGCAAGGCCAGAGTCCAGACTGCTCAGTGTGACAGGAGTGTATGGCATCTCTCCAGACATGGGGCAGGGCCAGGAAGCTGAGAGTTTAACAGAATTTGGATATAGGTATAAGAAGCCAGCTCCTAGTGTCCTGAAACTGTCAGCTAGGTCCCACTTCCTAAAACAATGGCACCAGCTGGAGATGAAGTGCTCAAAATTCAAGCCTACGGGAGACATTGTAGATCCAGCCCACAGCTGTACTGAGTAATGCATGTCACTGACAGGTTAAAGGTAGGCTTTCTGCAATGTTCAAAGTTCTTGGATTAACAACTTTGGTGGTAGATATGTCCCAATAAATATTTTGCATCATATGTCAAAGGTGGGGACAGTTCAGCAAACATATCTTTGGGACCTTACCATGGCTATAGTACTCTTTTATTTAATCTGTAATGAACCATATTCAAAGACTCAGGACTTAGGGAGACCTTGATGAATACCAGGCTGCTGTAAACAATAGATGTGAGGGCATTGCGGCTCTTCTTCAATGATCGTGGCTGGCCTCTGTCAACAGGAGACCTGGCATCACCCATAGTCCTTACAAACTGTACTCACATGCAATGAGAGCAAGTGTGCAATGAGGGATATGGAAAACGGTCTTGATGTGGGATGTCTTTCTGCATGCTGTGAATATCATTCATTAATAAAGGGGCTGTTTGGGCCTATGGCAGGGTATCTTAGAAGGAGGTAGGAAATCCAAGCATAGATAAAAAAGAAAGAAGGCAGAGTCAAGAGACACATGATCCAGCTGCCCAAGAAGCAAGATGTAAAGAAAGGGGTAAGCCATGGGCCACAGGAAAGATTAATGGACATGGGTTGAATTAAAATGTAAGAGTTAGCTAGCAATATGCCTGAGCCATAGGCCAAGCAACATAAAACAAGCCTCTGTGTGTTTCTGTGGTACTGTGGGTCTGCAGGTTTGGGTCACAACCAGACAGGCCAGAAACCTGTTATTACAGAGTCTTTGTGGGATACAGGTGTGTGCGTCCACTCCCCATCCTGAGCACTTTGCCATATAGGGAAGTGAAAGAACGGGAAACCTTCAAGTGCAATGCGCTGGACCAAAACTGGGGTTTCTGAAATCTGTACCCTCTCTGGTGGGAGGGTGAGCTCCAGCTGTGCCATTCTTAGCAAATGCAGAACATACATAAGCATCAGGCTTAGGACTCTCTTGATGCTTACCCAGAAAGAAAGTGCAAAGCCCCAACTTCCTTTGAGGTCTCATGATAAACCTTTTGACTTCTAATACGCATTTGTTGCTGGCACTCTACTCTCAATCCTCTTGCTTGGCACAAATTGTCTGGTGACACAGAAGCCCAAACAGAGGGTACAAGAAAACTGCTGATCTCCAGCATTTCTCTGTGATTCATGAAGAACAATTCAGTGCTGAACTTGTATCCAGGATACAGGACACTTTTTTCTTACATTGAGAGGGAATGACACAACCAAGCATTGTAATATGACCTAAATCCACAGATAAGCATTTGGATGGTAACTGTCCTTCTGCTTGGTGTTAATCCTTTGCCCCTTGGTTTCAGGAAGACATGTCAGGGCAGGGAAGGTACCTGATACCATTGCTCCATTCTGATGGTACAAAGAGCTTTTGTGGGGGCATATTTGCCTGCATGATGTTACCATAATAATGTCAAGTGACCACAGGGCAGAGCAAAAGCATGGGGGCTGATGCTCTCTGCTACTGACATCCAGGGCTCAGTTCAGCCTCACCTCTTATTTTGCTCTTCTTTCCTTCAACACAGGGATGAACAGAGCTGAGATTCCAATAGCATCTAAATTCTAATTTCTATCAATCACATTATAACCAAGAGAACTGAGTAGTCTCAGGCTTTCTAAGGTGAGACATTATGAAGCTCTCACTGTCTTGCTTATCGATCAACAACAGAGACTCTTAAAAGTGATTTCCACAAGAAGGGGGGTACATTTCTTCACATTGTTGAACATTGGTATCATTTTTCATCAACACTATCCTACCCAGAAAAAAGGTACATGAAAGCACTAAATGCTTATCATTTCCCCAATAGTCCTTTTCTGTTTAAAGGGACCATCCCCTTTCACAATTTTGTGCATGTTGCTATCCCTACAGTTTTACCATTTGCCAACAAATCAACTACCTGTTTAGCAGCCCTCATGAGGAGTTTAAAATCACCACCATGAAAATTCTAGGCATCTACTATTTTTATAACAAACTTGATGGTCACCTATGGTATTTCAGGATCACTCCTCATATAGACATCACACTGGAAATGAGATGCGGGGCCTGCTTTCCATGGAACATTATGCAGAGGCACTCTGACTAATAAATCTTTGTAGCTAATGCATTCCAGATGGAAGCCATGTCTCACAGATTTAACCTTCCTAAACCCTTCCAAAATTCCCTCCCGTCTAAAGCTCTCTGGATGAGATATGTTTGATTGAAATAGCATCATCAATACATGACAACTAGGCAATAGTACAAATGATTACTGCCTGCAGGAAAATTGCCATCTTCCTTCCCACAAAGACCAAGTTTTAGACCACTGTCAGGAGAAGATGGGGTCTCTGCACTTTACAGGTAGTTTCCATGCGTTTTCCTTGACTTTCCTTCCATGTGAATAGAAGCTACATGGAAAACAGCCATCTCCTTTGCTCATATGTGACAAAGGCTGATAAAATGAAGAATCAAGACTCTTCCAGGAGTCACTAATTAACATCCTGTTTAATCATGTCGCCATGTTGAGCAGTGTACATCATTGGTTTATGTCAAACAGACATGTCAAACATGGGAACACCTACATGCTGGTACTTACAGAGCCCATCATACACAGTAGTGAGGATAGTTGTGCCAGACAAGAGGGCCTGCACCTGAAAATCATGCTGTAGTTGGTGAAGCCTTTAAGGCGTTGCCTTTTTCTTCTGATGATTTCTAAATATAGCTCAACTTATATATGACATATGGTTTTACAAATACTTTTAAGAGAGGCCTGACCTTCTACGAATGGGATGAAATGCTGTTTTCTACCTATTCTTGGACTGAATCCTCCAGAGAGTACCTTGTGCAGCTAACATCCTAGAGAATCACAATGAAATGTTTTAAATTCAAATGGACTTCTTCTACATACCCTTACAATCTAAACTTAGAAGATAGCTTGAAGTAAAATTTCACTAATTCAGATGAGTGAGAAAAATTAGAATGAATTAGTGAAATAAATGCTTTGCAACATAAAAAAGATTGTGTTTCTTATTGTTGGTTGGTTTTGTTTTTACTTCCAATGACTGCAGATTTGGTCTCTGGAATTCATGTCTAACAAATGTGATGGTACGTGTTAACATGACACATTATGGGTAGCAGCCTTCTGGATACAGCAGATTCTCATGCAGCTACACACATCGGAAATGCTTGTGTCTTTAAACGGTGGCTCTGTGCCTAGAGGAAGCAGTACAATGTCTAATTCAGAGCCTCACCTCACTCCATCTCCTGTTACACACTGATGAGACCAAAGGCCTCCAGGTCACTTTCCTTCCCTACTCCCAGGAGGTAAGTGGATCCATCCAGCAGGCTTCAACATTTCACTACTTACCTAACCAAGCTATACATTTAGTCTGTGGTTTCTTACTTAGTTGGTGGTAAAGAGGATTTGTGGAGCAGCGCCTGGGAGAGCCCGTGGGTCTGTGTCTTGCTTCAACAGTGTTTGGACGGAGCAGACCCCGGGGACTCCTACCTCGACGCCTCCTGCCTTTGTGGTGAGTTCCATCCTGCGAATCAGCCATGACCTCCCAGGTTCGTCAGAACTACTTCTCCGAAGTGGAGGCCGCTGTGAAGCGCCTGGTCAACTTGCACCTGCGGGCCTCCTACACCTACCTCTCTCTGGGCTTCTATTTTGATCAGGATGACGTGGCTTTGGAGGGTGTTGGCCACTTGTTCCGCAAATTGGCCAACAAAAAGTGGGAGGGTGCAGAGTGTCTGCTCAAAATGCAGAACGAGCGCGGGGGGTCGCACACTCTTCCAGGATGTGCAGAAGCCATCTCAAGATGACTGGGGTAAAACCATGGAGGCCATGGAAGCTGCCTTGGCCCTGGAGAAGAACCTGAACCAGGCCCTCTTGGATCTTCATTCCCTGGGTTCTGCTCGCACAGATCCTCGCCTCTGTGACTTCTTGGAAAATCACTTCCTGGATGAGGAGGTGAAGCTCATCAAGAATATGGGCAACCACCTGAGCAAGCTCCGCAGGGTGACCGGCCCCAACCAGCTCAGACTGGCTGCCCCAGTCATCTCTGGGAGAGTATCTCTTTGAGAGACTCACTCTCAAGCATGACTAGGAGGCCTTGCCTTCCAAGGGGCTCCCTCTGCTCTGCACCAGCCAGCCTCAAGACCTTCACCTGAACCTCTCAGCCACTAGGCAGCTTTGTAACCACCCTGGAGCCCCTTCCAAGTCTTGGACCAAGCAAAAATAAAGCTTTTGAAACAGAAAAAAAAAAAACAAACAAACAAACAAAAAAAAACCAAAAAAAAAAAAACCAAAAGAGGGTTTGTGACTAGTTAACAATAAAAAGTATCCCCCAATTCCCTACCTGGCTTTTTAAATCTTCCATAGAGAACAGACTGGTGGCTCAGCTTTTAAATAGCATGATTCTACTGAATGCCTGCCTACTATTACCTCCAGACATGCCCTGATATCCAGGCCTGAGAAAGTCCATAACAAAAGACCCAAAGTTAAGAGAAAGAACTAACCCTTTCCTTATCCAAACCACATGTTACCCTAGTGTGGTTCCAAGCACAGTGGATTGGCACTTGCCTTCATTACTTCTAACCTATAGTTTAGCTACACAGTGTTAAGTGACCAAATTATTCTCTAATTATTGAAATTAGAGTAAATGTTTCATAGTATTCTGTTTGCATTTACAAATATTTTAGTTAAACTTTTTCCCTGTATTCTTATTACAATGAAGTTTAAAAATAATTTTCATATATTTTTATAATATATATATTTACTGAAAGTAAGTGGAGAGAGGGGATATATAAAAATGTGTTTGTTGTTATGTGAGCTAAAATGTCAGTTAATTACAAAAGGAAAAGAATCAATTGTCTAGAAACCCAACCTATAGAAAGCAATTTAAGAGTATGGGCTTGGGTTCCTGGTAGCCACAACACCAAGAAGAAGTCTGTTGGTTTTTTAGAGGGTGATCATTCTCCTGAAGCTCTAAAATCTGAAGAGCAATTTCCATGTCAGAAACATAATTTTGTTATCCTGACATAGTTTCATAAGTAGGTCAACAGAGAAAGGCAAAGGTCCTCTTAGCTGGGGTCAAATTATGTTCAAGTTTGCCTTATGAGAGAGCTTCTTCACTATCTGATCGCTGGGCTCACTTGCCAACAGTTAGTCCCCAAGTCCATGGACAACACACCTAGAGTATGTTCTGGAGAGAAACAGTTCATAACAGGAAAAGCCCTTCATTCTAGTGTCTTCAGTCACACTAGTTTAAAGGTCTTCTAAGTAGTACATAGTAGGGGATACTGGGAAGACTGAAACCCCCCTCAGAGCGCTTCCTAAACTGGAGGACAAGCCTTGCTCCTGAGTGACACAGGAGAAAACAACCCGAAATCAGAGTATAATTATCTCCTTTATGCTCTGGCTCTACAATTCTTAAGAGCGCCTGCTCAAATGTCCTCCTCGCTTTGATCTACAGTTAGAAGCTTACATTAAAACTCAATCACACCAGGGAATGTCATTTGGCAGCTTTCAGGCAGGTCTTAACAATAGACTCCTGGCTGCGAACAGCATGGCCAGGATCAAGCCCTCTTCACCTCCCTCAGCAGCAGGGGCTTGCTGAGGCCAGCACACCTGGCTGAGGTACCCTCATGGGGGAGTCTGCTTTGCCTGCTTTGAATGAACTCAGGCTACAGGCATGTACAATGCAATCTGAGCCACAAATACTCAGGATCAGTTCAGTTAGCTGGTATCTGCTCAAAAGCTAGAAAAATCACTCTGGGTACCTAATACCTTTTCTTTATTAACTGATCAAAAGTCAAATACTGCAAGTGGATAGAGGGTACAGTTGGAGTATGTACATACTTAAGGCTATTTGAAAGAACCATTAGACTGCATTATGACCCCTTTATGGCGCAGGGCTTCTAAACTATTTTCTCAAAAAGTTTATAAATGGGAAGCATTTCTCTCTCCTTTTTGAAATTACATAATACAATTTGAACCTTTTAGAAACATTGAGTCCTACTATGCTCATTAGTAAATCCAGTTGCCTCCGTGATTACAACAAAAGTGACTGGCAGTGTTTTTCATGGCCTAAAATTCCAACCAACTCCTGTCATGGAAATGTGAAGTGAGCAGTTTCAAGCTGCACTACTGCTAGCTCACATGGTGAGTCCACACAGGAAGCCGGGTGCCCCATGCGCCTTCTGAGGACCTGTCAGAATGCACTTGCTCATGAGATGGTTTAAAATGAAACCAATGCAGACTCTGGCTGCGGCTGTGATCAAGTCTTGGCCTAAGAGAACATAAGCATCAGTGTTAGTGATGGATGTGGAGGGATGAAGGGGCTTTTACTGAAACTTTTAACAGCAAAAGATTTTAATGCCATTATGAAATTAATGCAGATACTATCACTATTAACAGACTTCAGCCAAACACAACAGGTGATGTGGACATCTAGGTTGGCCTGTGGCCATGATTCGAACTTATGTGGATGTGTGCTTAACAATGCTTTAAAAGGAAGGTTTTAATATGTAGGGCTTCTTTTGTTCTTCCTTCCTTTCTTCTTCTTTCCTTTCTTTCTTCCTTCCTTTCTTTCTTCCTTCCTTTCTTCCTTCCTTCCTTCCTTCCTTCCTTCCTTCCCTTTCCTCTTCTTGTGCTGGCCATCAAACTCAGACCCACATGCAAAGCAAGTAGTCTACCCTGAGCTACAACCATTCTGTCTGTCTGTCTGTCTATCTATCTATCTATCTACTTGAAGACAGGCTTTAACTAAGCTGCCCAGCCTGCCCTTGAATCCACTCTGTAGTTCAGACAGACCTTGAATTTGTGATCCTCCTACCTCAACACCCCACCCCACTCCCAAACTTGTGATCCTCCTGCCTCAAAATCTCATACCCCAACACACATGCCTACACAGCTGGGATTATAAATTTTTGTCCAACTGTTCCTTATGGTTCAGCTTCTCTTTCTAGACAGAGAGTCAGATGATGCACATGAGGAGAAAGCCAGTCTGAGGATTGTCCCATGCAAGAGCTATGTGCTTCTAAACCAGCAATGAACAAGTACAGAGAGAGCAGGTGGTTACCCTCATGATTTGGCCTGAGCCTACACTACAGGAGAGAAGCCATATTTGATATTTGAATTCTGGTCAAAAGATTGTGGCTGTGGGGATCATATGCCCCAGTGGAAAAAGTACTGCTATTATTTTATTAGATGGACAAGATATGCCAATCAAATTGCTGCCTACATTATTATATTTATGCTTACAGATTAGTGCTACCACTAGCTTTGCCCAGAGAAGCTCTTATTTGCAGTGAGCAGTAGCAATTGCTTGGCCAGAGTGTTGAGAATAAGAAATGCTGAATGTTCGGCCACAAGTGAGGCCTCTATTCACTTCCTCTGAGTCTCCAGGGACACTGTGAAAGACAGAGTGGAGAGGAGAGAGGAACATTAAGGAGACATCCAAACACCTCCCAGCCTCTGGGAGCAGACTGGAAGGCAGGGCGAAAAGATAGTAGAAATGCACATATGAATGGGGTGAGCTAGAGTGCTGCCCCTGTCTCTTGATCACACAGCAACTGAGAATACCTGTGTCAGAGCCTTGTATGAAGGGGAGAAGGACCCTTGAGCCCACTCTCCAGGACCTATAGGCAGATAATGGTAGCTGCTAAAGATATTTAAGCCAGTGGTCAAGTCACTGGTAAAGTACCCAAGCTCCCATAAATAATTTCCTACTCGGAACTCTTTAAGAAATCATAAGGAATTCATTGGGTCATTAAAATTACATATATAAGAAAGAAAGCAAGGAAAGAAAAAAGGAAGAAAGAAAGAAAGAAAGAAAGGAAAGAAGACATGAAACTAGAAGATGAACTACATAGGAAGCAGAGGGATCAGTGGAGTACAAGGAGAATGTGATAGGTAATGAATGGATACGATCAACATCCACTATATTGATATATGGAAACACCATAGTGAAATTTATTAGTATGTATAACCAACACATGCATATTAGAAATAACTGAAAAGAGCTGACTGTGGTAGTATGCACATGGAATCTCAACCCTAGGAAGGCTGAGGCATGAGGCTCTCTCTCAAGGTTAAGGCCAGCATGGATTACATATCTGACCTTGTATAAAAATGATAAACGAATCCAAATCAATAATAACAAATGCAAGCAACCGGTAAGCTAACACTTGTGTAGGCATAACCTGGAGAGGAGATAAAAGCTACCATTCGGTGAACACTGAGAATGGATGGGGCACTTTAGGATGCAATGTTACTGTGTCTGCAAAACTACAGTGTAATATTTCTGCAAGAGCCAAAGACATCATCCCATGGCCAATAAAGGAAAGAACTCATATTTCAAGTGTGTTTAAAAGTTCTGAGCTAGGGTTTACTTTCTTCATCACCCAAGTATGATGGCCATCATGGGGGGAGGGGGTGGCTACCACTCAGAACAAAGAGGAGGTATCATTCTGACACCCAACTTGCTCCAATAATTTCTCCTGTTTTACAATCAGTTATCAATCAGGCTTGCTTTATATGCCAGAGACCAGATAATATATTGGAAATTCAAAGGTAAAAACATACAGTCTCAGCTCTCAATAAGCTCAGAGCATAGCTCAGGACCCACAGCAATGGAATAAGGCTAACAAATTAGAGTGTGGTTATTTCCAGCTTGTATTTGAAAAGGATTTAACATTATTGCAATTAAGGAAGAATGTATGACATTACATTCCTATAGGATCAGAAGATATTTCTCTCCTGTTAAAAGAAACAAATTTGTCTTCTTAGAAACAGAACACCAATACAGTGAGCACACTGTAAATAAGATGACCGACCACCTAACACTAGTAATCTTAGTATAGTTGTATGTGGATATTCATTAGATATTTAATAAATCTTGAAATATCAGAGAGAGGAAGCACCACAGTCAATTCTCACCCAGCTGTCTTGCAACTTCCTCAGGCTCGATCCTGCTCGCTTCTGCCAGTTGCTTCTGCCTCTGCTGGGTTTCTATGAGCCCTTATATACCCTATCCCATCCAGGTTAGGACTAAAGGCTTGTAGCCTTGAACTCACAGAAACAGAAGAAGTTCTGTCTCTGAAGTTATGGGATTAAGGATGTAGGTCAACACTCCTGGCATTCTCTGTGCTGGGATTAAAGGTGTGTGTGATTGATTCTCAGCTGTTTATCCTTGTATTCAAGGATCAAGGATTTCCTGAGCTGTCTGCCTAGGATATGACTGTGTGCTACCTCTGATATTCCAGGATTTATTAAATATCTAGGAAATATCCACAGTTGTATTTATAAACAATAGATGAAAAGAGTGGTATAAAACGAGTGACAAAATGTGCTAAATAGTTCTCTAATTTTACAAATTCAGATTTAGAAAAACATCAACAATGTAATATCATATCTACCTCTAAAAACACTGTACAATTCAGATGAAAGACAGTTGACAGTGAAGAAATGTAGTAGAGAAAATGAACGAAAACCTGGGGACATGAGAGATGCAGTCTTGGAGTCATTAGTCAGGTGCCTGCTATGCCAGCATGGGACCTGAGTCTAGATTCCTAGCACCTGTGTAAAAAGCTATTCACAGAAACATGTGCTTGCCATCTAGTAGTGGGCTGTGGAGACAGGAAGCTCCCCGGGGCTTCCTGGCTGCAAGCATAGCTTAGTTGCTGAGCTCTAGGTTTGATGAGAGACTCTGCACTAAAAAATGAGGTGCAGTTTGACCAAAGACCGTACCTAATACCAACCTATAGATAGCCTCCATAATTGTGAACCTGTACACACAAATGCGAGTGCCCAAGGGCATGCCCGCACACATGTATACACACACACACACACACACACACACACACACACATACACACACACTGAAAACTTAATTATTCTAAGTACTATCTACATAAAGTCTTTTTTTTTCAGGATCCAACCACTTCATAAATAATACAGGACACACACACACATAATTTGGGAGACAGCACATTTAAGGGGTTTTATGTTCAGATGTTAGGGTCAACTTTTGCTATGTTTTCTCTAGCCTAAGTTTTGTGTGATGAACACAGACTGCTGTGATCATGCAAGTGCTTTGTCTTGCTTAGTAATGTTCTTGTAAGATGACCGCAGATGCATCAACAGCTACACACTGGGTCTCAATCCTGCTGCAAAACCGAGGAACGCCATGTTCGATGCTTCAGCATCAGCAATCTACATGTTACACAAAGAACCGTGTTCCAGAAGAAAGGAGCAGCCAGCTGTCCTTTGTGTGGAAGCACAGCACTGCCTTTCGGAAGGGTATGTGATGAGAACTCGTTTGGAAGAGACCCTTTCCTCACTTCACATACTGCAGAGTAAGTTTCCCAGAACTTTCTCATTGTGAGCAGCGCTGTCTGTGCAGTTAATTTAGGCATCGGAAAATTCAGTTGTTAATTTTCTGACTTGCCTCTGGACTCTTAAATGCTATTGCTCCAATCATAACGCGTCGGAACACTTACACAGATTTCAACAATAATATCCACAGCTGGGAATAAATCAAAGCAGTTTTATCACTGATTAAGTGCTTTTGAAATATAGTGGCACGACAACAAGATGCAAAGGACAGATTTCACTTGGGAAGATTAAGACAGAGCCTGGGGGAGGAAAGAGGGAAATCCAAACAAAGTTTATGTGACATTTAAAAAATATAATTCAGAGTCAGAATGCAGATTGCATGTTTTAGAAATATAAATTCTGTTTCCTCTTTGTGTATGTGCCTATGTAGTTATGCTATAGAAGAGTTCAGCTACTTAACATGAATGTAGGCACAGCTGGGTTTTTTTTTTTCCAGCTAAAACACTTTCATCTTTAGACAGGGGTCAGAAAACGTTTTCTGTCAAGACCCAGGGTGTAAATATTTTAGGCTTTGCAGACCATACATTTCCTGAAGCAGTCACTCACTGTGATGTTACACCGTGAAAGCCGCAATGATAATACATCAATTGATGGGAGTGGCTGAATGCCAATAAAAATCAACTTACAAAAATGGGCAGGGGGCTGCATTTAGCATCTTGGACAGAGTTTTCTGATGTGGGCAGGAAGAGCCAAGTTAACCTAGAAAAACTTCCCAAACATTGCTAGGTATTTGAGCCACAAATAAGTCAGGGTTTCCTGTCTCGAATCAGATCATCCCAGGCTTCTCCGGAGCTGCTGGCATCTGGTACTGGCAGATTTTGGCCTGCTCACTCGGAGACTATGCCGACCAAGCCATGCCAGCTGCTTCAATGCTGCTAGCTTCTCCAGCCACATCTGTGCAAAGGTTTGAAGGTAGGACAGCAGCTCAACTCTGTTTGATCCTTGTCTCAGAGCATCTTTGACATTTTTATCCTGGATCAGATGATGGCAGAGAGACCTGCTCATTAAGACTGCAGATCACTAGTCTTGGTCTGAATGCATTGCCTCCTTGTGATATATTCCCAGCATTTTAAAGGATCTTAGCACACAGGAGCATTTGCAGGTAGAAACTTTATTCAGTTCAAAGAGACAAAGGCAACACAGCACATCCAGAATGGTCCATTGCACACCGTCATATGAGCTCAACACCCAGTGGGGCTCTCACTATCAATCATGCCATTCTTTTACATGGCCCCTTGAGTGTACCAGCTGCCATCTTCAAGGTGCCCATTCACGCCCTCCTTCCCTACGATGATCAGATGTTTTCTTTTTAAATTAGAGATTTCCATAGGATTTGAGGATTCTCTTAAAACATTGGGTCCTTGGATGATATTCACCATGGTTCATATTTTAGGGTAGACAACGCACATTCATTCAGCCAATATTCACAGCTGATGGTCTAAACTGTTGGGTCTCAGCCCTAACCAGCTCTTTCTGACCTAAGGTTTAGCAATACTTCAAGCTTTTTCTATCTCCTCTTAGCATCTTCCTTTAATTCTGCCAGACTCCTACGTGACTCAGATTTATCTTTATCACTGTCTACACACGTGCTCTGTCCAGATATGCTGGACTCAGACTGCTCCTCCCATCGCTGGCTTAACCGCTCAGTCCCCAGTACTGAGCCTGTGCTCTCTAATACAGCAGGCCAACTCATGTAACTGAGTGTCAAGCCCTCACTAATGGCTCTTTCCTCCAAAGTGGCCATTCTACTTCTCTTTCCAAAGCCCTCCTTTATATGTCTCTAGTCTAAAAACAAAAACAAAACAAAACAACCCCCCCCAGATAACAAACAAACAAAAACCAAAAAATACCCCTTAGAAAAGAATTTTCAAATATCTTAGTATGCTTGGTGAGTTCCAATAAACTTATGCTATGCTAACAATTTTCTTACTACCTCCTATAACACACACACACACCACACTCATTGTCACGACCACAAAAATATCAACTCCACCCACCTTATACATCAACTCTCAGCATGCTGAATCATTTTCTCTCTTTGCCTTTGTTCTTTCTTACATTTAAAAACCCTGTGACAATTTTTTTCTGCCCATCAAAATTTATCTTAAAATTTCACTTCTCTATAGACTGTCTCGGTCTCTAACATCTTATTTTGGAACCCCATTGTCCTCTGTATTTGCCACCATGATAGCCCTGAGAAACTAGATCATTATTGTATAGGTCTGTGTATTTTCTAACTGACCACCATTTACAAAAAAGAAAAAGAAAAAAGGAGCCTGCTTTGTGGCTGTCTTATAATTCAGAATAGCATCTGGTGTATACTGCTATTTAGTAAACATTTATAAAATGTATTGCCCAGTGAAGGGCTACTTACAAATGCAGTGGTATCAGTTGATGAGCTCACTATATGTTTCCAACATAGTAATTTACATTGTTAAAATTATATTTGAGATTATTAGGTAACATGAAAAATATTAGCAACTGAGTCATTTCAGCATTGGTCCAGTCAGCTTAAAATGTCTATAATTCTTTCTTAGCAATTAAAATTATACAAAACATGAAAAGAATCTATGGAAAATCACAAAGATCTTATGAAACTAATCCCTTAAAAATGAGAAGTTAAGATTACAGACTAAAAGCACATAAGATCAAGTGTGATTTAGCAGGAGCGATTGAGCCCGATCAAGAATTTTCTGTTCATACTAATAGCAACCCCCTCCCTCCACAGGGAAGAATAAGAAAAACCTATCAAGAGGAGAAAGTGAGAGAATCTGAGGAATATCTGTGTGCCCTCTAGTTTATTAGAAAGGATGAAGCGTTCCTGGAGAAGATGGAAAAAATAATCCAAGATGAAAGCTGGAGAAAAAGATTTCAGTGGAGTTGATGCTGAACGAAATGGAACACCAGAAGATTAGAGAGTTGACGCTCTCATCAAGGAAAAGGAGAAGGAAAAATTCAACTCCTCTAAAGCCATAAAATGTACAAATGGCACTGTCCACTGCAGATGAATTTGGATCTTTCATAGAAAGTGCAGTACTCCTTGCCCAGGGCAAGAGAGGGTCCCTGTGTAGCCCTGTGCTCCTGAGCCAGTAGGTGGCGCTCTGGAGGACGCTGCAGTGGTGGGTTCAACATGACTAATCAAGATCATTGTTTCTGAAAAGAATCTCCATCGAATCTGCAAACTCCCATCCACTACTGTTGATTGAAGTGAGAATAAATGGTAGTTACATAAAGTGCTTCAAATTGCCTCTAGAAGCGCTAAGGCTTTGGCACGGAAACTGGAGGTCTTGGGGGAATATTTTCATCTTTGAGGTTATGACTTAGTATGAGAAAAGTAATTGGGAGAGTTGTGTCAACAGATTTTCTTGAATTAAAATTCTTTTCACTGTGTAAAAGAATTATAATCTCCTTACTGGTCAAGTTGGAGGGGCTTCTCCAAAGATCAGGACGCATGTGTTTGGCATATCAAGGGCCCTTAAGGAGAGGGTAGAGGCCCAAGTAACACTGGAGTGAGTAAAAAGGAAATCAGGACAGAAGCTTTGCTGCCAATAGCTACATCTTCAGGAATTTAATTACTAATTGGTAAAATTTCATTAATAAGTAACACGGAGCATAGAACGTATGAGACTGAGCATCACCCAATAGTTAGAGGGAGAGAGTGCACACTGACTAGCCAACTGAGAGGCAGGATGATCTGCTTGGGACCAAAACAGATCTAAGCAGCCAAGGAAGTATAAGCCTGTAATGTTCATAGAATGCAGAATGTTTGGCTTAAGTAAAGCGTGACTGAGCTGGAAGATGAAGAGGTAAGGAGAAGATCCTTGAAAGCATGTTGTCAGACCACTAAAGGAACGACATCATCCCAATAAGGGAACTCAAGGACTGGAGAAACTGTGGGAGCATCATTCAGCTCTATAGACACGTCAGCTTCCAGAATGAAAGAGGAAATGTGAATAACGGTGCACTGATTTTCATAGAGCTGCCTGAAGTCTCCCTTGAACAATAAATAAAACAATAAAGAATAAAACCAAGTGATCTCAATTGGAGGATCACAAGTACCACTCAGGCTTCCGGGTGAGTCTCACTGATATCAGCCCACCCCTCCTTGGGAGGAAAGTTTTTCAGTCCTCCGACACTCTAGACACACCATCATCAAGACACCCATTCCATGTTCAGCCCATTTAGATGGAGATATCTCCATATCAACACTGCAATCTGCTAAGCCACTAATATGATGACAATTCTTATAAAACACAGATGAGAAATGTCTGTCTTTTCTCATGTCAGTCCTTCGGGTATTTGGGGTCCCTTGATTTTTCTCCCTCACATCCATCCTCTTATCCTGACCTATCAGTCTCATTACAACTGGCCACTGTTCACAGGTCTCATTTTTCAAGCTCCTGTGATTTTCTTCTAGAAAAAGATGAGGATTACAGATGATATGGAGTCAAGACTTAGAGAAGAAGTTATACCATAGCTATCATAGGGAGAAGAGGATGCACATATGTGGCCTGAATTCTGGGTTTTAGAAATACAGATTCAGAATGTGTAGTAAGTGAACAGAATAATCCCCTGATAGAAATTCTACAATGGGATATTTCTTAATGCATTTGGGAGATAATAAAAGAGGAAAGAAAGTAATGTTGTAATGATCGACATGAGAAAATACAGATGTAAAGACAGCATAATAAGTGAAAACAGTTAAGTTGGAAATAATTTATTAATGTAGCTACTAAAAGGATATGTAAAATGTGGAAAGAGACACAGTAAGTAGGATGATTTCAACAATGCCAGGAAACTAAAGGTGAAATGTCTGAATGGCTAGCGTCTAGGGTGACTGTGGGCATGTAAAGACATCTGGAGATGTAAGTAGGAATGAGGACACACTCAGACAACTGGCATAAGACAATTCATCAGGAAGGGTTAGGGTCACTTTACAGGAACAATTACCAAATATATGATAGGTCTCCGTGGATAAAGGGGCAAAAGAATTTTTTTTCTTGATATTTGTTTCTGCTGTCTCTGGGTTCTCTGTTAAAAACATAGAAATAGTTTGAAATATTTTAAAGTGCACCAACAGCATTACTAAATACAAATAAAATAAAATAACTGACATTCTGTATATGTGTTTGTGTGTGTGTGAGCATGCACAATATCTAGTAATGTGAATGTATATCTATCAATCTACTTACAATACACACATGTATGTTCTATTTTATTAGAAAAACTGAAATATACCAAATTATATTTGTTCAAGTCCTACAGTACAAGTAAACCATAATCTGGAGATACAGAACCATAGTTTGTATCTAAGGTTTGTGTCATTTTTTTATAGCTAATAAAGAAGGAAATAAACTAGGAAACCCTGGGAGGTAGCTACTGTGGGCCTTTAAATCTTGGTGTTTAACATTCTTCTGATAGAGTTGCTACATTTGTAGCCAAACAATTTCTCTAACATATAATATTGTTTTAGCATCATATTTCATTGACTTGAAAATCAGCAAGATATGGTGGATGAAATAAAGTTGATAACTAAAAATGATGTGCTTGGATGACAACCACTCTTTGTGATTGTTTACTGGCGTTCTACACTCTACATTTCCTCCATCTTCGGGGAGAACAAAGACCATGTTTTCAGACTGTAGTGGTAAAAAGTGGAGGTTAGAACCTGTAGATGGAGCTAATTATTAAGATAAAGAACTGACTAAAGTTAGGTATCAGTATTATCCTTGTCATACATAGTCAGTAACTCCTGTGCAGTCTCAAGAATGTGTTCAATGAACCACACACTAGAACCCACTATGATAGATCCCCCAGTAAGGCTAAAAGACAGAACTGGTCTAGAGGAGTTCCTTCATATCAGTGTTACCAGTCTACAACAAAGGGACAGTGACATGGGCCTGGGCTAGTGCCAGTGCCAGGTGACAGTATTCTCATTTGTCATATGAGATGCTGGGTCTTACCTGGCTTTTCTCTTCCTCGACTTTGCAACAGTTTTTAACTAACTGTTATCTTTAGGTTACATCAGTATAGTCATTCCTGGATGAGCAGAGCACAATACAATACTTCTCAGATGCCCTTAAGGGCTTCTGCAAATGACCACAGAAACCTGGGTAAGGAATGTCACTGGTAAAAAGGTCTTTAGCATGAGAATTCTTAATTGCAGCACTAAGTCAACATTCCATTTTTATTTTATTTCTCAACCAGTGACAAGTGGAGGGAATTTTACAGCTGGGTTAATGTGTGAACTCTTTAACCAACCAGCAAACTTCACTTATGCTAGAGAGTAGGTCCACTTTTGTATTTATCAAGGACTCTTTAGAAACTGTATACTTTCTCTGGGAAGGGTCTAATTTATAATTCTAAGACCCATTAATTCCCCCCCCCCGAGAATTCTTACTTTTAATTGCTCACATTCTTAACTGTGCATGGGTATGACCACAAGTAAAATTGAAAATGCTCTCTGAAGCCGCTGGTCAGCTTCTTCTTCACAACACAGTCAGAAATAAAGCCTGGAGTCAGAACTTGGGTTCCCTTCTTCTGTGCTCACCACAATGAATCCTAAGGCACAGCCACTCAAGCATGTGTCTATTTTATTTATCTCCTCTGGAGCACCATGGGACATCTTATTATACATATGAATGTTCCCTTTCTTTTTGCAGCTTAGGTAGGCACAGCCATGAACTCTTCATAGTAGCTTTTTTATCTACAGTCTCAAACAAAACCTGCCTACAAATGCTCTAATATTCCTCCAAAACTAGAGTGGAACAGGCTAGATAAACCAGTTTTTAAAAATTCCTAGGACTTAAAAAAAAGTAGTAGTATTTTTGTTGGGAGGATATTACTCATTGTTTTATAAATATGAATGAGTTTGAAAAATCATCAATGGTGAAAATTAAATTCCTGTACACATTTCATTCATTCAACATTAGTGCCACAAATCTACAAAGTGATGCCAGATTTCATTGGTGGCTATGTTATTGACCATCAACAGCAGTAAGCGGCCATGACCAAATATCAAAGCATTTCTTTTAGGCCTGGCCACATCTTTTATTTTGTCTCTGTCACCTACTAAGTAATGTGGAAAAATCTGTGCTTCAGGTAAATACAATGCTGAACAATTTCTTTTTATGAGAGGTTGGGGAGAGGCAGGATGGCCTGGTGAGTCTCGGCATGGATTCAATGCCGCTACCATGAACTGGTGGGATCACAATACAATATTCCAGCTGAGTTATTAATAGGACAAAAGCACAGATAAGCATAGGTGCATCCATCATGCAAGGCAGTCCTTTCCCCTTTTGAACAACCTTCCATAGACCTCTTTTGCCTGGTTCAGTCTTGCATATAGTTTCCATTTCACATCACCACACTATAATGGCTGGCAAATTCTGCTAGGATACATTTTTTCTTCTTCTGTGATTTCCTCTCTACTGGAAAAAGTATGTCTCAGCAACAGTTCTTCCTTTGCTCCACTTCCTTCCATTTGGACAGTCTTCATTTTTTGTGGAAGCATGCTTCTATGCATTACTTAATCACACTAAAAAGGAACGTTATCAACTTTTTGCAGTATGTATCACCTCCTTATGCTTGGGACCATCAGTAATCCTACATGGAACTACATGATCAGTTATGTTTACGTACATATCGTGACAATCTCTAATGTCATTTGACTGATGTACATTTGTGATGTACCACAGGGTATTTTCAGTACTTCCTTGTCTTCTAGTTTAATCTCCCATTTCCATCTTTATTCTAAGATTCTTAGCAAACCTAAGTCCCACACACTTTGACAGCCACTATAAAGAGATAGTGATAAACATTTCCTGAGGAACAATGCTGGGGGCAACTGGATTTCTTCAAAGCCCAGATAAATCCTGGCCATGGTCTGATACCTTCTCCTGGACCTGGATCTCTCATCTGCCACAGCTACAGTGGTGGCAGAGAAGACCCTGGCCATAGACCTTATTTTAGCAGAGCCATGTGAATGTACTAAGGCTTACCATCAATTTGACTTTATTTGTGTGGGTTATAATATAAAATACTTGGATTATTGGCACAGGGATAAAGTCAAATTCTAGATGTCCATTCTTTAACCCAGCTCAATCCCAAAGCAGTTGTCCTCTCAAAAGGAAACCTATTTATTCCAGAACAGTGAGAGCTCTTGTTCTCTTTATCAATCTTGTTGGGATTAAAGGCCACTGTATTTGGGACAGTCAATTGGATTTGCTGAATACTCTACTGAAGAATACAGAGAGGAGAAAACTATCAGAAGTAAAGCTCGGGGTCTAAGGTTTTCAATTATAAGCCATGTCCTCCGGAACTTGACTTGTTCTGAGGTCACAGATATATCAGGTCTTTGCATTTTTTTTTTCATTGCTAAGTAGGCAAGTCTGGAAAAATGTGTTCTATAGTGCTTTGAGGGTCTACATTAGAAATTACAGTATATGATGCTGTTAAAACAAAACAAAACAAAGCCAAAAATAAATCACCCTTTCATTGGACTAATTAAATAACAAAACAAAGTACAAACCATACTATCTTCTGATGTAGCTCTGGACAACAGAAACACATGACAATGATGTCATCTCACTCTGGGGCCACTTTTGTGGCAGGATCATTTCTAGAAGCTGAGACTGAAAACATGTTTGCACTCTTACTAGATGACATTTTAAAAAGTCTTTGAGAATCACAGTAGGAAGCAAAGAAGGCAGGAGCAATGTGGGTCATCATCACCCTCCAAAGGAAGTCACTGTAGTAGAAAATAAAGCCACAGTAGCTAGATTTGAATAAGGAAGAACTGTTTTTTCCTAACAAAAAAGAGTCAACCTCCTGGATTCCTGGGGTTTTTAACTAGTTGTGAGTTAGTTGAACAGTTTTCACGTGTACATCGAAATTGTGCCCTCAGAACCTGAAGGGTACCACAACCAGATATGCATATTCATTCAGGAAAGCTAATTGTTTATGCTGATGAAAGATGCTGTAAATTGGATGAAAAATATTTGGCAACCCTTGAGTAGTCAGAGAAAAATTAAATACATGCAATAACCTCTCAGAAAACATGACTCCAGAGTAGCCAACACTATTTGAAACATTGCCTCACAAAAACAGCAGATTCTTTCTGAGGATGCTAAACACAGTAGAAAAAAAAAGATAAAGAGATCTGGCACAGAACTTTAGGAAGCTTCTCGTGGCTTTGGCATGTGTTTCTGTGACCCAACATCTGGATGATCAGGCAGCCACCACTCCAGTCTAATGCTCAGGATGCTAACTTTAAAAGATTACACCTCATTATACCACAGAGAAATATACTTCATTCATCCCCTGGCTCTTAACTAGTTAATAAGAGCTGTCCTTTAGAAAGTTCCTATACCTACTGAAGCTGTCCCTAAAACTCCCATCTGCAGTAAATTTGTCTTATTTTGTGACAGCAGCTGCACACATACACAGATTTGTTGATATAATGAGCTACTTTGCATACAGAAAGGGGTATCTTTCAATCATCTATCTAGTGTACTTCTCTCCTCCACTTCCTGAATTCAGGAGACTCAACTTCAGAATTCAGACATTTGGGGAATTTTAGAGATATCAACAAGAAGACATTTGTTTCTGACAACACATCTTCTTTCCTGGCGTTTCTGGGGTCTACTGCGAAGATGCTGTGCAGTATCAGTGGTTTCTCTAAGACAAAATAACCCATCACCAGCATTAGCCAGGCCTCAGATTATGTCTGTGAGCCTCAGGGGTGCTGTTCTAGTTGAAAGAAAGAAGATAGAATAGTTCTACAAACTATGTGAGAAGAGAAGCAGGATAACAAAGATGACCAGGGCAGTTATTACTACAGTACTCTCAGTTTGGTGTGGCAGCATACACTTGCCATCTCAACATGTTTGAGACTGACACAGGAGGCTCTTGAGTTTAAGGCCAGTTGAAGGTACATACAGAGATCTTGTCTCAAAACAAAATACATTAAAAACTTTAAAAACCTCAATAAAATGAAAAATTATAGCATTTCCTACATTGCCAGCTAAAGGACATATACATTGAAAAGGTCATGATAAACTGAGGCAGTTAAGTTTAACAATGTTAATTTTAAAAATTACTCATACATGCTTGGTATGTTGGTGCATGTTTTTAATCTCAGCTCTTGAGAGACAGACGCAGGTGGATCTCTGAGTTAAGGCTAGCCTTGGCTACAGAGCTAGTTCCTACTAGGTCCAGGCAGGGACACACAGACAAACTGTCTCAAAACTTACTTATACATACTAAATTTAAAACTCATTATTATTATTGTATGAGTGTGTACATATGTGTATACATACACATGCTGTGACATGGTTGTATGGCAAGAAACTTTACCCACTGAGCATCCTGGTCTGCCCTCATACTAATTTGTAATCCCATTTATCTATGTATGTTCACTCTTGGGTAAGGAATTCCAACACATTCTTTCTGGGTTTGAGCCACTGACTAGAAGTTGGAAGTACAAAGGTACAACATTATCCGGCCCTGACCACCATTCACACAAATGGTAGTAGAGGAATTCATACATCCTATGTGAATATAACTCAGTATTTTATGAAACAGCCTCTCTCAGTGGGAAATTTTTAAAATTAAGCTATTAAGCTAATTTAAATTACTGCATGCATCTAAAGAAAACAATCAAAGATGATACCTTATAACAATCTGCCTTGTTTAGTACCAGCATTCAGCTCAGAGCCTGGCAAGCACAGAACCGCTAACCTTCTTCCCAAGAATCAGCTGGGTTGGCGCATGTCAACAGGCAAATGATGAAAATGTTGAGTCAGGAGGATTACAAATTTGAGGCCATCCTGGGCTAGCACATTTTAAAAATGTAAAACATTGAGAAAAGGTCTCACTAAGTTTCCCTAGAAGGCTTCAAACTGGCCACTCACTGCCTCAGACTCTCAGCTAACTCAGATTACCAGGCATCTATCACCAAGCCTGGCTACAGTCCCAAATTCTTAACTCAGATTTTAAACACAGGGTAATCTCAGAACATCTTGGGAAATAGAAAACTAAAGTCACAATGACTGTACTTTATTTGTACCTGATAATATAATTAAAACTATATTTTAAATTTTTATAAAATATCTCAAACTAATAGAAGCATTGCCAAACATGTCAAACTTAAGGCTTTTCATCCATTCATGGATAACTAGGTTTTGCCGTTTGATTTCAGTTTGTATGTGTGTTACTTAATCCCTGGTGCAAGCTGGGGACATCTTGGGCAGTAGATATTACAGTGGGTGTATATTCTATAGTGCATACAAGTTTGTAAATACATACTGAAATTCCTAATGAGGAGATTTCTAGGTCCACTTAAAGATATACGACTTCAATGAAGCCTCCCTGGCCCACACTATCCTGGAATGTTCTCATCCACATCACCTGGCATTGTAAGGTCTTAGATGCAAAAAGAGGCCTTTACCATGTTAATCCTGGAAGAATGCTGGCTACAGAAGTAGAAATCTTACACACATTTGTCACTAAACTATAATGTGCTTTTGTTCACAATGGACTCATATTTTTTTTCAGAAGTCACAGAATTAAATGTTTTCAACTTATAGTTGACCCTTTTCCCAAGAAAAACGTTTGGCAGGTTTTTGTGTCTATTCTCCCTACCTCAGTCTCCGTGCCAAGGACCAAAAGTTTGAGATAATGGCTGCTCACCTCTTCCTTCTCATGAGAGTCTGGCTGCCTTCACTGACTGCAGAGTACATAAAGCGTGTCCCTAGAATAAATGATCTCTTTGTTTCTCTATTTATTTAAACGAAATCCATTAAACTTATACATTTTGCCGAGTAACTGCATTTCTATACATGCATTTCTATACAAAAGTACATCTGCATGCATATGACTCTGCAACACTATGCAGATAAGTTTCTTAGGTATATTCAAAAAAATCTGTTTGAAAAATTGTGAATTTTAATGGGTGAATATTCTAAGAAGTTGGGAGTGGATTAACAATGTCTTTTCATCATTAATCATTGGGTCTTATTATTAATCATGAAAATATTTAAAACAATAATTATTAAATGTTTTGATACACTTTCATTTCTTTATACTTATGAGCATATTTTAAAAAAAATCTATGCCTGTATCAAACAAAACTTTCATGTTTCACATTTGTTAGACCACTTTAAAGGAGGGTCTGTTTTCAGGCTTTGACTTCCAACCAGCTCTAACTCCAAAGGCAGTAAAATGAGACAGTGCCTAACACTCCTTGTGCTTACATCATCACATATAAATGAACCCCCAGAATACAGGCTACTATCTCTCCAGCTACGTGGTAAGCAAAGCAACAGGAGCCTGTTCTAAAAAACACAGCAATTGTCGCCACGTGTGTGGAGAGATCTTAGCAGCACCTGTCAGTTATCTGGTTGTCTGCTGAGCACGTGACGTGTCACCGACCCTTACCACAGTTCTCAGATTGTGGCACTGCTCCCTCTGAGAAGATGATCCTAAACAATTCTGAGCGACACAGTCGGGACTTAAATTCAGCTTCTCTATGTGGTTCCCCTGTGCTGTCTCATAGCCAAGGCGACCTGCAGATTTATCCACAACTATTAAATTATTTAGCCCTTTTTTTCTAATACTAGCAGCTTTCAAACTACAATGGTGCTGACATAAGCTTGCTGATGTCCTACTAAACTACTCAGCTAAACATGCTGCTTTTATAATTTCACTATCCAGGATTTTTTTTTTTCCAAAGTGGGAATGGGGGCTTGATCCATCATAGCAATTTTCTGACATCTGTAAGTCTCTTGAAATGTAGTTACTATTAAACATATACTCTCAGAACCTAATGACATTGAATAAATGCACATTAAAACCTCCTCTACTCGAAAGTATAGTGATGTAAAGATTTCTTACATTTACATATGCCGTACAGACAAGCAAAAAATCAATGACATAAAATACCTATGTAATAAAGTAATTGCTCTAGAAATGTGTGTGATAATTGCAAATCAGCTGAATAATTCATTACTAAAATCATTGGTAATGAATGTTAATTTAGCACGATTATCTCATGTGTGGGAATATGCTGATGTACAGTGATTTACAGTAAACTTTAAGGATGAACATTTTATTTTTAGACAATTGCATGTTCATTAAATATGAAAAAAGTGATAAGAAAATGGGCTTCAGTGGGCGTATCCAGTCTACAGCAGTGTAGTTTCAATCCCAATGGCTTTGGGGCTACACTAGACATGTCCTATAAATCATACATAAATACGTGTGTGCATGTGAGAGCACGCAGAGCTGTCCAGCAGAGGGCTCCTTTGTAAACGAACGTGAAAAATGAGTCTACGATTCAAAGTGAAACCAATATGGTACTGTGAGTAAACTCCGCTGAGGTTTAGCAAAAGTTGATTCCAAACTAGTCAACAGCTTCACTATCCACCTAGAGAGCAAAGCTTATGCACTTTCAAGTGGGTAATTATGAGACTTTTGTGATACTTGCCCTATGAAATGTAAAACATATTAAACACAGATATTTCTTAAAGGAGTGCAAGTTAACTAGTGCCTGCAAGCTGTCTAACTAACTAGATGTTACACTTAATTATGTTTATATAGCAACAAAAGAGAAATTTACAGAAACAGTAAGAGGAATCTATTTTTTTCCTCAAAGGAATATAGTACATTGTGGTTTTTGAAAAAACAATACATATTTTCTCCTTTTTTATTAGAAACTGTAGTTGACAACTGAAACATGGTCCCCTTTTGTTGAGGGTGTTAAGGAGTTTCTTGGCCTTTTCCTTTATAAATTATCTAAATATACAAAATAAGAATGCTTATGTAATTGTATGTATGTATGAAGTGTTTGTGCATATGTATATGCATGTGTGCATGGGGGTAGACATCTGTCCCGGCTAGTCTTAAGTCAACCTGACACAAGATAAAGTTATCTGAGGCTAGGGGACCTCAACTGACAAAATGCTTCCCTAAGACCCAGATGAAAAGGATTTTCTTAATTAGTAATTGATGACTGAGGGCCCATCCAATTGTGGGTGGTGCCATCCCTAGGCTGGTGGTTCTGAGTTCTATAAGAAAGCAGGCTGAGTAAGCCATGAGGAGCAAGTCAGTAAGCAGCATCCCTCCAAGGCCTCTGCATCAGCTTCTGACTCCAGGTTCCTGCCCTGTTTGAGGTCCTGTATTGACTTTCTTTGATGACAGAAGCATAAGCTCAATAAACCCTTTCCTCCCAAACTTGCTTTTTGGCCATGATGTGTCACTATACCAATAGAAACTTGAACCATGACAGCATTTATATGTAGATTTATACATGTGAAGGCCAGAGACTGCAGTCTGGTGTCTTCCTCAGTTTTTCTCCACCTTTTATTATGAAGCAGGGTCTCTCAATGGATGTGGAGCTCAATGATTTGACTAGCCACCAGTCTCTAGGGTTCTGCCTGTCTCCACCTCACCCAGCACTGCAGTCACAAACACCCATTCTTTCACATAGGTGAGGAGGATTGAAACCCAGAGCCTCCTTGATAGCTGGGAAGTACTTTACCAATTGAGTCATTGCTCCAACCCCAGCTCTCTTAATTTTTTAAAAAATAATGTTTTGTATTCTTAAAACAAAATGTTATAGTAAGTACCACCACATTCTATAATGGGTAGCATTTAAAATGCTACATCTCACATCAAACTAAATGACATCATTTTTACCATGGAAGGATAAACTGGTCAAAGAGCTACTTTTCCCCGCTGAAATGACTCACAAGTAGCAGAATAACAACTGGTCAGGTTGTCAGAGAGAGTCACTCAAGCAGATTCCTTTCAGCTTCATCTTAAAGTTTACATTTAATTTTAATAAATGGATACATCATTTCCACTTATTGAGAAAAGGTGAACTTCAGATCCCCAAAGAAGATACTGACATTTATAAAACAAAGGCAAGCACTAACAAATCTTTAAAATAACAGTCTGAAATCCTCTGTAATCACTAAGGTGACATACGTTCATGTCATGCAGTCATAAATCAAACACTCTAGAATTAAGACATAGGGATTACATTGCTTCTGAGTTGGCAGGATTCCCAATACCCGAATAGCATGAAACAAAACAAAATGTGTTTATTAGCCTTAAGTAAAAATTAGTGCACACCATCTTTCTGTTGAATGGACAAATCTGTATCATGTTTCCAATGCCTGAAGAGCATCATATTCGAGAAGGTGGAAATAATGTAAGAACTGGATAATGGAGAGAACACTGTTGTAAACTGTTGACTCTTAGGCACGACAAGGCTTTTGCACCCTTGAATGCCAAACAACTGTGGTTATGTGCAGAATGCTTGCTTAATAATGGCCCCTTCATTCCCTCCTGAGTGGGATTGGAACATGCCAGACCTCACCCTCTTCGAGAATCCACTGTCAGTAAATGGCTACAGAAGAGATGTAGTGAGTGAGCAATTGGTAATTACTCATATGATAGTAAATAAACTTTATATCTATGATCCAGCAAGCAAACCTAATTAAACTCAGTGACTCATTAAAAAAAAAAAAAAAAAAAAAAAACCTTAAAGGACATGAAAAATGGAACCTGCTGGGATAAGAAATCCAGTCAAAGTGTGAGAGGCACAGGGTGAGTGAGAAAGGTGAAAATCATCTGAAATGCACTATGATATCAACGAATGGATAAATAAATAGCAAATCAACAATAGGAAATTGTGCTAGTAAACTACCTACTTGGATATTACATGCCCCTTTGTGAAATTAGAATTAGGCACTGATACTTGTGTCAATATGGATCAGACCCATATTTAGCTACCAAGATTCTGCCGTGAGAAGCTGAAAAGAAAGATATTGCAGAATTCATACAGCAAAAATCAAGTTGGTACTCATATTTCCAACCTCAAACATGGAAAATAACAAACCAAATGTTGGTCTCAGAAAACAGTAGCACTCTAATGGAACCTGGAAAAACAATCACATAATAAATATTGCATTTCACATGTGCATTTTAAATGCCATTATTTTTCCCTCTTTTGATCTTTCCTTTGTACTCATAAAAGGAGCTTTCATCTTTGGCTATGTGTGTGGGGAGGTATACTGAAGCCTGTGTCTTCCCATGTCCAGGATGCCCCCCAGCCAGCAAGACTCTGCAAATGACACACACAGTACCAAGACAGTCACAAGTTTCTGCTTAAGCCCTCAGCTCACCTGAGCAGTTCAGCTCACGCTGTGATGCTTTGCTTGCACACACAGATAAAGGCCATCATTCCTCTCATTAAACAAGAAGACACGCGGGAAAATTAATAATTTAATTTACAGGGAGAAGATGGATGTGGAAATCAAGTGTAAGTCTACAACCTTCCTTGAGTGCTCACTTTGGTGTCGGATGATATCTGTGGCCAATTCTACTGCCTGACTCATGGGTCTAGGAAAATATCAAAGCAGCAGCAAATCACTGCTTGAGACAGACTGTGTCTGGAAAGATTGTCTTGTCACTGTGCAGCACTCTCAGGAATGAAAACATGGTTTGAAAAGAGGAGACAAACCTTATTGGAATCATGCCACACCATGAGCTCTGCTAGAGTCTTCAATATTCTGAAGAAGATAATAAAACTCCAGAGAGTGGCTTTCTGAACAGAGGTCAAAGTGTGTTCCGTTGGTTCATTAGCAAATCACAGGTGAGAACAACCCACTGGCTAATGCTGAACTTCTAGAAAACATTTAACCTGTCTTTACTAAAAAGGCGGGAGGGGGGGGGAAGGAGTGAAGAAAAACAGGAAGCAGCTTGGGACCTTGTCCTACCCCACTGGCTTACGACCCTGACTTGCTCTGTAAGCAGACAAAAGCAAGGAAAACCCCTTCTGCTCCTTAATCATCCTCATCAAGTGCCATTTTTAACAAATTTATTGGAGCTTTCAAGATACCTACTCAGATTCTACTGCAAATTTCTAAAGCATTCCCCCTGTGTGTGCATAGAAACTGGCAGTGGACCCCTGTACCTAACTGAAAGGGAGCATGCTCCCCAGAACTGAGCAGACAAGATGGTTTCTGGAAAAAATGTTGAGCTTCCCTTCGCCCCCAGACTCTTGTTCAAGTGTGTAAGGCCATCTACTACATGGAACAGGTTTTCTCTTTGCAACTTTCTGAACAGGAATATGGATAAAGAAGTATTATAATTTAGGGCTGATTGCCTAAGGCAAAGAAGAGCCAGGCCATAAAATCATCATTACTATAGGATTATCAGATTAAAACGTCATCATGTATTAAGCCTAAAAAAATAACCAAAGAAAGCTAGGATGTCAAGAAGGCATTTCATTCATGAATGTTTGATAGACACAAGAGACTATCACAACCACAGCAACCTTGCACAAAGGCTTTGCAAAATACTTTCTTAGGCAGGGATACATGCCTATCTACTACCTATGCAACTAGACACTGACACTCTGATTCTGCTTAACAATGAAAATTACTGCCACACAACCTATGACACACCTCACTCATCCTTGACAAACCCTGTGTGATGGTTCATCTTTACTGTCAATCAGACTGCACTTGGAATCACCTAGGAGACACACCTGTGGGGATGTCTGTGAGGGTATTTCCAAAGTCCTTTACCTGAAGCGGGAAGACCCACATTGAATGCGGGTAAAATATCATTTTATCCAGTCTGCAAATGATAAAAAGGGAAATAAGACAAAGCCAGCTGACCTGGCACTCATCTCTATGATGTTTGACCTCCCAAGATGTGAGCAATAGATTCCTGTCGCCATAATGAACTATACCTTCATACGGTTGGCCAAAACAAACCTTTCTCCCTTTAGTTGCAATATCAAGTATGTTGTCCCAACAACAGGGATTAGAAGTAATATACCCAATCTCCCCTTGCGTCCCTGAGTATATCTAGAGTTTTCCATGACAGTGTGTAGTTTACTTTGGCAGTCACCACAGGATTTTCACAGAGGGTCTTTATATTTCCATGTCTTCATTGTTTTGAACTCTGTCATGTTCACATATAGAGATCAAATCAAATCCATGCCTATGGCGAAACTGAGGACCTTTACAACTTATTCTAAATAAGAACATAATCCTTTATTATCCTCAGTGTGTTTCATATGTGTATGTGTGTTTGTAATCATGTGTGAATGTGTGAAGGCCAGAGACTGAAGTCAGGTGTCTTCTTCTATAGCTCAATAATTGTAGACTTGTTAGCCAGTCAGCTCTGGTTTCCTCTACTTTCTAATGCTGACATTACAAATATGTGCTGTGATGCCCAAGGATGCTATCACTAATTTATGACTAAGGAAAATAAATATCCTTTAAACTCTTTCTTATTAATGATGACAGTTCCATCTAGGCTCTCTCTCATTTTAATCAACAGCATCAACTAGAAGAATAAAGGTCACAGATAAATTGTCAGGAACTTTGTAGAATTGAATAAAACAATTTTGTCCATGAAATACTTTATCTTGGACCTGAACTTGGTCTGAGCAGTAAAAGTCTCTAAACAGATGTACTAAACAGCATGTGGCTCCATGAAATATTATGGGATGAAATAACAGCACCCTAGATATGAGTCAGAGTACCTGGTGTTGACAAGATCCCAGACCACCCATGTTTCCCAGCTTAGAAAGGAGTCAGCAACCAAGGGTCATAGAGCAATATCGTGCATGTCACAGATGCTAGTTTATTTGACCAATGCCAACTTCAGACATTCTTTATACACCAAGTGGGTTTTATTTTTTCTTTTGTAGGTGCAAAATTCAATGCCTATCCTCTTCTATATGACATATGCACAAGCACTCGAGGACCACATTCATACCTTCATTAAGTCTTTTTTCCTTTTCTAATTCAAATATCTGCAGTTTATTCAACAGCAAACAATATGATTTCTATGTGCCTCATCATCCTAGTTTCTTTCTCACACTCTCCAGCTTTAATTAAATTTCTGTGAAAAAATAATATGGGGAAAGCACCCATAAGCTGGTAGGCTTTGTGAGTATACCCCACAGTATTATAATAGCAGAGTATGATAGACTACGCTCGAGAGTCAGAATTGCTAATGTAAAGCTGATTGGTTTTAATCATCTAAAACACTGAAGCCAATGATAACACTGTTTATTTCATATTGAATCAGGGTCAGTCATGGTGGCCAGGTGACATAAAGGCAGAGCATTGCATTTCCCATTCTGCTTACATGGTTTATGCTCACAAATGACCCTGAGTCCACTTTGAGTTTAAGGCTTGACCTAAAACTAAAGGCATATGAACCCAGACATCTGGAAATACCCATGAATTTGTGAATGTGCCATTTTCATAAGGGAACTTTTCTTAATCAGCTAGATTAAATGGGATGCTGGAGGAGGTAAAATTTTCATGTTTTAGTCTATAATGAACATTAATGTTCAACATTAGCAACCTTGTAATTTACACTACTTTACTTGAACTTAGTACCAGCAAACACAGGTAGGGATTTAGATACATCTGTAAACAAATTTGTATGCAGATCTTAGGAACTAATTATAGTTGATAATAACAGCTAACAAAAATCAGCCACTTTGTGTGCCAGGCACTGTGCTAAGTGCCTGATATTTTACTGAATCTCAGCAGCTAAGAAATAGGCATATGATTTTGTAGTATCTTTATTTTCTAGATATTGGACACTAAAGGTCACAGGGGTAAAAATATAATGTGTCCAGTCTCATAGCAAGCAGCAAATTATGAGACCAGAAGCCTCATGTATGGCATGTACACAGTGATCCATTATCTTATGGTAAGAGACACATTCTTCTGAACAAATACACTTGCTGAAGAGCTTTGAACAAATTCTAAACTACTGTGCATTGAATTTTAGTCTTTATCTTAATCCTCAATGAAACATTCCCTGTGATTGTGACAAAATACCCAAATCGCTTCTAGCAGGAGTTCTAATGGTGAAATGAGTATACATGCTCAAAGCAACACTCAGGTACAAGTCATACCGGCAGAGAGTTACATTAGCTAATAGTAAACATGGAATAACTAGAGTTGTTTAAGTTAATCATATACCTTACATGTCTCCAATTCACCCCAGGAATGGTGGACTTCATCACAAACACCACAAGTAGGAAATAAGACCTGTTTTGTTAAGATATGGGCATTTATACAATATTGAGTTTTCAAAGTCGGTTCTTTAGTCAACAAACATGGTTTGAGCACCAATTTGTTTCAGGCCTTATTAGCCGTATGGAATAAAGCTTTGAATAAAAACAGCATCCTCGAGGATTTCGATTCCATTGATTTGTTGATCTTCCAACTAGCTGGTCATTCCAATTACCTAAGAGCAGAACGTCTTTAGTTCTTTTCACATCATCAGTGATGATATTCTGCCACCCTATTTCTTCCTAGTCAAATTCACTCATGGAGAAGGTAACATCTCAGCACTAGATGATGCAGTGCAACATGTTAAACACTGATTGTTGGAAGCTAGAGAGATAGCGCGGTAGGTAAGGTAGAGGCTGTACAAGCATTAGGAACTGAGTTCAGGTTCAGATCACCTACGTTAAAAAAGTCAGAACAGCACTGTGTGCCTGTGAGCCTCTTGCCAAGGAGGTGGTGAGAAGAGGCTCTCTAGGGTTCTCTGGGCATCCAGGATAGCTAACATCAGGTTCAGTGGGAGATGATGCTGGTTCAAAAACTAAGGCAGAAAGCTGTTGAGAAATGATAACAGAACTTGACCTCTGGTCTCCAAACACATGTGTACACCCATGAATGTACACTACTCTATATGCATATGAACATACACACACATGCACAAAGTCAGGGACAAATATTCTCTAAGTGCCATGCTATAAAAGTAATGTCTATATGATTGTTGAACCACATAATGTTTGTAGTGAGAAACCTGTGTAATTTGCCACTTACTGTGATGCAAACTTATACTTTTGAGGACAGTCCAGGGAGGGCTATATAACATGGCAGAAACAGGTTCCAGGTTCCCTGTAGGCAAAAGCTAGGACACATAGGGGTCACTTACCATGCATATAAGAAGGGCCTAATCTTTCCCAACAACAGCCATTCCATACAGAGTACATTATCTTCACAAAAATAGAATGTCAATATCATTTAAATTATTAAGTGCCTTAGGAAATGACACTCACTCATCTCTGCTTCAGAGCAGGAATGATAGGGGCAGCTGGGAAGAATGAGGTCTTCCTCTTCATGCTGTACATAAAATTTACTAAGATTTGTGAAAAGGCCATTAAACCATGCCTGTGAAAAGTGCTACCCATCAATAAAGACAAACAAAGTAGCTCAAAAGGCAATCAAGGTAAACCAAGTGAAAGCTTCTAGCTTCTTTTCTTGTATACTATGATAAGCAAAACCAGCCATGCTTCTTTATAGATGTGACATCTTCAAACCATACTAAATCTTCCCTGATAGAGAGAAAGCTGTAATACAACCATAAATGAGATTTTTTTATTAAATGCATACAAAAATCTAAGGGCATGGTGACATGTTGGGCCCACAGACTGTGGCTTCCTGAGACCTCCCTCAACCATCAACACTTTGGTTCATTGTTTCATTCTCCTATTAAGAGTAGTCTATTTAGCTAAGAGGTCTCCAACTGTCCCAACTCCAAGCCTACAGGAAAGTGCCAACTCTGCACTTGAACTTCACCATCACAAGCAGACCAGCATCCTGATACACTCCTAGGATTCCAGGGGAGTCAGTTCACTCTCCCTCCACAAATATTTAAGCCCTCTTCTTCGTTTCAGAACCATGGTGTAGTCTAGCTGCAGAAGACTTTCTGCTCTTAGAGACTAACAAGAAGAAACACCCAGGCCAGCATTCCTCTTTCTAATGTATCTGCATTTCCAGTCTGTCTTCTTAGCATAGAGATGCAGTCTTCAGAGAAGGCTATCCCTCTCTTGAGGCTGTGACATGCCTCCATTCTCCTTGCCAGCTCCTTTTTATCTTCATTCTCTTTCTTTACTGGCTCAGTTCTCTTTTAGGGTCAATGACTATTGTCTACAGCTGTGCCCTATGTTTCTTGAGAAAAAAATAGCTTGAAAATGCACCAGAGTTTCCCAGACATTTTTTCTATGCAGAGCACTAGATTCTACTCCAGTTTCTGATGCAGTATGACTCAAATGGAGCCCAAAATATGGGGTCCAAAGCATGTCTCATAATGTGATGATACTGCAGGTTCAGATGATACTGATTTCTCTTTGATGATAGACAAATAACTCAGTTTTGACCAAGAAAATATAAGAAGCCTAAAGGAATAAAGGTGAAAAAGCAAAGAAAATAATTTTATTCCATTTTAAACAAATAAACAAAAACAATAAACAGAAGGAGTGTTTCACTGCTTCTGTTGTAAATAAAGTCAAATAGAAACAAAGAGGCCTGTAGGTCTCCACATATATTAATAGAAACATAGGAAGAAACTAAATTGAGCATAGTTTTAGAGTTAATGCTGTCACCAAGCATCTATTCAAGAGACCCAGCCTTATATTTATGTAAAATAATTAGCACAAACACTTAATAAAGTTACCATTAGGTATTCTGCTGCTTGTAATCAACCACAGCCGACATATTCATCAACACTTGACCATCCAAAAGTACCCTGTTTAAACTCTGCATATTTCCTGGCGGTAGACGCCTATTTTCCTCATTCATTTAAATACAAATTCATTGAAGGACAAGTACCTTCCCTTATGTCCTAATGGTCAGTCCATCCCAATACATTCTCAATGTTCTTTACTCACCATTGATGCTCTCACGATGATGTCACCCTAATGCTCTTGACTATGGTAGATGATTTCAGATTCAGTCCTTCACCGAACACAGCATGTGACACTATTTATGCTCTCATTTTCTAGAACACATTGTCTTTTACTCTTGGCTTCCAAGGCAAAGGCATTATCCTTTCTGGACTGTCTTCTTACATCTTTGCTTTTTGTGAACCCTTTTCCTGCGCAGCCTTACATATTAGCATCAGTCAGAAGTCAGATCTGTTCTCCTTTTAAAAGCAGCCCCTCTACCTCACTGAGTGGCTTCAATCCCATGTCCTAAGCCATACATACCTGTATCCCTTACTAACCTTTGCTGTGAGCCTCAGGTCTGTGGCTAAATGCTTTCTGCTCTGCTCAACACATCAGAATAAACATGGCATAAGATGAGCTCACCACTCCTACCATTTCTGAACCTCCTCCTCCTCCTCCATTTAGGGCTCCCCAAACAACCATGCATTGACTAGGTTACTGGAAATCTTTCCCACAAGCTCTGACTGTCAAGCATCCTCTGATGGAGCTCAACTGGCCACTGTCAATTAGAAACTCTCTGTCCGAACCCTTCCACTGCACACATTCTCTTAGCTTAGAATCAGACCCCAGCCTCCCTGGGTCTAAATGGGTGTTTCCTCTCACTCACTTTTTTAGCACTTTTTCTTTTGGCTAAAACCACTTTTGGTTAATTGTATGTTTTTGTCCTCCCATTATGTTCTGATTTATGCTATTTTCTTTCTTTAGTATAATTGTTCTTTTTAAACTATTGCTTGCCCTTTAGCTTTTAACTCAAGTATCATGTCTGAAGGAAACTTCCAAACTAGGCAGGCCAAGTCTTGCTGAGTGTCATGCCACTTGCCTTCTCTTGAGAACTTGAGAGAATTACCATTTTGTTTTCATGCATAATAACTGAATTTTAGTTTTTGTCTCCTTCTTGAGAACTATACTCATTATTTATTTTTGCTTACCAGAATTGGGAACTTGGACAAATAATTGACTTTTAATCAATATTATTTAATACTCAATTATAGAAAAGGGGAAGTTCATTTCTTTTAATACCCTTTTCCTATCAATGTATCATGACTTCCTTCAAAAATTTTAATAGATGTATAACATTGGCATATATTTATGGGTTATAGAACTGTAATTCAATAAATGTATATGATATATAATAAACAAGTCACCATAATCAACATTTCCATATCAAGCGCATCTTGGCTGTGATAGCAACTTCAAAACCTACTATTGCAGTTTCTAAAAAGTAAAGTGTTACCCTGTCAGAATGGCTAAGATAAAAAATGGTAGTGACAACTTACATTGAAGAGGATGTGGAGTAAGGGGAACACTTCTATACTGCTGATAGAAGTAAAAACTTGTACAGCCACTTTGGAAATAGATAATTCATTTTCTCAGAAAATTGGGAGTCAATGTACCTCAAGACTCAGCTATACCAATCTTGGGCACATACTCAAAGAATGAATGCTCAATAATACCATAAACACACTTACTCAGCTATGTTCATAGCAATGTTATTTGTAATAGCCAGAATCTGGAAACAGCCTAGATGTCTCTCAACCAAAGCACAGATAGAGAAAATGTGATATATTTACACAATGGTGTGATATACTTACACAATGGAATACTACTCAATATTTAAAAAAATGACATTTACAAGCAAATGGATAGAACTGGAAAAACTCATTCTGATTGAAGTAACCTAGATACAGAAAGACAAACATAGTATTGCTCACTAATAAGTAGTTATTAGCTGTAAAGTAAAGGATAACCAGGCTACAATCCAGAGCCCAGAGAATCTAGGTAACAAGGAGGCCCAAAGAGGGATGCATGGATTTCCCTGGGAAACGGAAATAAAAGAGATGTCCTGGGTAAACTGGGGGCAGGAGGGTGGTGGGAACATGACAGATTGGTTTGGGTGGGTTGGGGGTGAGATGGAAAAGGAGAGTAATGAAAGAGATGTCTTGATGAGGGGGACACTTCAGGTTTAGGGAGAAATCTGGTGTTAGGGAAACTCCCAGGAATCTACAAGGATGGCGATAAGTAAGACTCCTAACAATAGTGGAGAGGGTGCCTAAACTGGCCTTCTCCTGTAATCAGATTGATGACCACCCTACTTGTCATCAGAGAGCCTTCCTCCAGTAATTGATGGAAAAAAATGTGAAGATCCACAACCAAGAACTGGGTGAAGCTTTTACAATCCTATTAAAGGGAGGGAGGAAAAAAGAAAGATTGTACCAACTCTGTGTGTGTGTGTGTGTGTGTGTGTGTGTGTGTGTAAGGATCACCACAAAGGAACTAACAGCAACAACTAACCTGTGCTGATAGGAGCTCACAGACTCTGAACAAATAGCTAGGGAGCCTGCATGGACCAACCAAGGCCCTCTACATATGGGTGACAGTTATGTATCTTGCTTTATTTGTGGGACTCCTAGAGTAGAATCAGAGCATGTGCCTAAAACTTGAGCTGACTTTTGGGAATGTATTCTTTATGCTGGGTTTCTCTCCCAGCCTTAATACAAAGGGAGGAGCTTAGTCCTACCTCAACTTGATATGCTATGCTTTGTTTACACCCACAGGAGACCTCACCCTTTCCAAACAGAGGAGGAATGGATGGGGGAGGGGCAGAGGGAAGGTGGGGGAACTGAAGAAAAGGAGGGAGGGGAAAACTGCAGTTGGGATGTAAAATAAATGAAAAATAATCAATTAATAAAAATAAGGTGTTAAATTTGTAGTTGCTCTAACTCTGCTATAGGTATAAGAACTACTCCCTCTTTGTAGAGTTTAGAACTCCCATTCTAGTCAATTGATACTCCACAAGTCTCTAACTTACTTTGCACCTGGTAACCTTTGATACCCTGAATGTCTGTGAGAATGCCATAGGTTCCAGAAGGGAGAAAACTTGCAGTTCACAAGTCTATCACCTTTTTGCTGTATTTTTGGCATACAGTAATCTACTTTAGTATCCTCAATACCCTACGATGAACACTTACTAGTCACAACTGCAATTATTTGTTTGAAGTCTGTTTTTCTCCATAAATGACTCTTTGTTCATGCCCACTGAATCTCTATGCCTGGCATATGTTAGATTTTCAAAATACGTTTGCTCAGTTAAAGTACATGTGCCTCCTCTCAATTTTGCTTTAAAAATGCTACATGTACATATATGTTTCTGAGTATCAACAATAAACAATGTGGCTATTTATATGTATATTTCCTAATCTAATACAGACCAAAGAATAATCTCAATAAAAATGCATTTTGTGCTATACAGTTTACTTTTGGTGATTCAGCACTGTGTTTCTGGATGACATGGGTGTATTGGAAGACAATGTCAAATACAACCAATTAGTCCTCACAACTCCCTGGAGTGAAGCAAATGACAGTGCATAAATTAAAGTAAATTAAATTAAATAATTTGAATCCCATGCAAAAATAAAATGGCTCCAATCAGCAGGGATAACCAATTCACTAGACTTTGACCATCTACCAGCTCTTCATGCCCTTCTTGAACTCCAGTTACTTAGGTCTGAAACTGTAGCTCCTAATTTCTCCTAGCAACCACCATGATCATCAAAGTGTTATCACAGAATTCTGTCTAGACTTAAGAGTTATAGGAATTCTGCTCTGCATACTACCCATCCTCAGGAAAGAGACATACATGAAGAGCTTTTTAACAAATTTCACCTATTTCAAAGCAACACTAAGCATGTCTCTTTCAAATATGTTTGTTGCTGGTATACCTAACCCATACATATTCTATATCATGTAAACCAAGAGATTCTACCACCATTGAGTCTTTCTATAGAAAAAAAAAGAAGATAAATTTTTGATTGTATTTAAAAGTACTCTATCCCATTTCTCTTCATTTATCCTTATGAGTATGTCTCTG
The DNA here is from genome assembly GCA_004025045.1 of Sigmodon hispidus. Lineage (NCBI taxonomy): Eukaryota > Metazoa > Chordata > Mammalia > Rodentia > Cricetidae > Sigmodon > Sigmodon hispidus. Next base: position 304,365 of record PVIH01000253.1, read on the forward strand.
TTAAAATATGTCCCTTGCAAATATCTTTGTTGATAAGTATTATCCAGGTAATACCTTTAAAGAGAGAAAAAGAAGATCCAAAACTTTCTTAGACAATATTAGGAAAGTGAATAAGAACTTATGCAACAAATATATATTGTCTATTCTAGCAAGCACACGTATTAGTACTTGGGATGGTTGAAGCAGTGAAGAAACACACATGTATGTATGTGCACATATCTTCATATGATTGATGTTATGTAGACCCTTCTTAGAACTGCTATGTTTACCAGAGGTACATTCAATATGGATGGTAGTAGGAAGCCTAGTCAGTAGAACATGAGACTCTTAATCTCAGGGTCATGGGTTTGTGCCCCACGTTGGGCACCATTTGTAGTAAGAAGTTTCTGGCCCCGCCTGTTTAAGATTGAGACCTGCAGACACACAATCCCACAAAAACATACAGAGGCTTATATTATTCACATGCTGTTTGACCTATAGCTTAGGCTTATTGCTAGCTAGCTCCTGCATCTTGACTCAATCCATTTCTATTAATCTGTCTTGTCATGTGTCCAGTGGCTCATCTGAGTTCCTTTACATATTGCTTCTTGGGCAGCTAGATTAGGTTTCCTTTGACTCCGCCCTCCTTCCCCTGTATCTGTGCTTGTATTTCCTGCCTGCTTCTAAGCTGCTGTGCCATAGGCCAAAAGAATTTTTTTATCTAATGGTATTCATAGCATACACAAAGACATCCCACATCAAATGATGAAGAATGAAAAATTCTTTCTTTATATATGGAGTTTTTTTTTCTTACTTTTCTCTCCCCACTTTTCATAGTCTTTCTTAAGTCTCTGTTAAATTTTGGAAATAAATTCACTTTTTCTCTAGAGGAGATGAAGCATTATCATCTTTACCATTTTCTAAAGCATAGTCTTGAACTGGACTCAGTTGACAAACCTTGTATATGCTATTTGATATTTCCCCATCAACTCTCAGATGAGGATCTCAAAATGTTATCATATAACACTTCCTGAGAACTGACAATGTGTGAAATGGCATAGAGAGCTGAGAACTAGTCTTGGCTGGCTGCTCAGTGAGCTCACTACTGCAAACTTTAATTCACTAAGGATACCCCAAACTCTCTGAAAGAATGATTAGGACAACCATCAGAAAGTGTAATATGATGTCTCAAGGTCCTAACAGTAGTGTTAGCATCAAAAGGGAAAAGTTTACTATATAAAATTATATAAAAACCTATACCCATTTTATATTATCTATAGGGGGAAAAAAGCAGCTAAAATATTTAAAACTCCAACTTACTTTCTGTTTAAGTGACCACCTCCAGTCTTACCACCTTTCTCTTAATGCCAAAGAATTTTCTGGCTGCTTAAACAATGTGCTAGCGAGTGTAAAGTTCTCTACTAAGAGTCTCATTAATTATATAAGAAAATTAAATTCAATACAACTGATCTGCCTGATGTCTATTTACAGTTTCTAGCAGATCATCACAATTATGTTCTAAACACTTACACCAAGAAAAGTGTGCACTCTGTTTTGTCTTTCAAATGACAGAGCAAAGTGTCTAAAATCCACATGGCATCTTGTTGAACGTGACACCAAAAACTTCCCATCAGAAATACTGCTGTTTAGAGTTAATGCTCTTGTTAATGGTGGTCTCAGTTTATAACATACACACAAGATAATTAGAAACTGAGACATACAGAACAATTGCCTTGCCTTTCTGCTTTCTTGCCCAATTCACTCCACTGTTATTATTCCACAAAGGCAAAATCCCTTTGTTCAGAAATGGCTTCTAAGGAAATCTTCTGAAAGAGATTGGCTATAGTGTGGCTAGAAAGCAATGCTTCCTGGGTTACTCTTAGACCACTGGAATATTATGTTTTTCTTGAGACCACAATGACAAGCTGAAGTGACATGAGAAGACAAGGATTCTGAATGCTGCAGGTGCGTCTTGATTGTGTGCACACAGGAATCCAATGTCTCCTCGAGGCTTCAGGTTTGGTTAAAACAATAAAATGTAAAAGAAGGAGAGGATGATTTGCCAATTTATTGCTTGGAACTCAATTTTAACAACAAAGTAATACAGCATGAAAACCTGGTTATTGGACAGCACTTGGCTCCACAGAGGAGGCTCAATGAGCTCCTTGTGCCCGACCTGTCACCATGACTGACACTTTCTAATATTGAGCTGGAAATAATATGGATATTTAATACTGCAGCGTTTACATCAAATAGAAGCAAAGCACTATTGTTTATCAGCAATCTTCTTCTGATGGCATGAATCTATATCGACATAATTATTGTTGAATGATGAGCTCTGATTTTCACATTATGGCATAAACAAATCTGTGGAATATTCACAACGTTTCATCTTGTGTGATTTGAAAAAATCCATAAAGCCAAATTCTTAAGTATTTACTATGCTTTCCTCTTGAATTTTGACTAAAATTTACCTTTTAGATCTGTTATGCCACTCATGAATTTTTTACAGTATCCATCTGTGCTTCCAATCTCTATTCTCAATGGTTCCACATTGTTTTGGCTAACTAACAGGCCCATATGTTGCCTTAATGTATTTCTACACAATGTTTGTGCTTTAAAAAAAGCCACAGGGAAAAACCACAGGTCTAAATAAGCTATAAAGAGCATCCACATACAGTTAGACTGTCTTTACTGAGTCCGAGGACATTATGATTCCGCTGCTGCGACAGGCAGCATTTGTCTTCATTTTGTCTGACTGTCCTCATGTGTTATTATTAGTGGCTGTCAGGCGGAGGCAGAAAAAAATAGCATCACTTGAGGAAGAAGTTGAATGCATAAATGCAATACTACACATGGTAGCTGAGGACGAGGAGGTTTGGAAGACTCACATGTAAGTTCCGGGATGAGGACATTTGAAAGTAAAAATCCACTCTTGGCAAATGTGAGAAAAAGAAAAATGAATGCCCTGTCTTCAAAGCAAAGTGAAGGCTAATTATTGACAAAAGTTTAACAGCCTCTGAATATCTTTGAAGACCATCTTTTCAACATGTCAGCTTCGCCTTAGTGCAAGAAAACACATATGCTGAAGCATTTGCCTGTCGTTCAGTCCCTCAGATAATGTTGGCAAATACCTTGCTTTTCAAAGTCAAGACTTCAGTGTTCAAACAAGTAACTTCAAATTCCATCTTCCGTAAACCCCACAGAGCACCTTCTCCAGAACCCAGATGTCAGTGGCTCCTGCAAGCTGACTCACCACCTGCTCAGGAGTTTTCACCTTTGAAGATACAGCACTTGAGCAAAGAGTTCACTTTATTTCCCCTTTCCATCATTAAAGTAAGACAAATCAGATTATCACGAGATTCAGAAACTGTTACACTCAGCCCCCATCAGACAGTATCATTTTAATTACCCAGAAAGTAGATTTCCTCCCTGAAAATACATTATCTTTATCTTTTATTTTCCTATCTGCAAAGATTATCTTCTCCCCAAGTCTCAGTTCTGGTCACTAAACAATGATTTTATAGCAAAGGCTTAAAAAAGAAGAAAAGGAAAAAGTACCTTTAAAGAAACAGTTTTCACAGATAAAGGGAAGGAAGGGATTACATCAATGGCATCATATAAAAAATATATAAATGTATTTCTAAGAGGTAGGCTTCTTTTGTCTTTCTGATTCATCACCTACACAAGTCTGCAGAGTTTTGAACAGGATGTATTTTCTGGAAGACATACCTGGCTTTTGGACATGTACTGACAACATGGATTGTTGTTGCAGTAACATATGGCAATCTCCATTATTCTTTTGACCTTGGTCCGTTCTGTGGTCCTTTTATGAGATGATCTACCTCTTCAGTCAACTTAGTCTCCGTTTACCTTCAGGCCCCACCCAGACGAGTCAGTCAAATAGACTTTCTTCCTGAAGTCTTTTCCTTTTCTGTTAGCAGTTGGAGGGAATTCCATCTGAACTTCACATAAAGCACGCTATAGTGCCTTCCAAGGTCAACCCAAGACATTGCTTAATGGAACACTGTATTCCTAATCATTTTGTGTGTGTGTAATCTGCCTTTCCACCCAAATTGCCAGTACCATGTGGCTGGTGAGATTTTCTGTCTTTCTTATAATCCATAGCATGTGGTCCAGAGTAGATAGAGATAAAATAACCACTAACATGTGAGCAAAGGAGAATTTATGCTAACATAACTGTTTTGCATAGAGTAGGACAAGCCCCTGGTAACATATTAAGAAACAGAACCAAGAGCAGGGCTGTCTAAAGTGATAAATGGGGTCCTGCATAGAAGATCAATGATCAAGGAAATATTCAAATGCAAGTGTTTCAACTCCAAAAGGATTCTCCATAAGCATTTCTCTCATCTGCATCCCCTAAAAAAAAGAATTTTTTCTTAATGAGGAGTATCCAAATTAAAAACAAAAACAACAACAACAAAAAAAAAACAAGTGGCATCCACATTAATATATTCTCTTAAATGTATCAATAGAGAAATACAAATATTTTCACAGAAAGGAATGTAGGGGAGGGGAAGAAGAGTCTGTGAAAATGTTTGGAAAGGAATATTTGACTGCCTTGGGAAGTATCTCTGTGGAAATTCACTAACTTGGTTATCACTAGCCTGGTAGGAAAACTGCCTCCCACCAGCAGCAACTAGCTTGAGGGGCTTCCATGTTCTCTGTTTCAGTTCTTCTGGGAGCACTCTGGATTCCTTCAGAGTGGAGTATCCTGGGGAGATCTGTTCTGCCTTTGCTCCTTTTTCCTTTTGTTTGCTTAGAAATGCACTGTTCTTCAGCCATTTTCCTAGGAGATTCATTCAGGTTTTACTTTACAGGTTATGTGAGGCCCCAGCAAGAAGGCAATGTGGGCTGTTGGTTTGGCAACTCTAGACAATCATAAGCTTGTGGTGGGTAAATACTGAGTCCTCTTGAATTTCTATGTGTGGACTTCTGGAAAAATGCTTTTGCTGGTTCAACTTCTAATATTTAATAAAATGTGTCTTTGCAAACCTTAAGCATTAGTAAGATACGTTTATTTCCAGAACCAAAGCCTATAGGAAAACAACTATTCTATAATAGACACATGGGAGTCCTTTGTCTATAGAAATTAAAAGTAGGGGTTTTTTTTAGCAGAAATGTATTTTTATAAAATATTAAGAATAATTATTCATGAGCACCTCTTGGTCGTTTCCTGTTCCTTTCAATCAAATTCCCCCATCTCTCACCATTTCTTCGTTTGTTTGTGTTTTTTTTTTCAGAAAGACGTACATACTGTTTTGTAACTAACATAATTGGCCTGAATAGGGTAGCTGGTATTTTGGATGGTGACCACATCAACGAGATCAAATGTGACAACACAGTTCAAAGCAAAAGTTGTTTTTCTTTTTTCTTTTTTTTTTAATATTCATTCCTTGGAATAACTGGAAAAATCTAAGAACACATCTTCCTTTAAACAATTCAACAGGATATTTCATTTTAGAACTGAAACCTGACTTTCCTGCACAGAAAGTAATGTCATAGGGATGAACAGCAAATCCACCCTAGGCACACCCTGCGTCCTGCTAAATCAATACCCCTAAGAGAACCAGGTGAGCATTGAAGTTAGAATAGACTCATAGACTCATCACATTGCAGATATAATTAGAAGCCATTTTTGCTGTTGTTACTCCTTTATCATGTAGGGGCCAATTCCTATCACTGAAGTGTAGTATGAGGTCTCTGGGCTTTCCAGCCAGTGGTCCAGACCCCAGACCTACAGTCCCAGACTAACGAGCTCCATGGTCCAGACCTGCCTGCCACTGCTTAAGCCCCCCCAAAATGACTCAGATGCTTCTATTACATTCTGCTTGGCCTAAATCTCAGGCATATTGTTAGATAGTCCTTTCATCTTAACTCAGCCTATTTCCATTAATTTTTCTTGCCACATGGCCTATGGCTCACCTGTGTTACAGTTGGATGGTGTTTCTTTTGACTCCGCCCTCCTTCCCCTATCTATGCTCTGAGTTCTTCACCTACTTCCTAGATGCCTTGCCATAAAATCCATAACTGGATTTTATTATCCAATGACAATTCACAGCGTATAGAAAGACATCCCACATCACTAAAGAATTATTAATAATCATTGACTCAAAACTATAATTTATAAGTAAGTAAGTTTTGAAGATTATCTAGAAGTATATATTTCATACATATTTCTAGTTACCAGGGCCAAATGTCTATAGTATGAGGTATGGTAAAGTAAATGTACATTCTAATGTATTATTTATAACATCTGTATATATCAGTGGGTCTGGATAGAGTTCTTAATTATATCATCTTATTGTATACCTGTATAGAACTCTGAAGCACCAAGTTTTAGCATCATTTCCTTAATATGAATCACTGAAAAACAGCATCTATCTGGAAAAGCAAAGCCACTGAGTCTCATCTCATTGGCAGTTAAAAATTTTTTTTCTTCCTAGAAATTCCATTTCTGTAATTGGAAATGATATTAAAACAACCAGAAATAAATGAAGTAGAAAGGAAAAAAATTAAACTCCCAAGAAATATGCAAGTGTGCACAAATACTGGGGTATGCAAAGAAGCCGGAGGTGGTGGAAAGAGACACTTATATTCAGTTTTTGGCTTTTTTCATATCCATAAAATGACAAAGTTAGTTCTTGTGGTAGAGTAAGAACAGAATGCCTCATCTCTGATAGAACTGCTGTCACTCATGAGGCAGGACAGGGGCTATTTTAGAGTTTATTTTTCCTCAGATATCAGAAGACAGAGAGCAAATAGAACATATTCTATCACAAAGAACTACAGAGCTACACTCCATCAGACGGGTGAAGCTCCTCCTTTAATTAATCAGTCTGTGCTTCATTACAAAAATAATCTGGGTTTTCCTTATAGCATTTTGGGTTTGCTATCTTTAGCAGAAGTAAATGTATATAAAGTAGAAAGTCCCTATTAGAAACATGTTATGAAAGTGTTATCGTTGAGGATTTTAATAAAATCCCAGAGCTAGATAAAATCTCAGTACATCTTCAAGTCCCCTAGACTAGAATTATTTTTCCTTTTAGTGATCCCTGGGGAATAAAGCCCCTGTTCTTCAATGCTTTGTTCTCACCTTCAAACAATTTTATAATTCAGGAATTTACCTCTGTGTTTAAATTTAATTGCACATGGTAAAAGCTTAAGCATCTTCCTACTTGGGAAGGTGGTGGCTCATCAGCACTTCCTTTATGCCTGGTGTGAGCAGAACTTGGCTAAAAAACGGAAGGAGAGTCCTCTGGAGTGCTCCCATATAGCAGAGACCAAACACACACTAAAATCTTTATGGAAATTGAGAGTTAAAAAAAAAAAAACCCTGGGTATTGTGTAATCCCAAAAGAGCAGTTTCATGTACCATTTCAAATCATGCAAGTCTCACATGATAGACAGCTTATTGTTATAAGTGCTGAAGGAAACCAAATAAAAATTTGAAAGCTAGTGCTAATTAAATAAATAGTCTTGAAGGGTAAAATCAGAAGAGCATCTCATAGTATGTAAAGAATATAACATTTTGAGGAGAGAAATTAATAGTCAATGAGGAAGCAAGCAGAATCAACAAAGGCAACTGGTAGGGTTCCCACGGAAAGAACATGACTGCACGGACAGAAACTGTGAAGATCCATGCCACTGAACAAGGCAGTGGATGGTGGATGACTGGGGAAATATTCAGAGAGACCGAGATGGCGGGGGGAGGGGGGGACAGATGAAGATGCTGCCCTCTATGCTCTTAAACATACCATGGTATTATGTGGTATGTGCTATTAACATCCAGGACAATTTACATATTAAATACTACTGGAAGAAGATTGACACACATGCTTAACATAGACTAGGATTTTAACAATATGAGGAAAATTTCTAGGAAGGTAAAATAAACTTTGAGATTTGCTTAGAAGAAAGTAAGAATGGGTCTTAAAGAAAACTAAAGAGGCCAAGAAATAAATAAATAGTTTGCTGAGACACAGCATGTGGCTAAGCCAAAAGACCACAGACTGCCCAATCCACAAAAAATCGGAAGAAAATGATATTTAGTTCTCATTAAATACCAAGAAGAAATGACCTTAAGGGTATTCCACCTTCTCTTCCTTAGGCTGCGCTGACTTATGTTCTAGAATGGATACATGGGAAAATGTAAAGGAGTCATATGATGAGAATAGAATCGACTCACATGAAACAGGCTGAGAATGAGAATACTTCAATAACAGATGGAAATGGCAGATAAAGCCTCTTTAGTGGGTCACAGGGAGCAATGTGGATGCCTTTGAGTACAACTCTTAAGGTTCTGCATGGAGAATGAACCATAAAGCATACTGCCATGAGTATGGTCTTGGGCACACATCTTGGCTACAAAATAGGTTTGTTTATGAAATTGAGGTATTTCACATCTCTTTGGAAAACCCAGAGCACTGGATTCATACCTTTTAAATAAAGGAACACTTCTAGGATGTGGCTTAGAGATTGGAGGACGTGAAAGAAGAGAAGGAAATCCAGCCATTCAAATTTTCTTACCTACATTTGCCCTAAAGCTTTTGTGTCCTAATTGCAATGGTACACAGACTTCATTCTTGCAGGCTTATCGCCAGTTTTTGACCAGTAACTCCCAAGGAAGAGTTAGAATCAAAGCTTTCTTCCCTCCACCTAGGCCTAACCTACTGCCCTCCAGTCCCTTCTCCAGTGCTCTGCAGCTTTTTCTGAGGGGGAGGCTTCCTGAGCAAGAATCTCTTTTGTGGTAACACTCGCCATAAACAATATTTAAATTCCAAAATAAATAAATAAATAAGCAAATAAAGAGATAAACAAACAAAAAGAGATGTTCAGAAGAAAATCAAAGAAATCACATGGTCAAAGATTTCTTAGATTTGAAGAAAGTGCGGTCAGCCATGGATGAAGACAAGATTGACGAAGTTGGAATGCTGGGCATAAGAGCCTCTCTCCCAAACAGTGGTTGAATTTTGCCTCTTGTTGCTGCTAATCCATTCATCATGTGACTGAAGGCTCTGCTAACTGATATTCCCTCACTGTACCTCACAGAACTACTATGCTTTAATGTTATACAAAAATGCAAACTAAAATAAGGGAAAAAAAACCAAGAGTGAAAAGGCTTTATGCTTTCACTAAGGTAACATTTGTTTCTTTTTGTTTTTGCTGACTCAGAACAGGAGAGTAAAAGTTGAATGATCAATATAAGTGATGGTGGGAGGGGCTGCCGGTGGGAGGGGCTGCCGGTGGGAGGGGCTGCCGGTGGGAGGGGCTGCCGGTGGGAGGGGCACGGATGTAATTGCAGCTCCTTCCTATCTACAGGTCTATGTGCAGTGGATTTGTTGTCACTGTCTCTATAGTGACTAAAGTACTGCAATAGTCACACTGTATGGTCCCTAACTAAGGAGACATTGTTTCCTTGAAGATAAAAGGAGAAGAACTAACCTCCCATACAGAAAGTCCTTCTCACTAGTAGGAATAGAAAGAGCAAGAAATTGCCAATTATATTTCAACAGTAATTATGGGGAAGTGGCTGGGATATGGTGGGCTTTATTCCAGAACTCCACCTGGGAAGAAAGGAATTTTTCTCCAAAATCCCCAAAAATCTTTGCTTTGATTAGGTCAGTCAAGCAGCTGAAGACAGAGATTGGATCATGCAGAAAGACTACCCTGCGTTCAGTGCAGAGTGAAGTCTCTTCAGGGGAAAATACAAAGTGGGGACTTTAAAAAGAAAGCAAGTCTATGCACACAAATTTTCCCCGCCTGAGCTCCGGACCATACACAGGAAGCCTGCTGCTGCATGGCCTGCTCACACCAGCAGCACTGGTTTGATGGATTTTCTTGGAGTGACTGCCCTGCCTTCCGCTTCTGATGCCCAGCACGCACAGAGATGGGGGCTGAAAGGGCCCACTCTGGCCCTTTACATTCAAAGGCAAGAAAATCAATATCTATCTCCAAAAGATAGATCTAAGGATGCTGGAGTTCCCAAACACTCCTAGTCACTCTGAGGCACAGCAGCCAGGACAGGATTCACACAAGGAAGAGAGAAGCAGGGCCATGGCCTCATGCGGATTCCAGAGGCCTCGGGCTCACAGAAAGATAAAGGAATGGCATGGCGTCTCCAGAAGATGGAAGAAAGCTCTGAATTGTCTCAGAAAAGGGAGTGGAAAAAAAGTAACAAAAACTTACAATTGCGTACAACAGCTTTAAGGAAAGCCATATCCTAACGAGAGAGAGAGAGAGAGAGAGAGAGAGAGAGAGAGAGAGAGAGAGAGAGAGAGAGAGAGAGAGAGAGAAATTTAAAATAACCGGTAAAGAAAATCATTCCAGGGAGGACGTTTGATTTGTGAGTGAGGTGCCAGATAAACAGACTATGCAGTGTCATGAAAGGAATCTAATAAGATCTTATGAAGCACTTTCACAGTGTGCTTCCTATCCTAGGGACAACCTTTGTTTTTAATCCCTTGTAATTAAAAAGAAAGTCCCCTCTGCTCATGACTGAAATGTTCTAATAATAGGGCAACAGACTGTAGTCCTGGCTCTGAGCACTGAATAGGCTTTGAAAAGATAGATATTGAACAGATACACTAGCTTTGATAGTGCATAAATAACTCTTAGAGACACTATCTGATTTAGGGCCCATAATTCTTTGGTATAAGTTTGTTATGCATACCCCACAGGTAAAAACATAAAATCAGATGGGCAAAGGCCATCTAGCCATTGAGGAGCAGACATGCCATGTGGACCTGTGTCTATGACTCTTGCAAGTTGAGCATAATGGTTTCTCAAAATACTGGCCATTGTAACAGGCAGATAGCATAGAGATAATCTGATACTACACATAATTAGAAATTTAAAAATACTATGGATAAAACCAAAAAAATCACATAACATAAACATGCCATTTGATACCACTTTTTGTAAAACAAAACAAAACAAAAAACCAAACTAACTTTAAAATGTACCAATTTGACTGAACATTTCATATCTAATAAAAGAATTCCAGCGACTCTGTCAAATCATTTAACAAAATATATACTACAATTATTGCTGAAATAAATTCTAGAATGTTTCTACAATTACAAACTTGCAAAGCGTTACAGAGTAAAGACCCTGTGGTAACTTGCTGTTTAGTTTTAGATTATTAACTAGTTATCACCACCTAAACATCTAGAATTATCTAAAATTGAAAAAAAATGGCACAGATACAACTATCCTGCAAAAAGCCTGCCATCAACATACCAGAAAAAAAGAAAATGTCAAAAGTGAAAACTGAACAGTGCTGGAATGTGTCCAGAGAGAGCTGGTGTCCAGTGGGACGAGCCTAAAGGTGATGTTTGAAATCCACAGAATCTAGGCTGAGTTTGAAAGAATGTTGCAATTTTCATGGGTTGAAACTAAGTGCTTGTAAATGTCTGGAAAACATTTCAGGGAATAAAAGGGGAAAAAACAAAGGGGAAGAGAAAACAAGAGACTCCAGACCTTGTTCAGTGACTATCCTGAAAGAGATAGAGACAGTGTCCCGAGACACTGGGTTCTGTATTTTCTCTATCTTGGCATCTTTACTGTTTTGCCCCAGTGGCAAGATTCCCCATGCAAAGCAATTTGTTTCTAGCATACCTGCCTTCTACTCACCAGGTCCTACGATCAGCTCATCTGTCTTGGGGTATTGCCAAGGTGCCCTCTAGAAGGCAAAACCTCCCAGATGAGAAATTCTGAGCTACAACCTCAATTAGAACTCAACTCTCTACTCAAGGAAAGTACTCTGTGTGGCAGGAATGGCTAACAGAGCACTGTATCTAAGTTTGCACTCCAGAGGCTGCATCACTGAAATCCGCACACACCCAGGGATACTGAGCAGAGAAGAAACAAGATGAAAATACTATCCCAAGACCAAAGGTAGGCATGGGTAGTTTCTGTCATGACTTGAAACCTGCAGAAAGGAGTCTGGACTGCAATGATGATTAATACACTTTGTGTTTTCTAAACAAAGGGATTGATTAAAAATGAATGGCTTAATGTTGGTTATTAACCCAAGGAATGTGAAAAGACAGGTTAAACTGGCAGCATTGGGAGGGAGGGAGGAAGACACAGGGAGCTGAGGAGTCATTGTGTGAGGACTGGTAGGTACCGGAGAGACTGGTAAGTACAGAAAAGATAGCTCCAAACATGAAGAGCAGCATCAAGAACTTAAATCCATTACTGCAGCACATTCGCTATGTGACCCTTCAGTGGTGCAGTCAGAGTACGAGGCATGGGCAGAGACTCAGCGTGAGCAGGGTCACACTTGGTAAGTTTTAGTGCCACCGACAGACTCTCTCAAGAGTTTCTTTTATTTATTATTTTTAATTCCTTAGACTTATGCAGCTTCATGACACCAAACCAGAAAAGGATTAATGAAATAAGTTTATAAATATTTATAAATTGATTTTATTTATGCAGCAATTTTGCAAAAATACCAACTCAACCTGGAACTGCCAATGTGAGAGTTACAAAGAGGGCCATAAAATAACCCAATCAATTACAATTTGACGATTCAGTTAACACATCTGGTTCTTGGATATCATCAAATATATCTAATGTTTTAGTGGTGAGATTCTCTCTCTCTCTCTCTCTCTTTCTCTAGATGTTACCTTTTTGTTTCTTTTCTACAAGATTTGGGGAAACAATTTAAATAGAAAAAGAAGCAATGATGTCTAAGTGTTTAACTGAGGTACTTAAACACTATGGCCAAAAGAAACTTGGGCACGAAAAGGTTATTTCATTTTGGAAACCTCAGATCACGCTCCATCACTGAAAAAGTCTAGGCAGAGTGCTAAATCAGAGACCATAGAGGAATGTTGCTCACTGACTTGCCCCTCAAGGTTTGTTAGGTCTGCTTTCTCACACAACTCAGGACCACCTGCCCAGGGTTGGTGTTACCCCCATGGGCTGGACTTGCCCACATCAATCATTAATCAAGAAAATGCCTGCCAGGCTTGCCTATAGGCAATCTGCATGGAAACATTTTCTAGATTGAAGTTTCTCTTCCAAGATAATTCTAATTTGCATTAAGTGCACATAAAAAATACTACTAAGAAAAAATGAAATTCCAAAATCCAATAGGCTTGAGATGTTCAGTTTCTTAGCTCTTTGGGCAGTATTTAGTTGGGTTGAAACATAATGGCTATGAGTCAGAATATTCTAGAATCACAGTTAACAAAGGACTCTCAGTGGACTTTTGGTATTTTCTTCCCACTTCAAATTTAGGCTGTGAGTTGAATATGTCCTGCTATCCCACATTCAAAGCACAAACACAGAGGAAATATTTAATTACATCATGTATCCTTTCTTATTTTTATTAGTGATTGGCTCAAAATGAAGAAGTCATAGAGGAAAACTGGCAATTTGTCAACTTTTAAAATGATGAAAAAATATAGCTATGACTATTACATTTCCATGTTCAAATGAAACAAACGCAGCAGACCCTCTCTCTCCTGCTGTATGTATTTAAAAAATCATTATTGCATCTCTCCTTGATTTCGGGTGCTGGCTCATTAGCAATGCCACCGGACTAGGACAACAATTAAGCTTCTCTGAGCATCGCATTAGAATCGGTGGGCATCTTGATTATGCTACTCACTCCTATTGGCTAGTGCATGTCACATCCCCCAGAGTCACCACATGAAGCATAAACCTTGGAATTCTGTGTGTCTATTTTTGAAGTCTCACCTGTAATTGATAGCATGGACCCTATGCTTAAAATAATTCAGAAAATGATCAAATATTTAACTAAAACACAGGCAGTACTAGAGTGACTTTTTTCAGCAAGAAAATTTAGAAGTGTTCCCAATCTTCTGTTTTGATTCTGCTTTAAGCAACGGTGTCCAGATATAAAGCTGAGCATCAGCAAAATAATTGCCATTTTTCCTCAAGCTATTCAACTCATACCACTTTTCTCCTGCTGAGTCCATCACAGAAGTCTACACATTTTATCAGATTATTCTGATACTATGTTCTCAGAAATAAGCACCACATTCAGTCACATGGCATCGTTGGTCCCTGGTCCTGCTCCTCCAAATTAGATTTACTACTCATTCTCAGCTCTTTGTTCATGGCATGGGATGGCATTTCCTATGAGACAGAGCCCAGAAAACTGGCCCCCACAAGCACTGCCATTATCAGCAGTAAGAACATGAGTTACAATTATAATCAAAGAAAACAGGACCAAATCCCCAACCCAGTTTAATAAGATAATTGAAAATTACCTCATGCAAGGTGTTCAATGACCAATAAGTGTTTGGCTGGGGTCCAGGGGTCTCTGGATACACAGACATTGATTATGAAAGGATGTTTGGCTGTTTCCCAGGAAGAATAGATGGGAAAGGGCAGAGCTTTCCCATGTGTGTGGCATGAGGGATGGTGAGCATGGGTTAGGACAAGGTTGAATCAGGGACACTGTGACCATTTGGCCAGTGATGACAACAATCTGACCACGATGTTTTATTGCCATGTTTTACTTTAATCCAGGACAAACTGTTTGGAAATGACCCAGGTCCTTCAGGGAGAATTAAATGTAGATCCGAAAAGAGCAAAACAGTGACATCCTCATCCTCACTCAGGTTTTAGTTATTTAACTTAAAAAGGAGTTGTAAATCAGGACTCTAGTGAAGATAGACAACCCTGCTGCTCCTTATTGGAAAGAGGTCATGTATACATACAACATAATCTCCTTTTCTTGTAAGTCAAGGACACATTCTTTTATTGAATGGCCAGTATAAGTGAATTTCACTTCCCAAAGGTTTACCTAAATATTGTGAACCAGAATTCTTTCTTAAATATTTTTTATTAATTCTTTGAGAATTTCATACACATATACAGTATCTTTTGATCATGTTTACCCCATATTCTTAGCATAATTGTTCCCAGACTCACCACCCATAACTTTATGGTGTTGTGTTGTTTTTTAAGTAAGCCATGGAGTTCAATCTATGCTGCTCTTATATTCAAGGTATGGGGCCATCCACTGGAGTATGACTGATCTGTCAGGGCCTACATTCACTCTTAGAAAAACTGTCTCCCTCTCCTCCAAAAACACCAGCTGTCAATATTTCCTCAGCTAGGAGTGAGGCCTCATGAGCCCCATCCACTCCATACTGAATTAAGTTAACCGGCTTGGTCTTATGCTGGTGACCACAGCTGCTGTGAGCTCATGAGGGCTGTGGCCCTGTCATATCTAGAAGATGCTGTTGTCCTATTGTGCTCTCCGATGCCTGACTCTTATAATCTGTCTTCCTCAGTGTTTCTCAACCTGAGGGTTACGGGGTCATATATCTGTCTATCAGATACTTATATTACAATTTATAATCATAGCAAAATTATAGTTGTGCAGTAGCAATAAATATAATGTTATGGTTGGGGGCCAGCATGCCATGAGGAACTATATTAAAGGGTTGCAGCATTGGGAAGGTTGAGAACCAATGATCTACCTCTTCCTCTGAGATGGCTCTGGAACTTTGGGGACAGGCAGTTAAGATCTAGTTGTCACATTTCTGACAGAGCTGTCTACAGACATGCTCTATACTCTGACCAGCTGAGCATTAACACCATTCACTGCCCAAAGAATCCTCTCTGATGGAGTCTGAGGGTGTATTCATTTCTTTCTTTCAGGTCATGTTAAGAACTGTGTTTTCTAGTGATTAATAAAGAATGATATAGGTGTGCAGTAACTGTCGCACTGGAGTTTCAAAATTTCTGTCTGTACACATGCTTAGCCTTAATCAAGAAAATGATATTTTAAAAATGGATTTGCTTTGCTGGGTCACAACTTTTTTGATGTTCATATTTTTTTCTTTTTTCTTTTAACCATTCCTAGGACAGAATATCTAGAAATATTCAAGGACAAATGTCAATATTGTATCTGCATCCTATTGACATGTTGAAACATTGATGTGTACAAAGGATACAGCGTTCATAGGAGACTCATTTGAGATAGGCAGAGAAAGGCTACAGTCCCTTGAGATAGCAGTTTGGAAAACTTCTGATTCAAACAGAAGTTGGAAGAGAGGTAAAATAAAACAGAGAAATATGGGATAAATGGAAAGTTGAGTGAAACAACGATTCCTGGACTCAAAAGGAGTTAAGTGTGTAACAGATCAGTCTGTGCTCACACAGGAGGCTGACCCACCTGGAATAAACCAGTTGCTGATCCTGCTATTTGAAATCATATAGCACTACTGGTATTTTAATGTTTTATTTTTCACTTAAAAAGGACAAAGCATATGAATTAACATAATACCAAGAATTCAAAGAATATCTAAATAGTTTCCCAAGAACACAGTAGGAAAAAGGAAATGACACACAGGGTCAGCAGATCAACCATATTCTCTAGGAAAATACTGCAAGAACTACCCACAAACTCTGGAGGCCAGGGTGTAGGCAGTTCCCCAGAATGGGAAGGACGACTCTCATAGTTCTTTGTCAAGGACAGCACTCTGGAAGGAGTCTTTGCCACTACCTCTAATATCTGTGGAGAACTGAATAGGGTGATATAGCTTCTAGGCTGGGATGTGGGTATCCAGTGGCAAGGAGAATAGATAGCCATTTGAATACAGCATCTATAAGAAGGAGAGGCCTGATGAGAGGAAAGTCAAGGGCTTGGTTAGTGACCACAGATCCTGCTTGAGATCTGAGGCAGGCTTACAGCGAATGAGGCAGTATTCCCTTCACATTCATTGTCTTCTGAGTCTCAGCAGGGGTTGGAACAGTTCCATAGGAAAGAACAGGGCAATTATTAAGCCCTTTGAACTGTACTGTGTAGGGCAAGTCCAGTGGGATCATGTGTTTATAGGCAAATTAGTAGCTTCAATGGTTTATTGTTAAGCTAACAAGTGATTAGAAAGGTCTGCTCTTCCAAGCACACTCTCTGAAAGTATTCATAAATTTTGAATCTGGGCTAGAAAAACACAGTCCTTGGTTGAAAGAAGTATTTCTCTACCCTAAATATAATCATAAAGATTACTGGGACCAGCTCTCTGTAAGCCTCATGTTCTAGTATGATCTGATATGTTTTTTCCTTTTAGTTAGATTTTTGATTGACATATAATAATTGTGCATGTTAAGGCAACAAGGTGATTTCCTGATGAATGCATACATTACAGAATGGTCAAATCAGGGTAACTGTCATAGCTATCGCTTAAACATTTATATTTTTTTTGCAAGAACATTCAAAATCACCTTTTTGCTATTTGAAGTATAATGCATATTATTAATTCTAGTAACCCTGCTATGCAGACCAGAACCACTCTGGCCTATCTGTTATATTACACCTGTTGACAGCTCTCACCCCAGTCCTTGTTCACTGTAGTTCTGGCAACTATGGCTACATGTTCAGCATCTGTGAGATTAATGTGTGTAGATTCCACGTGACTAACACATAGCATCTGTATTTTGGTATCTGGCTCATCTCACTTGACATAACAAACATTGTTTAGGTTCATCACTGCTGCTGTCAGTGGTGGAATTTCATATTTTCATGACTGAATACTATTCCATTGTTAAAATGCAATTTTAAGAAAGCCACTTTGCTGACTAGTAGATGGGAGTACATGAAAAGATATTTTCTTTAGAAAAGGCAACAGTACATGATTAGAGGAAGCCAGCTGGCGTAGGATTACTCATTTTTCTTTCTTGGGCTTTTTCTGTCACATTCCTTGAAGCATAAAATGATAATAATAATAATAATAATAATAATAATAATAATGCAAGATTTGAGTCATAAATGCTACTGATGTTAGGATTCTCCATGGAGACAGCTTCCTGGCTCTTTTAGGGGTTGTTAGCACAGCAATGGAATTCTTCCCTTCCTCCTGCCATCTCTCCTTGCTGTGTGGTGTGGCTTGCTTCACCCCCTTTTTCTCACCATCTTCTCAGTCCACCCTCTTCTCTGTGCGCATGCTCACACTATTACTTACAGGGGAGGCATGGGCGGGGCTAAGTATGCTCTTCCTGCTGAGGAGGCTAACAAACATACAAGTAATAATCCTGCAGCATTTGAGAATCTGGATGTTTGACACAGATGTTTGCTTTGAGAGCCATTTTTCCCCTTGTCCTTGCTTCTCCCTCTGACTGAAATGGAATGAGCCAAGTACTTTGTTCTTTATCCCTCTCTGGCAGTTGTGGGCTCATACACAAGGAGTGTTCCTCATCGGTTTAAATCAACATACTGAGTGAGCATGTGCTGCCCTGAAAACAAACAAAAACAGCAGTGCAAATGTCTCTCTGATTACTTAAGTTAAATGTTGTCTGACGGAAGGAGGCTAAACAGTATAGGGGTAGGGGTGCTTTTCAGTACTTTAATTCAAATCATCTGTTACTATGAAACAAAAATTCTAATAACTTCTTAGGATCCTCCTATAGGTGCTATGAGATTTTTGAAAAATAAATCTACTGAAAGCTCTTATATGTTTTTCCCTAATAATTAAGACTTGTTTGGAGGCCTGAGACCCTCTTGGGCAGCCATCTGTAGCACAGACCCGATCTGACCCAACCTATAAGAGTACAAAGAAATCATCAGCCTCATGGTTTTACCCCTGCTCATTTCTTTTGCATTTATTATTTCTTTGCATTGAGCAACATATAGGAAGAAGAAACGCTTCTCTGTTACCCATTTGTGCATGACTTCCGAGGTGAGAAGGCTCAGTCCGTAGAGAATTCCATTTCAGCTCCTAATCTGTTCAGAAGGACTGCTTCCTGCCTAGAAGGATTCAAAATACCTCTCAAGCCATGAGACTGCAGAGGGCTAGGGAAGGCAGGCTGAGGGTGCAGAAAGGAGGCAGTAGCAGTCGAACAGAGAACAAGTCCAGATCATCCAGGTTACTGAGACAGTGGGCTGCAGCAACATGCAGCCATTCTCAGCCAAGGCAAAGCAGACAGCCAAAACTAGGCAAAGCATACCAGAAGCCAGGCTTGCTGTACAAACGAATGTGTCAAGAACAAAGACTTAAGCTGATATAAAAAAAATAAAAAGAGTATTAATCTCTGTACGTGATAAGCAAAGTCCAAGGAAAGATACTGACATTACAACACAGACACCAAAAAAACAGAAGAAACAAGACAGGCAAGCAATCAGACCAGGAAGAGGCCCTCATCCACATCACAATCTCCCAGGGAGGACTGGGTGCTAGAACCACAGAAGATATTCGTATATTCTAGGTCTCATTTGTTAGTTGACAGATAGTAAGCTAGATACAACTCTTATTTCAGAAGATAGAATCTATCACTCCCCATGACCCCCCATGCCAATGCCTAGTGCCCAGCACGCATCTTCTCAGGCATTTCTAATGATACCCAGAGTAAAGACCTCAGACACAGCCCCAGAAGCAGTGTCTCTCTAACTTTCTTCTTGTCCTGTTTCTTTCCCAAATGTAGCCATTAAAACTGTAATTCATCCTCTCTACACTGGGTCAGAAAATCCAGAACCACTTTTCTCCAAAGCTAGTCAGGAAGCCTAAGACAACACTATGGTCTTCCTCTGGCTGTCTCCATAAGAGAAACCACTGAGATACTAAAACCTTTGTTGTGAGAAAAGGGTCTACTTGGGAGGAAGACAGGCTTTGGGAGACTGGTCAAGTGAATATATACACACAGGCTTTTGTGGGTTCCCCTGCCTCAGTCTATTGGCATTGGATCCTATCTTTTGTCAAATTCTATTTATATAGTAGCTCGTCCTTTATTGAACCGAAGCATACCAGCTCACTTTAGATATCTGAGTCATCAGTCTGAAGGCTCTCATTCCTTACAAACTAGGACCAAATATGTTTGCCCTCTGTATCTTGCGAAGCTATCTTATGTTACATGGTTGGGCCATGCTCTTCATCATAAGATGAGCTCCATTTTCTGCCCCTATAATATCTAGGCTAAGTACAGTCAATACATATTCAAGACTTTAATAGTTAAAGAAGTAAAATTCAGATTCAGATCACCAGGTTTTTAAAAGGCTCCATTGCTATGAGCAGGTAAATATCTATTGTGAGTTAATTTAATAGTAGATGATAAGAACAGATGAGTAATATTGCAGATAGTGAAACAGACATTAATTATAAGAGCTAATGAGTAAAGAGAAAAATGAATGAGGAACTTCTCCCTGGTTGTGTTAGACACTTCTTAATCCAGTCCAACTCTGTTCAGTATCCCGTGTTTCACTGTGACTATGAGAACCCCTTGTATAAGCCAAGAAAGTAGAGGACAATGCTTCAACATGGCTTCCTTTCTCATCATCTGGAGAAAAACAGAGATCCTATCACCTGGAGTGTTTAAGACAGTGCTGTCCTACAGCATGTAGACTATAAAGAACCACAAGTTATTATCACTTGGAAGCAGCCACTGCCAGCTCTTTCAGCCAGGTGGGGAGTACGTTCTTGGTGAGGAGGGTGGCACATCTTAAAACCCACCATGTTCCCTGAGCCTCCTCTTTCTTGGTCAGTAAAGGGACATTTTGCAACATGATAACTGCCGCTTTATTGCAGTATCTTTATGTCATTTGAGTATGGATGTACTTTATCTTCATAAATATTGGTGATTATTAATTAATTAAATTGGTGAGTGGGTTGACATGGGACTATCAGAGATTAAGCTATAAGTCTTATAGAACTTTGAATGAAACTGAACTGCTTGGGTGAAAGAAAGAAAGAAGAATGAAAGAAAGGAAGGAAGGAAAGAAGCTAGGAAGGAAGGGAGGGAGGAGGAAGAGGAGGAGAAGAAACTGCCACCATTAATGTGGCTATCTGGATGCCCACCATCATCAACAATGAAGGACAATAACAGTTTATCCCTGAAGGTCTGTCTCATCAACTGGAGGAGGTGAGATGTGATTGAGAGAAGGAGGAAGTGGGTGGAAAAGATAAAATGCATAGAGATGAAAAAGGTGCCCGTGTCCATTTATGACCCCATAATTCTAGCAAGTCACTTAATGAAGAAATTGAATGCAAACCCCATATAAATCCATCCAAATGATGTCAGCTGTGTGGCTTTATGTAAGCTGCAGGACTTACATCAGCTATTGACCATTTTATCAGTGATGAAATAATAGAGGCAGGTGTTCCTGCTGCTCTAAGTGGAAAACACTCACTGAACATTTTATAAATCTATCAGACTGTTGTATCGGTGATGTATTGTACCACTGCAGTTTTCTTAGGCCCAAGTTATGACAAAAAAAAATCACAAGCCTCCTGCTAAGTCTCAAAGACTCACGAAGAGTGAGGTCCACATCACTTATGCTTTTCTTTTTAATACATCTATTTGCAAAAACAAATAAGCTCTCTACTGTACTTGCAAAACTGCCTTTACACTAATTTGAAGTAAAAAAGAAATCCCAGTTATTTTGTGAGCAAGCCAGCTTTCCATATTATAATGCATTTATTTCTCTTTAATGTTTCAAACTTTTTGCTTTGGAAACTTTTGTTAAGGCCGTGCTGGATTGGGGGAGATGACAGACAGATGAATAGAGACTGGGGGGGGGGCTCTAATCTAGTGACTCTTGCTTATTCACACATCTCTTCTGGGGTTCTTCTTTATATATTAATATATTAACTATTAAGCCCTGGCAGGTAAAAAGCCTCAGTGTATACTATAAATGTGCTCTCCGACAGAGGCAAGGAAACCACTATCCCCAGCTCTTTTCCACATATGTATAGCTTGGGAGTCTTTCCTTGTTATTTGCTGAAACTTGACCAGTCACTGAACAGACACGAACTTCTCAGAACCACCTTGTCCAAAAATGATGCATTATCACAATGTCAGGCTTGAGGGGCTCTGAGCCAGTTCCTGAGACCTCTACAGCTAGTGCTTTGGCACTCAGAGGCACCTAATTAACGCCCACTGAGGGAATGTCTGAGTAGGTGAGTGTATAAGAATAGCAGGATGGGAGTTGTCGCTCAGGCATGATGGAGCTGGGAAAGGAATGGCAGAGCCATTTTATGGATTCTTACACATGTTCACTCTCTGTGATGAAGACTAAGAGGATAAGCAAAATTGTGAATGATACTGGTGTCCCCAGTCCCACTGCAAAGCTCAGCAGCCTGCTTGCAGATTCCAGCACCAGCCTAGAGGATGTGACGGTCTTAGGTGAGCTCCCATATCCCTCATTCCAGCTAGAGAGGACCCTCTCCCAATGAGAGCTAGGGACACGGTGCTTCTCCCCACATTCCTTGATGGCCACATTTCAGGTCTAAGTTTGATAATAAATTAGATGCAAAATATTACCCTTGACAACTTAAATGTGATCTTCCAGATTAATAAAAAAAATAGTGTCTATGAAGAGCCTGTTACTTATAGTACACCATTAAAAAAATGAACATATGTTGTCTTGAAGGTACCTTAAGCATCAGAAAAGTAGAGGCAGGTAGCAATACTGAGATTCACACAAAAAACCTCCCCAATTGACTATAACATCTACCAGGCAATGGAATGCATGGTGGACAGTGATCAGAGACCGCCTACAGCTTTTCCAGATGATTCTCTGTTTACATGGATATATACCTTGGTCTTCTGTGGTCTTTCCAAAGCCATAAGAAATGACATGTCTTGTCCTTACAACTTAGAAAGAAAAGAAAAGAAAAGCAGTACATGTGTTTTTATTCAAAATAGTCCATTTTTATTTCAGTACCACCCCTGGAGCTTCTGTAGCAGCAAGGGAAAGGTCTTCTCCCTGGGGTCTTGATGTCTGCAGCAATGAAGGCCTCTGACAGGCACTAGGTATCTGTGTGTTCTTCAATGCACTGATTAGAATTTCTAGAAACTGTAACCTAGATCTCTGTGTGATATGATTACCACACTGAAACATGTACTGGTAAAACACTAACTAGATAAATCCTCTGAGTACCTCTGGTACTTTCCACTTACCATCTCATTGCTTGGAAACAGCCCTTCTGTTTACTATTATATTCCATTAACAGAGAGGAAAGGAACCTTCTCATTGGCATATAGCAAGAGCTGGGGCACCGAGGCCACAGTGACAGCATGATGACACTGGTCACTATAGAGCTCCCTGTGGCACGCTCACAAAGAAAGGATGCCACAAATTAATACTTTTTTATTGACTAATACCAGGTCCAGTTTTCACAAAGGAAAGGTAGCCACATGCAGCTTCCTGGGAACGCTATTTGGACTTGCTGAAATTTAGAAATGGACTGTCAATCTACTCAGATCACCATATAAGCACAACAACGAAGTAATATTTCTCATCCTGTTTTATGATTGGTAGCCTTTGACCATCAATTCTTGAAGATGGGAATTCATTTTTACAGACTTGTCAGCTTCCTCAATTAAGTCCACCAATACCACAAGGTGTACCTATGCTATAATATAGACCTGCTTTCATAAAGCTCTGAAGGGAAAAATGACTTCTGAAAGGCAATTTTCTAACATTTTGAAAACGGCCTGAGCCTGCTAACTCCCAAGCAAGCCACAAAAGACCTGTGATAACTGCACCCTCAAATATTTTATGCATATAATGTCTAGCAAGGCTAGTTGGAAATCCCTTTTTAAGTGAACAGAAGAGTACCAGGAGACAAAGATCAGAACATAGGCTTCAATCTGGGGTCAGCCTTGATAGGACTGACATCCTAGACAGATAGAAATGCTTCATGTAGGCAACTGTTATCACACACAGACAGACAGACACAGACAGGCACCCACACAGACACACACACACCAGCAGTCATCTCATCTAGCTGAAATGGTGTCAAGTGGATGGGAATCCCTGGATGTGACTTGTCCAGAGTACGTGAAAGGTTTATGGAGTGTGAGCCGTTCTCTAGGTAAACTATGAGAGCCTCTGGCTGGGTTTATCTACATTCTGGTCTGGGTTCCTCTTAGAGCCATTTGTATTTTGTTAATTAGATCCATTAATTTATCTGGCAGACCAATTTCACAGCAAGATTATACCTCTAATTTTCTACCCAATCACCAGTCTTATCTATCCATCATTGAATGTTGTGAAAATTTAGATTTCAAATAGGCACAGATAGGTGCAATTGTCTTTGACCCTTTCTCTCCCTGGCCCTAACAAGTCACAACATGACTCAGGGCTTAGGTGCACACAGGGTCTCCACACACGTATGTAAACAATTTCTATTTCTGGAGTTTTAAAGTACTTGCAGTTGAGTATTTTTCTAGTTCCTTTTAATTATAAGCATGGATGATAGTTTTTACAGGCATTTATCCTACAATGACTTTTTTGTATTAGATTTCCACTGCTAATAATCTACATATTTGTAAGGCACAGTGTGGCATTTTAATCCACATATGTAACATGTAATGATGACATCATGGCGGCTCACATCCTAACACTGATCACTTATTTGTGCTGGGAACCTTCACAATCCTTTTGACTAGGTATTTTGAAGCACACAATTAATTTTCAACTGCTCTCCTGAACATGTGAGCCATATTCTCGTCATCCTTCCAAGCTTTCGTTGCTACTATTCTACTACAGTTGCATGAAATAAGTTTTAGCTTTTACATATAAATGAGAATGCCTGCTATTTGTCATTCTATGTCTAGCTCGTTTTCTTTAATAGGATATTCCTGAAAGCTATCTTTAAAGCTATAAAAAAAAACTTCTTATAATTGTAAAAGGTGAGTGAAGTTATAAGCAAAGGCATTCCCAGAAATACTAAATATGTTTTTGTTCATAAGCTCAATTTTCTTTATCAAAAGTTATGATTTGGGGGAAAAATTAAACACTGGCTACAATATACAGCACTCTGATTGTATATCCTCTGAGTTTCCCTTTGCGACTTTAGGAATCGATCTGTTTCTGATTTGTTTTAGTTGAGGAAACTGAAATACAGAGATTTGATGCAATGTGCTCAGGATCACCCAAGCAACTAGCTGTTGAGCCCAGGGTTAAATGTGTGGCATCAGAGCACCCAACCAACTGACTTTGACATAAACTTAGATAAAATATTAAGAAATCATGTTTACACAAAGGTAGTGAGTTAAGAATCAACATTAAAAAACAAAATCCCCAACTCTGAACTTGATCAAGGGTCCAGGACAATACTTTACAAAAGCCTCAGTGAGCTAATGCTTCCTTGCTGGTGTGTGCCTCCTAGCTTTCAGGTGCCAGTCCACGTGTAGGGAAGAGACTCCTCCTCCTCCGGAGCTCCGGTGCTTTCAGAGGCACTAAGAGCTGATCAAGTCTGTTTGAAACCTCTGCCTTTGAAAGTTTAATGGAAGCTTTTCCTCATTCTCCTTGTTGCCTTTTAGGAAACAGCCTGCGTCCTTTCAGGGCCCCCGTCTCTCCTTGTTCTTTTGGAAAGGCGAGCACTCCATGCTCTCCAGGAAAAAAAAAAAGAAAAGACCACTTTGATCATACTTCGGGCAATGTCACACTCTCCCTGAACAATAAACTTATTTTCAAAGTTCACCATACTGAAAACCAAGGGCCGGGGACACAGGTCGGAGGAGACTCGCCTGTTTGACATGAATACTCCTAAAGCCTCTCAGAGGTGACCCTGCAGGGCTATCTTGAAGTATACTGCTATCCTCAGCCAATAAAGAACATGGCGGTGTGTCCTTTGGGCTCACAACCAGTCTCAATAACAGTTCACGCCCAGTCCAAGTGAAGACAGTGCTAACATTTAATGTTCTGGTAAATAAATGGTCTAACAATTGGGAGCTAATTGCCACAGTGGGGCAGCATGAAGACTTGTAATCATGGCCTTTATTGTCACAATTAATTTTCATATTGTTGTAAAATATAACCTCAGGAGCCCCTCAGAATTAAAAAAAAAAAAAGATAAAACCACTTTGTGCTCAAAGGTAGAACTTATGTGTTTTAAATAAATCTGAGCAATTTAAAATCAACTCTTGAGGCTAAACAGTGAACACTTTACCAAAGAAATAAAAAGATCTAGTCCTTCTCAGAGAACAGATGTGTCCCATGCACGGACAACAGTCTTCCAATGACGCCCAGGTTTGCACTTGTAAACCAGCAACACACATCATAAAATTACTTGTACTCACTAAAGACTAGAGCACACGCGGAGACAGACAGAACACTGGTGCTGACTGTAAGGGCACTCTACCGAGAGGAATTGAACTAGTGTGCAAAGTGAGGGAGCAAGGCATCCACACTCAGAATGTGTCAATGTGTTATGGGGATCTATCCTTATTTTTTGAAGAAAATAAAAAAGATCAATTTTGATTCATTAAATATACAGAAGATCCAAAAATCATTTACTTCCCTGGACCGAAGCTTTTAATTGCCTTTCCAACAGCAGAAGGGCACTGGACAGTGTGAGTTTTGACCAGGGCTTTGAGAAGAGTGGTGTGTTGTTGCTTCATTTAACTTATGATTATTAGTCACCCATTTAAGACTAGTAATCATCCAGAATTTAGACCTTCCTCTGAGGAGCGAACTGCTGCTTCCGAAGCCACTGGCTAATCAGGTAGGAGAACGTGTGCCCCCAGAGGCACGGCTGCCACTGCAGCTTGAGTTTTCTGAATCTCCCTTCCCCGAGAAGAGAACATTTTTCCCCCAACAAATTTGTTTTTGGCATTAGTGTACCGAGAAGATAATTGGAGGCTCCATATAAATCAATTTGGCTGAACCTAGTAAGATGAAGCCAAACACAAATTACCCCCCAGATAGATTGAATCCAGTGAAACAAGCACCCAACCTGCATGTCTGTGTGCAAGTGGATGCTCAGAGCTGGCGATAGAGGGCCCTGATCCAGTTCCTGCTCCAGCTGCTTCCAAATGCCCTAGTCAAAGCTTAGGCTTTGGACAGAGTCTTGGCAGGATCAAAATTCTCCAACACTTCTGAAGTTTAGGTAACTTGCTTCCATTTTCTCATCCCTCAAATGTATGCAATAATCCTTGTCTCCTACATTTTGGAAAAGGTCAAGGGGAAAGGCAACAGAAACAGCATTAGATAAGACCAAAATTTGTCTTCCATAGTGGAACTGCTATTATTAGCAGATTTTACTGTTATTAGCCTGATGTACATGACAAATAAAACATATGTAAAATAAAACACAGTCATGCCAAGGCAACCTAGAAGTAGCAGGACATAATGGAAAGAATTCTGGGTTTGGTTCAATTTTATTTAGGAAAGTAAAGCCAGAATTTCAACTCAGTAGCCTTTGAACTGTGACACTTGGAACAAAACCCATGAATCTTCTGAATTTCTGTAAGGATGAAAACAAAACTCTCAATATACAATACAGTAAATGAGAAAATGTCCTTTAGAAGACATGGAGTGCTATAGTACTAAGTAAATACTGAAAACATTGTAGAAATCCAGTTTTTCTGCACAGTTGTAATTTCAAGCAATTTCCCCAACAAATTCATCAACACTGAGTTTGGTATCTGTATCTGGCAAGCATTTGACCATGTTTAGCTCTTAGGTATTATTATTACCATTTGAAAAGGCCAGAGGAAGCATTCTTAGTTCAATGCCAACCTCATCATTCCCTGTGGATTTGACAGTAACTACACAGGTACTGTGAAAAATCTGTTTTAATTCCAGCCACCATCACAGAATGTTTGTGTCACGTCATGGAACCAAGTGGATGTTTTAGGCATATGAGCAAGGTCACCCATGGAATAACTAACAACAGGATGCACTGTTCTGTCATAAAACTCTCATAAATAAAACAGTTGTGCATTCCATATCAGACCCCATACATTCATAACTATATTAATGTATGTTCATGTTCAGTCTATACTGAATTTATGGTAATATACTCAATTGAAATCTTTCATCTATGCCTTAAGCATGAGAAAAAGTCCCAAAAGAAATCAAATAAAATATGCACAAAATTTCTCTATCAAGAAATTGTAGTCTTTAGAAGATATGCATGATTTGTGAATATGTTGTCACAGGGAATAGAGGGAGACAGAATGCTCAGAAATAGAATTTTTCTAGTAGGTAAGTGATAATCTCTGATGAGACTGGCTTGAATAATGGCATAAATGAGATGAATCCTGAAATCAACAACAGTTATTCAATATAGGATTTGATAAATCTAGGAGTTAATAGAGAATTTTGCAGTTCAAAAGAGGTCAAAATAGGACATTTTTCTTGCACTGAGATCCTATGATAAGGGTAGAAAGAAGTGGCTGACACTCACTGGAGAGTCATGTGTCGCTGTGTCTAAAGCATGAGGTCCATGTGTGGGGAGACTGGATAAGGAGCCAAATGAAGAGAAGAGTGAGTCTGTGTTTAGTCAGCAGTGGTTGTAATGGCTGTGGCTCAAATGAACTGAGGCTCATCCTTCTTCATAGATAAAGCTGCAAGGTTTCTAACCCAGGGTAGGAGCAATCTGCCAGATCTTCCTTATAGCAACATTCCCAAGGTCTTTGCTATCCAGTTCTGATTCATTCCTCAAATACCAAAGTAAAAGAAGTACATGGTTTAGCCAATTAAATGTTTCTCAAGAATGGAAATACAGTATAGACAGGCAAAGCCACTTCAGAGTTATGGACAGGCAGCCAAAGCCAGGGCAGTGGTGCCTCGTCTATGAGGAAGCTGCTGGTCCTTGGAGAACAGTTTATAATTTAACTGGGAGGTAGGGTGGAGACACAGAGAAGTTAATGCCATAAAAACTTTCTGCTATCTAATGGTCTCTAAAAATCATGAATTAATGAATATGGAATTGAATGACTCAGTGAATGAATTCATGAATGTACTAGTAAGATGATACTCTAAGGCCAAAATAACAGATCAGGCATCCCAGAGAACTTAAATGAACAAGGAAAGAGCTACTGAAAAGGTGAAGTTTATCTAATGAAAGATAAATGAATATTTATATATATTATATATCCATGTTTATATTTGAACAGAGGCTCCGAGACCAGTTACCTCCTAGGAATGAGAATCTTTGCTTTTATTGTTACAGGTGTGTGTGTGTGTGTTATATTGTTCTATCATTCACATTCTATATCTATAATTATCATATTAATTTCTTCATATAAATCAGGAATAAATTTCTCTGGAGTAGTAATCTTGCAACTGTTTACCGAGATTTAAGCAAAAATAAAAAATATTAACTATGAAAGAGCATCACTTTTCTATAGTGGATGCCTCATTCTAAATAAACACCTTTAGAAATGAAGTGAGAGTCATGCTCCTGATACCTCCATCAACTGCCAAATATAAATGACAATGTTTATTTTCCATTGTGACTGAGGCATTGACAGAACTAATATTATCTTAAAGTATCTGCTGATTACAAAATGCAAAACAATGCTAATAACTCTTCACATGACTCTTCAAAAATTCATTAAACTCTCTGCAGAAGTTTCTCTAGTAGAAAAACCATTGCTTCTTCAATTACCTTTCAAGAGATCTTCGCTATTTACAATTCTTACTGCATAGCCCCTGCTGTTAGAGACCTCTGCTACAACCAGTGTCCTGAAAATTGTCAACATCTAACTGTTATAATTTTCTAGCCTGTAAAATTTGCTCAGAATATTTTTTTCTGTTGGGGAGTATAAGGATTATGATATTGATAAATGCGTCCCTTCCTTTCTGGGCTCCATCTCTGCTTACCTGCATGCATATTTCAAGCTTCTGGATTCTGAATATATTTTAAGCATCTAGGTAATGTTGAAAAGTGATTTGCAAGGCAAATGCATTTATCAATCTGATCTCTTGACCTAAGATTTTGATGATTTTTTGCTGAGCACTTTAGATATACATAAACAATGGCCTTTAGATTTCCAGTAAATTCAAAATTCTAGTTATTAGTTTTTTGAGGGGCTAGCGTGCAGTTTTAAAAATGCATAGAATAAATATAAAAAATACTAAAATATAAAGATCATGATACATGAAGGGCATGAACATATATAATAGAAATCCTAAAAATTAGCAAAAAGAAATTCTAAGCATCAGTCAACAAATAAAGAAAACCTTAAGTTTTACAAAATGTGCCAAGTCCAAAGACAAGTGCCTTAATCAGAAATCTGGAATCATACAATAAGATGTTTGCTCTGATTTGCTACATTAAGCTTTGCTAAATACTGCATTTTACTTGAATTTTTCAATATTGTAAAGACTGTTCTAGAGGAAGAGAAACATATAGTGTCCCCCTTTAGTAAAACTATTTTTAAATTCTAATAGAATTTCAAGGTTATTATCTATTTCAGATCAACAGTGGGGGTCAGAGTTCACAGCAGCCAGAATTTACAACCCTCCAATGGGTTTTGATTGACAGCAATCAGCATCTCTTCAGCATCACTGAGGGAACAAAGTACAGGTCAAGACAGCGGGCGATTTCATCTGTCATTTTTAATTATCTAAATGATATTCACAGACAAAACCTTTCCCATCCATCAGGGCATCACATTACCATAGACAATGTTTGTTTAAAGAAGAGGCCATAAAATCAAACAATTATGAATGCAGACAAGCCTTGCTATTGACTGCATAAATAATCAAGACAGAGTTCCAAAACTCTCTGCTAATGAATTGGTAGATTGCTGGCAGGAAGTAGCAAGTCGTAATATGGACAACAATCTAATGTTCTTATTGACTTTTACTAAAGCTTGACTACAGTCACAAAGATTCAAAGATGACGTCAAGTGAGGTTTCCATAGAGGCAGTATTGATAGCAGTATACATCTAAAATACAAGTAGTTAACTCTTGACCTTATGGTGGGACCAAAGCTCCCCAGAGAACACTGAAATGCTAGCGGTATAATACATCATGAACTGAGCCAACAGCCTCGGGGTCCCTGACAGCATTACCACACCGGCGAGGGGCCCTTCTTTCACCATTTATAACATTGTAATCCCTAATAATTCAGCTGCAGCCCTGAAAATTAACTCTATTTCAGTTTGTAACATGAGTAAATAAAGCTTTCCCTCTCCCTCCCTTCATTGGGAATAAAAAGAGAAAAGCATAGATCTAAGATTCAGGTAACTGGTAGCAGATAGCTGGAAAACCTGGAGACAGCTGACTTCAGAGAAGGAGCAAATGTTCCAAGGGAACACGCATAGAGACTGCAGAGGTGTGGGCATGGCTCTTCTCTGGCTAACACATGCCATCCATGGGATGCTAATTAGTGGCATCCATTATGGTTACCTATCCTTTTTTCTTTATTCAGTTTGCTTCCCAGTGAACCTCCACCTTAGGCCATCAGCATAAAGATGACCTCCACAGATATCATTTTGATGGGTTAAGGAAGTCATCAATTAACATCTGAGATTAGAAGGAATATCTTGATATGAACAATCAGCTAACTGGTCATTACTTTCTAATTCCCCCCAGAATATATAAAATGCTTTCATGTCATTCAGTACAAAAGAAAATTAGAAGGTAAACATATTCACTCTAAATAATTGTGAAAAGATTTTAGAGAAGGGAAAATATTTCATCCGGGTCATAAAAGATGGCTCAAGGGGGCTTATTTAGAGAACTTCCCCAGAAAATAATATTTCCTCTCGTCACTCGGTAAGTCAAACTCCCGACAGAGGTCAGGAGAGGATCATTGTGCGCTTTGAGTCTCTGGGTTCGAGTTTACATTTTACAAATTAAGACGATATAAGTAAGGTAGGAGAGGAAGGAAAATCTCTGAGCTAAAGAAGTAGAAATTCAATTGCCTGAAGATTAGCACTGAGATGAACAGGATTCTTTGAACAGTAAAAATAACACATGTATTTGTCCCGGTCAATGAACAGCAAAGAGCAGACTGATACCACAGCTTCTCCTGGCAGCTTCTGGGACTTTCTATGCTTCTCATGGAAATAAGGAAGTGATCAAAATACAGTGAAAAGGAATGTTCTACTAGTTAGAAAAACAGTAACATTTTAATTAAAAAATTATGTATGGTGTGTGTGTGTGTGTGTGTGTGTGTGTGTGTGTGTGTGTGTGTGTGCATGCTAAGACACAATGGTGGAGGTCAGAAGGCAGCTCCCAGAAGTCTGTTCTCTGTTTCCTCTGTGGTTCCTGAGCTGAAACTCAGGTTGTCAGTGGTGGCAAGCACACTCAGGCCCTAAGCCCTCTCACCACCGAAAAGACACTAGGTTAGCACAGGCTTTTACACAGACACACTTGTAGTGCAACTCAGCACGTCTGTGCTTGTTTTCCCTGATATTATTGCATTATTTAAATTATATTAACATTTATGTGTTAAGTTTTAAAAGTGCAGCCAGCGTCATCAGAAAGACCTAGAAGCAGATTCTATCTCTGTTATTTGGCAGTGAAGTGACCTTGACCTTTTCCCTCTTATCTATAAAATGGGAATGCTAATAGCTAGTTTATTGGGAGGTTGTGAATATAAAGGAGCTAGATATATAACATCTTTAAACACTCAGTAAATATTAATTCCTTCCTTTTCCTACAAGTTTAAATTTATTTAATAAATATCTAGTTTAATCTTATTATTATTTATTTAATAAACAGAAAAATGACCTATTAATAATTTTGTCTTCTGTACAAAATAAAGTAAAATATGTCTTCAAATTATTGACATAATGCCTCTATTAGTCAATTAGCTTCTAGAGTACACAGCTGCTTTTTAAATAAATTTTAGCTATTTCAAATTGCTTTCTTTAGACTGAAATATCAACCAAAATCTACAAATCTGGCTATGGACACCTTTCTGTGGTTTATATAT
The DNA here is from genome assembly GCA_004025045.1 of Sigmodon hispidus. Classification (NCBI taxonomy): domain Eukaryota; kingdom Metazoa; phylum Chordata; class Mammalia; order Rodentia; family Cricetidae; genus Sigmodon; species Sigmodon hispidus. Next base: position 336,972 of record PVIH01000253.1, read on the forward strand.
TTTTAGGAAATTTTTTTACAACAATGCAGGGGTCAACTTCATCAATACAGTTATGCTCATATTTGAAACGCAGTACATCATTCCTCCATTCTCACACACTCAGAATAAAGCATATCTTGGAATCTGATCAAAGACCTTGTGACGCCATCAATATGCTGGAGAATGAACATTTCTGTGAAATTCTGGAAGAGCTAAGAAGAGCACAGTGGCAGCTCACAGGATTAACTACAAGGTCATTACCAGCAGCCTCACTATATGCTTTTTCTATTTCTGGCCATAAAACCTTCAACACAATGTCTTCTCAATCCTGAGAAATATATCACTTTCTCTCCTCCCCCCTACTTCTTCCACCTTTTAAAATCCAAACTAGGAAAAGCCTTTGAATCAGACTGTCTCTGAATGAAACACTATTAACAATGCTGGTTGTGAATTAAGAAATTGGCAAAAAGCTGGGCTGTCGTGGTGCACGCGGTAATCTCGGCACCAGAGAGGCTGAGCCAGGTGGATCCCCAGGTTCAAGGTCAGCTTGGTCTTCAGGGGGAGTTCCAGGACAGCCAGGACTACACAGAGAAACCTTGTCTTGTAAACGAACAAACAAATAAACAATAACAACAAGAAAGTAAAGAAAAGAAATGAGCTGAAGAATGTGAACTTCAGCTTTTCCTCTGTCTAAATCTTATTCTTCTTTAGAGGCAGCTGTTTTCAGACCTCTCTTCTGGGAACTGCCCTTACTGTTAGCTTTTGGACATTGGGTAGTTTACTGGGCTACATGGTAGAAATGGCCAGGAGAGCTCAAGGACGAAATCCACAAATATTCCAAGGCACACATTTACAAAAGACAGTAAAAGACAAAAAATGGCTTGAGTGTTGTTTTAAAGAGAGAACAAAACTAAAGCTTTAATTAGTATGCAAAGGGGAATAAATGACTTTAATTTCTAGGAAGTTCATTAATCAAATACAGTGACAAAAATATACGGTCACCCTTATTTTTTTTAATGTGATATGAGATTTAGAATTTTTTTTGAGGTTTAGATTCTAAAAATGTAGTAAAACATATAAGCAAGGGTAGGCTTTCCCCACATACTCAATACGTCAATATAGCAGCATTTAAAACAAAACAAATAACAAAACCAAAAAACTGTAGGTATGTTCCAAGCCAAGATTAACAAGAAGCAGGCCATGAGGAGGAGACCATCCGTGTCCTCATTGATGCACTGCACCTACAAATTGGCCAGACTCTCATCTGGCTCCCCAGAGTAGGCACAGCCTGGGCTAGATCTATAATGTAGCATGGGGAAGAGGTGTTTTTGGATAAGGGCCAGCATGTTAATTTCTGATGAAAGAAAAGCTGCTGATAGAAATATTGACTGCTACATTATTCTTTGCCCTCTCACCCTCTTCCTGATACACTAAGTCAACCTCCACTGCTGACTGAGACCGTGGGCAATGTCATTCTATCTTATTACTAACAGAACCCAATTTCATGTCCACATAAAAAAGATGAGGACATATTAGTATAAAAGTCCTGAAAGGAAACATTCTCTTTTCTGCTGTGATACGCAATCATATCAGATTGAAAATATTGAAAAATCTAGCAGGTTTCACCTATATTGCATAGTGATATATTTTTAGCAGACAATCTTCTCTTCCTGCCACAGTTTCAAACCTGCCTGCATCTAATTTCTCTATATTCATATTTCCCTTTTTTAACATTCTAGATGACATGTGAAGAATAAAATTCTTTTTTTGTGGAACAACATTCGGCTGACAGATGACCATATGACACCCTTCAAACAATACAATATGTCACATCAGAACATGGCTGCTGGGAAGAGTATATTCAAGGTAATAGTTAATGTTAAAGTCAAAACATAACGGAACTTTACCAGCACTTACTATGAACACACGTGGGGAGAGGAAGTAACAGGCTCTTACTGGAAAACTATTCATGTTTCATTTACAAAACAACTCGGAAGATGGTTACAGTTTGTGTGAGACATATTATCATATTTTAGCTTCAAAATTAAATGAAAAACAAATATGAGCTCTGTTTTTCCCCCCAGCATAAGTAATCAAGATGTGCTTTGTACTTTATTTCATCTTAGTATTCTCCTAAGATTAGCCTTGTAAGATTAATATAGTGATTTCAACCCCGAGCAACAACCCCTTCTAGCCTCACTCCGGCCTTGGTGGGAGAAGGACTTCTGGAAGTCTCTTTTGTACAAGGCTTTGTTGACTCAAAGGGTAGAGGTATTTGGTCCTCTAACTTAAACTTAGCATGGATAACAGATATTGCCTTTACTGCTAATGACATACATCTTGTGGCTATGATTAGGAAGGTCAGCATGCATTATCCTAGTTGTATTTTTACGGCAGTTTCTTGTTTACCCACAGTGAAGCTGACTGTAAAGGGACCCTAAGATAAATGACATTGTCAACTACTAAAAATACCTTAAAGGAAATATATGTGGAGAATTCCTTAAATGAAGTAGTTGTGATAGAAGATGTTTTCCCTAACTGTTCCAAATGACCAACAGCTGCACATCATGAATGAGTTAATGATGGCTGCTTGCTGCCTTTAATGCCTTGTCATGACTTAGCTTCTTACATGTCTAAAATGGACATGTCAGTCTTTTTACAATATCCGCTGTGCCTTTTGCAGCAACTCTGCTTGTCATCAGACATGTGAGACTTAGGACACTATAGTGTAGTCTATAGTCTAAGATGAGGCACAGCACAACGTGCTGCAGTGATGACGGTGATGAAAACTGCAATAAAGGCATGAGGTCTGAAGTTCTTCTGTTCTGCCAGGCATCATGTAGAGATTATATTATTGCCACATCACATCTATAAAACAGGCCATTGGCAGAACTGGGAATTCCCTTCATAGCCCCAGCTCCTTACATCAGCTCTAACACTTGTTATATCTTATGTATTAGGATGAGATCTTTATTTTTCCACAGACTCAACTTCCTGATCTGGAAAGAAGAATGATCGAATCCTTTTTTTCTGGACCACTTTCAGCCTCAAGTCATTGTGGTCTATTTCCTCCCTAGGTGCCAGCATCGTCCTCTCTACTCACAGTCTCCCAAACACTACGTGGCTCTTCCTCTGTTATCCCGTCATCAAGATCCCAACTCTAACTCCAAACACAGCACTATCCACAGGTAGGTTTCTGGTACTTGGGAAGTAAAGTCTAATCCCTAGACTTGAGACTGGCTTTAGCCCAATGTTCTCTCTAGACTCGTCCCCCTTCTGTTCACTCTGCTGAAATCTATTGGGAATGTCTGTGTCTATGAAAAGAAGGGTTTCTTCAATGAAGGAGAAGTGTTGCTCATTCATATCCCCTTAGCCTATCTCTGTACTGGTAGATGCAATGAATGCTGTGTCTAAATGAATAGACTGCTAATGCCAAATTTTCTATAGCCCCCATGCTATGGCCACACAAGACAACTTCCTATGTCTTTTCAAGCTCCTGGCCATCAGACCATGCCAACCTCTCTGCCTGAAGTATCTTTCAAACTTTCTGTACCTGCTAAAAACACCCTTATCCACAAAGGCCCTTGAAAAGTCACACCACCTACGGTAACTTCTGTGATCCTACAAGGCAGTTTTCTAGCCTTTTCAATGTAATCCTGACAAATATAATCACAATTGCTTATTTCTATATATTTCTTTTTTGCCTAATCTCCTCTAATCCCCAAGTATATGGATAAAACTACTTACCTACATTTTAACATCTGATTTCAGTGAGTCAGACTATGTAAATAATTACATAAATTCATATTTGACAGGCTAGTGTTCAATTCAGGAGATAATATACAAACCCTTTCTTCACCAGATGGCCCTGGGACCTGACACCACCTCAGTGGTTTACTTTGAGAACTAGAAGCGGGCAGGGACTACCCTGGCTTAGCTCCGGCTTCCATTGCTCTCCCATCCTTTCCTGTCCTCTCGGCAGGATTTAGAGACAGGTATAGTCTTCCCACAGACTGTTAAACGGCATCTGGAGGTCAGACCAAAGGAAGACGGGCAAGCTGAAGGCTTCTGAATTTTGCCAACACGAGGGAAACTTGGGGGTTGGGAATGGGAGAGAACCTATATTTTTCACTAAGGCATAGTGTTACCACAAATAAACAATATCACACACCCAGAATGTTCATGTAAAAGATTCATCAGCACCCTTGGGGGCTAGATGAATATTTTTGGTCTTTTAACCCTAAGTAGCTTCAATTTATCATTATTGCTCTGGTATTGAATAGTCCAAGATCTTAGTTCACAGATGTACAAATATGTGTTAAACTTTGGACCATAACAAGGTCAACATCATGAAGCCAAAGTACCTATTCTGGTTCTGAGCAATGGAATTTGAAGCCCAGGATTCCTGTTCATCTACTAATATCTTAACACTAAGATTAAGGTGTCAAATTCTATCAGTTCTGACACCCAATGTAAGATCAATATGGATACTATGGTCTTGCTCATACCCAAATCTGTCAGAACACATTTAGGGGTCACCTTAAAATCTCACTAGTGCTAACAGTGCAAATTTCCTCTGCTTGATTATCTAGCTGTAACGGAGATATTGTAATATGTAGTTACAAACCAGCACATATATAAAGATGCCTCCTTCAATCTTGTGAATGACAGTCACTGCTATAGAGCATCTTTAAAATGTGTATGCTTCTATAACAATGTTTAAAGCTAAGCAACTATATTGCTTATTACTGTGTAGGTGTTTATATGATATCTGTGAGATAGTATGGACCCACATTTGTCATGGCACCAGTGTGAAGGTCAGAGACAATGTGTAAGAGTTGGCTCTTTCTTCTCACTTATTCTGTGAATCAACTCAGGTCATCAGGCTTACACTGCAAGTAAATTTCCTTGCTAACACATTTTGCAGGCCCTTATTAAATATTTTTTTATAACTTAAATGTTAATACAATACAAAACAGAAGAAACAGTACCTAACAAAAGTCCCCCAAACTGGTGGTAAATGATTCTCAACCACAGAGAAAAACAAATATAACAAATCATTCTTTTCTCCTACACCTAGCCTGGTATCTATCAGGAATTGGTGATTTTAATAAAGATAGAGGATTACACAAACATGAAGTATAAATTGAAAGAGGCATATAAACCGGACGTCAATACATACATTTGCTCATTGGTCAGGGTGGTTCAAGATATTAACTTAAGATAATACCAACATATAAACTTACTCTTGTCTCCTTTTAAGGATTCTTGGGAGAGGAAGAGATAAAAACAAAACCAAAAAACCAAAAAAATAAAAAATCCCCACAAATCATTTGTGTGGGATTACTCAGGTTGTTCTGGGAGCCATCATGAAAGGAACAGAAAACTAACGTCCACATGGCAGATACTAGGTTATATGCTTCAGTCTCTTCCCTTTTTATAATTTTATATGTGAAAGAAGAGTTGTTATATTGAATCTGGTGGACAACTTTCATGTCAGCATAGTATATCAAGAATTTTTCACTGTGCAGCCTTAAATCATTTTCCCTTACCATTTGATCCTAAATTTCCTGGAACATTATTATGCTGGTAAAAAAATCCCAATTATCCATATACATATGCATACACTCACAATCCTCACACACGCTGTCCTTCCTAAAGTGGACATTTGTAAATAAGTCACCATGAGTCCTCTAAGCACCTGAATTGCTCCTCTGAAAACCAGGTGAATCATAAGGCTAACATCCTGCTTTTGACAGCTGTCTTAGCAAGAAAAGACCCAGACATACAGCTACACTGGTGTCTATCCATACTATGGCAACGGTGCCAGTTTGAACACTGACTGGCGGCATAACCCGAGCAGATGTAGAACCCATATGTGCAACTCTATAGATAAGATCTCCAAAGCACTGGCATCTGGACGTCAACTTCTCTTCTCTAGCCCCACAGCTGAGTGTTGTGTTAGACCTGATTGCTTCTCTGCTGGATCAGCCTGCTCCCACCCGCTGCGCTCACTGGCACTGCCAAGACGCCAATGTGTTAGAAAACAGTCAATCAGATAGTCACCTTACACCACAGCACTCTGGGAACTCACCTGATTTGCCAGTTGCTGGCTCTAGAGTCAAGAAAGAGCCTATTTCGTCTACTCTTACTGACTGAGGTATACTTTGAAATCCCCTAAACACCAACATAGGGCAGTGCATCTGAATGTGTTATGGAAATCTAGTTTTTAAATGTTTCAAGTCTCCAAGTGGGAAATTAGTCTAAGAAGAAGATGTACATCAGGACAGATGACTTGGCTATGACGTGCTCTGGTTCTGGGCATTTTCACTATAGTCTTCAAATAGTGTGTGTCAAAGCACTTAGAGCCCAAAAGGCAAGGCAAGGTCATCCTCCATATACTGGCTTCTCTTGCTTGTTCCTTTGCAAATGAGTCCCTGGATGAATTTTTCCTTCCAATTGGGAGAAACAAAATGAGAAAAAAAAGATGCTTGGCAAGTGTGAATCATCAAAGATTAAAAATGCCAAAGCCTTCCCCCAGGGATGAAAGCTAACTTGATAATAAATTAACACTGACATGCCCTCCTGCCTCCCGCCCGCCTATGCCAGCTTTCCCAAAGCAAGGACCCCCCCCCATCGTGCTGACTCCTCACAAACAGACAGAAATCTCTCCACTAAGATTCCCAGTGTGGGCCTCTCGCCTGGAGGCAGGAGAGAGTGAGGAAATGACTTTTGTTTGATTGATACCAACTCTATCAATTAGATTCTTGGGTGAAAAATGTCACTGTGCTACAAAAACCAGTATTTCTGAGAACACAAAATGGAGATGAGTTTTTAAATAAGGGCATCACAATGACATGACTTCAAAAGTAACCACAAGGAAATGCTCAAATAACATCGTGTGCTCACTGTAAATTAAAATAATGTGATCTCCAAAACAAAATCTCACAACCAGTTTATAGACAGGCAACTAAAATACAATATTCTCTGGCCTCTACTTCTTTTATGACTTACACATTTAAAAATGGAATATAAACAGCTTCCCTAATAGGTGTTGCTTCTCAAATGCTGTGTACAATGGCTACGCTGCCAAGATATTTAGTAAGAAATCATGAATTGTGTATGGCTGGCATTTTAAACTTTGCTATTTAGGAAAGAAGTCAATTTCAATCAGTGCTACTTTATACCCATAAGTGAAAAACAAGGAAGCTGAACCCATCCACGCTCCCCTTCAGGAACATCCTGTGGATCTGAAAGTGTATTTTAAAATTTTTATACATTAAAAACAGCTGGAAGGCACTTATTTCAAACAGTCTCTTTTGGTACAATGATTAATGTAAATACGGCAGTAAATTAGAATGTGCTAGAAAGTGAACAGTGAGTGCTAGGCCAGCTCTGGTTCTGTAGGGTACTGTGTCTCTGAATGCTGAGGTTATTCACTAGATGTGAAAGGGGCTGACATTCTTCGGTGAGCGGCAAAGCCTCTAGCTCTCTGTGTGATGCTTTGCCTCTGAAAGCTCATGTGAGGGCCTCTGAAGGAGCGAGTCTCTCTTTCAATGAGATCTGACTTGGGCACAGTTAATCACTAACTGTGATAAAGCAATTAAAGGTATTCATAATTAGGACCAGACCAAATGTAAGTAATCAGAAAATTAAAGGGGAAATGACATTGTGATGGGATTGGTTTTTACAGAATGACCTCCAGACAGAGAAGGACACCTTCAGATTGGAACATGGAGACTCGGGGGCATAATACACTAACCCTACCCAGAGCCCAGCTTGTTAGTACCTTCTCCATCTGAACAGGATACACCCTGCAATCATTCAGTATTTCTGACTGCTGTACACCAGGACACAAGACAAAATCATTGATGGAGCTGAAGTTCCATACAGTGTCTAGACAAACACCAATGCATCCTACAAATATGAATGCCTACTAAGATCAATACATAATACACAAATATGATCAGGACCTCATTCCTGTCTTCAAAAGGCTTGCAATGTAGCAAGAGGCTTATGACATGATGGGGCAATTTGGATTTTTCCTCCTGCAGTACACATGCATATAGTCACACATAAATATCTAAAGAAGGGAGTCTCAGCCTAGGAGTGATAAAATAGTAATCTGTTTGCTTAATTTTACACAGTTTAAATTCAATCTGTGGAATTTTAGGACCACCTCTGCACTTCAATTTCAGTTTAGGATATATCAATTGTTTATAAACTAGAGGATGACCAGCATATGAATATTTTGCAATACTTCATTTGCTCAGCCTTATACAGTAAGCTGGCTGTGGGCTTATATAATGCCAGTAAACAGAATTTGTAATTTTCCTGCCGTGACGAAACTGGTCTATATTTAAAAGGAGATAGGAGGTAGAGAGATAGAGATAGATGGATAGGTACACACACACACACACACACACACACACACACAGAGAGAGAGAGAGAGAGAGAGAGAGAGAGAGAGAGAGAGAGAGAAAGAGAGAGGATAAAATGATGAACTCAGGGACAGAACCTAGCCTTTCAACATTACCTCCCATTATAATAATCTGGAAGAATCCAAGGGTCTAAGTCCAAGGATTATGGAAACACAATCTAAAAATTCAGATATTGATTGAAATAAATACTATAATATTGTAGTCTGGAGTAGTGCTATCTGTGTTAGAGATCTAAGGTTAATGAGGTGTAAGGAGGAAAATAAAACAAGCATTTTTAAAACTAAATGGATTTTAAGCAGTTGTTTCAATATGAGAAAAATATATAGAAATTTAAATATAAGTCTCACGTATATCTTCATGTTAGTCAGGAATTTTGTGTGTTTGGTGGCAGAGGCATAATTCGTAGTTCTGAAATTTTCCTAAGCATCTCTGAAAATCAGGCTGATTCCCAAACACAGTGGCATGAGATTCTATTAGAGGTGGTTTGGTTGCTGTGGCCCCAGATGACTTTGTTCTGCTCTCTCTCTGCATGCTGCCTCAAGTATCCATTTCTGTTAATGATCTATTGCCTCTGTCTGATTCAATGCTGCCCACTGGCTATGGAAACGGCAAGTCTCAGCAGGAGACGACAAAATGGTCAGCAAACCAGCCTGAGCCATGTCATTTTCCTCAAATACTTTCCTAGGAATGAAATGACAAGCTTTGAAATGTTGTTGTCTGCTCAGGGCAAATATTTCTTTATTAAACAAAAGTGGATATCCTCCAGCTTCCTTTCGACCTTAAAGTATGTGGCTTGAAAAGCTTCTATTGTAAAATAATCGAAAGCCCGAGATTCCGAGATGCCCCACACTTTGAATCTGACACTCTTCCACTTCTCAGCAAGGTTCAAATCCCAACTGAGCCAGTTACTAACAGCTGTAGTGCCTTAATACCACTGAACCCTACCTCTCCCCCAATAACATAACTATACTTTAGTCTCAGGGTAAGCCCTGACTAAATGATTAGTGATTAATTACCAAAGGTAATTAGCTGGTTAGTGAGCTAACAGTATTGATAATAGTTTGATCTAAGACAACCCAATTCCCAGTTTTTTTTTTTTTTTTTAAAAAATAAACAGTCTAGCTGGGACACCAGTGAAATTAAATCATTCTGTAGAGATAATTGGTACTGATTAAAGGGCCAGAGTGGGTGCTTAATATTTAGGGAGACCCAACAATGACTTGTGAAGATTAAATACTGTCTAAATCATGGCCTGGACTTATATATTCAGTCCACCTAAATGGGATCTCAGGAGAGGACACAGTTGATCTCACTATGCATTATTAAATAGTTACTGAGTTTTATCTCTATGTGACTACAATTCTAAAAGTATAATTTAAAATGTCATTGAACTATCCTTATGGATTAAAGATGCAATTAAAATAGACATTGATATTATCATTTGCTTTTGTATTTATGTAGAACTCACAGACTTCCCACTTACAAAAATTTTTAAAGAAAGAATTTTCTGTCTCTGAAGTCAATTCTACCCTTGCTCTAATCTCTGCACCGGATGAATTCTACAACATTCTCATGTCACTGCAGCACTCTAGTACAAAGCATGAGAGTGGCTTATTTCTAAGGCATTTTCCCGAGGGCCTAAAGGGCCACTTGCATTTCTCCATCATCAGCCATGAGGGAAAGCACTCCTGTGACTCTACAATGGCTGCTGAAGCTGGTCGGCCTCCTGGGTCTCACACAGGGTTCTACTGGGTGGGGACCCGACTGACTACCATTCACACAGTTCAGTCATCTAGAACTTAGCACTTCCCTAGAACCTCAGATGTATTTTTTCAACAAAGGTAGATGGAATGCTCTGCATTTCTTAGACAGAATTTTACGACACTGCTGCAAAATAGCATCATCCCTTGGATTCCTTAACTGGCAGACATACATCATCAGACCCTAAACTAGAAAGTGTCTGGTGAGTGATATTCACAAGAAGCCAAGAAACAATGATACAAAGGACCTGGAGGGTAGATGAGCCTAGCTCCTGGGCCAGTCCATTGGTCCACATCTGCTGGTATGACAGGAGTTCTCCAGCTTCAGCCACACTGTGGTTTTGCCTCTGCGTGGGCCTAAATGATCTGGCCTTCTGTGCTCGCTGCTTGGTACAGTCTTACCAAGGTCAGAATTGGAAGACCATTTGTAAATAGGTCAGGCACTAGGTGCCACTGGAAGCCGGGTTCTTAAAATCAGAATGCCTCCCACAATTATTTAAAAGTGGCAAGGGTGACAATTTCATTTTGGTATTTACAGGAAGTCAGATACTTGGTTTAAATTTCCTTCTTTTTTCTTATCTGTATACTGAAAGATTTTGGCATTCCCCTCTTCTCACATTATACAGTTAAAAAGACATTTGAATACAAATATACACACGTGCATGCAAACACACGCACACACACCCCCACACACACACATGTACATACATTTGAAAGATCCTCCTAGAGCAATCTTTCCATCTTTAAAATGCTATTAATGTAAACTACAGATGTGAAATTATAGCGTAATTGTTCAATTATATGTTCCATTTAGCTCTTATTGTATTTACAGATTTTAATATCTTAAAAATAATTTTGAAGGTATTCTTCTAGGCCACTTTTTTTTCTGAGTATCTTTTGCTTGATAAAATTGTTAGAATGTTCACAGGTGTCTGCCTATCAACTTAGTAGAGGCACAATACTCATAACTATGGTCCTGCCTCAACTCCCAATCCTTTCTCAAACTTAAATGAGTCTAAAAGATACTTGAAGTTTGGGAAATTGTGATGGAAAAACTGTCTGGCTACTGTGGCTGAGTTTTGAGTTCCAGGTTAATGAATGTGAGCTGGGTCACTCTGCTTCAGTACATTCCCAGCTAATACAGATAATCAGAATACATTATGTAAATGTAGAAAATTTATAAAGAGTGAATAAAATATTTTTTATATAAAAGAATATGAGGTTCGTGTGATGGTTCGGTTGGTAAAATCACTTGCCACAAAGCCTAATTAATTCTTTGAGTTCTATGCACATGTAACAGCTGTCCTTTGACCTTCACATATGTGTTATGACATGCATGTAAACATGCACACACACAATAAATAAATAAATAGATAGATAGATAGATAGATAGATAGATAGATAGATAGATAGATAGATAACTAAATAAATAAATGTCAAAGAAACCAGATATTATGTCTAGGTCAATCCAAGCAAAACACTGTCCTGTGGCACAGACTGGCAGAATTTACATGCATCACCACAGATAGATAAAAAGTGACAAAAGTATCCATATTTATATTACAGTCCAATATCATGCTTTCCTAAGGCATCTGTTCATTTTTAAACTGATCCTACATTTATTTTTCTATCTCACTTTAATCTCCAGATAATTCACTCAACTTCAGTGCCTTGATAAGACTGAATGATGCTCCCATATCTTACAGACAGCGGCCTTCTCAGAGAGCCCATCAAGACCTGCCCAACACAGTCAATGTTGTTCCTTTTCCTTCTGTTATAATCTTTACCATGTGTGACTATGCTAAGAGAATACATGTTACAAAGTGAAGCCGTGACCCTCAGCTATCCCCGGAGGACTCACATGAATGCAAACAGGTGTGTGTGTGTGTGTGTGTGTGTGTGTGTGTGAAGGGCATGGACTGTGTGACTCTGTGGCCATGGTAAGGAGTTGCAAGCCCCAAGCTGGATACTCCTCATCATTCCATTGTTTCTAAGGACCAATCTCTGTTTCAATCAACTTTTCCTGACAGATCCTGTGTGATCACACTGCATATTACATGTAATCTAAGCAGGTACCCTGTACATCCATTCCATGTAGCTCTTACAGCATTCTGCAGAGCAAGGAGTATATTGTTATCTCCATTTGGGATTCAAGAAACTGATGTGTGAGGAGTTGGTGTGACTTGTCAAGTTCATATGATAAAGAGCAGAAATGCAGTCCAGGTTCACTCCTAAAGGAACTAATGTGTTAGTCGGTTTTCTTACTGTGATTCTACACTCAAAGTAGGGCACTAAGAAGCAAAACTATGACTCATTCTTATATTACCGTATTTTCTTCTACCAAATACGTATTCAGAAAATCTGTGCTAAACTGTACTTTCTGATTTGTTTCTCATTTCCCTGGACCTGGGGCACCTGACCCAATGAGATTTATGACTCCAAAGACCCATTTCCTAGTTTCAGTGAACTGAACACACGACTATAACTTCCTTCCACAGCAAGTTATCACCTAACCCTATCATCTACCCACACTTCGCATAGTATATCTCGGTTAATTTGGACAAATGTTTAACTCTGCAAATCAAAATCAACAAGGTACATAAAGCCCAAATGTGGTGTCTATATGTCCCATAATTCCTCTGAAGGATTCTCCATTGGATGCTGGCATAGATGGATACTTTTTGACATGACATATAACACATGTTGTGCAGTACACATATGGAATGTTACATGGAAACTTAATGTCATGCTAACATAACTTCCGTCAAGGGGTGATGACTGGATCTCCCTTCTGCTTCTTCTGAAATTCTGATTTGTACGTTGTTCTCATTTTTTTCTAAGCAATTGAAATATTGGGATCTAGGAATAGAAAGAAATCATATTCAAAAAGGCAATTTGATTCTGGAATCTCTACCAGTTGCCTCTAAACAGACCATCTGTCCTGACAGTTTGCTTGGTTGTCAAGAGAAGGTTTGCCATTTGAGGTAATATTTTCCATGTTTTTATCTGACGTAACCAGTTCTAACAATGTAAACAATTTTGTTGTATTCAATGAAAAATTACCCTTTCACCAAAGAGGATATTATTGATAATGTTCTCATATTTCTATAACAAAATTATTTTTGATAGACATTATCCTAGATTATCCAAAACAGACAAAAATACCAATAGATGTTTATCAAATTTTACAACATAGGTAGAAGATGATGCCTACTATTGTGTCCTCCATTTTTACAGTGAAGAAATGGAGGCACATGGAGGTCTGGAGTGTACTTCAGATCTACACAGGTAAAAAGAAGCAGTTGGGATGTGAATTCAACTTGGCTGGATATGGAAATCTACATTTGCTGAGCTGTTTATCTTCTCTCATGCCCAGAAGAGGGTCATGACATTGGAGGGGGAGAAGGAGACAAGGCCTGGGGGTGGTTATGCTGCCTAAGATGTCTGCATTCCTCCAATTAACCATTTGCTTGTTGAGAATCATATACAAATGACTCAGACTTTGTACTTCCAATACACTCACTCCAGCCTGCTTCCTACTCTGACTTACCATGTGCTTACTCTGACTCTGGAATGAGACCTTTCAGGGCAAACCTTCATGAGTTAACTTTTTCCAAAGTTATACAAAACGAACAGCTTTTATGACACTTTTTGTTTTAATAAATAATGAATGAAAGCAGAAATGTTAAAATGATAGTTTTCAACTATTTTAAAGTGACAGGTTTCAACTTTCTGTAACTATATATCCTCCCCAAATCACAAATAGCATTTTCATTTAGCTTGTTAAGTTTGAATAATACAGTATTTTTCTAAGCCTCAAACAACATTTTAAGGCACGGCACTAATAATGAAACAATGCTTTGCTACCAACTCTAAGTGCTTCAGTTTTTCATTTTTGAGGATGAAGACTGATAAAATAAATACTTGTTTTCCAGATAATTCGAAGGCTTGGTGAGTCATACCAACATCCCTCTTTGAAAAGAGAGAAGTCAGGTAGAGTGAGGCCTACTGCTCTGAGGCGGACAGAGCAGGTGAGCCGTACCCTGCAGGTGGGAGAGCCAACCTACCACCTTATTGTGAATTTGCCAAATTAGGTAACAAACTGGTCACCCCTTTCTCATAAGCCCTATTTCAACAATTGCAACTCACTCAAATCCAGTAGCCAGGCCAGTCACTAATAGAAGTTGCAAATTAACTTACACTAGTAAAAACATTTCAAAATGTCCAACTACTATCTTACTTAAGGTGAAGAAGATGTGGAAGACATAATCAGTAGAGATGGAAATTTTCTGCTTTTCCTTCATCTACTTTGAAAATGAAAGTACTGCAGCCCTTACTTTCGATTGTTTTACAGCTCAATTGATAAGGTGTGTTCTTTTTTTTTTGTTCAAGAAAATTTAAAAGCAACTAATTTAAATATGCAAAATTATCTTGAGTTGTTCATACGTGAACTTAAAAGCCGTGCAACACAGGAAAATTAAGTAATTATGCCTCCAAGTTATTTACTGCAATTAAGCTCATTTATCATATGCAAATTAGTGCAAACTGGTCTCATTAGTTACTAAATTACTCAATATGAGCTGAACAATGTAGCACTCCAGTTTGTAATGAAAAATCCCTGTAGAGGCAAGCAGTATCAATTAAGCTAATTTGCATATGCAAATATATTCACTAACTTTCTCTTTTTCTATATTTAGTCTTATATTTTTCTACCATTCCAGATCATACCAAGACTCTGGGGTCATTCACCTCTCTCAACTTACTCTATCACAACTAAAGGAATTGATCCAGAATGCCTCTGTCACTAGAAATCATTGTATTTCAGCTCTTATGTCCAGCAAGACACCACCTCACAGGAACAATCAGGATTGAGGATGCAGTCTCCTACAGATCTTTGTTTTATACTTAAAGTTCTAGTAAAACAAAGATGACATTCTACCTCATCAACAAAACAGTGTACTTAATATCACTCTCATCAAGACTCTTTGAAAACATTACTACCAGAGGTAGTGGGAATGCTGACTAAGCTAAGGCAGCATCTGAATACAATCAGAATTTGTATATTTATATTGGCTTTCAATACATTTTAGATTTAATCATTTTCTTTTGCTTAGGTATTTGATCAGATGCTTTATCCAGGTTCATATTTTGTTTGTTTGATGTGTATGGGTATGCACTGGTTTGTGGAGGCCAGTGACCCACACTGGGTATCTTTTTCAATTAGTCACTTCCTTATTGTTTGAAACAAGGTCGCTCCTTGAACTTGGAGCTGGCCATTATGCTAGGTTGGTTCACCAGCCAACAAGTCTCAGAGATTTTTCAGTATGTTTTCTCAAGTTTAGAGTTGTGTGTCACCCCCCCACACACCCCCCGACTTATTCAAGAGCTCTGGGGATCACACTCAGGTCCACATGCTTGTGTTGCAACATTATTGACTCAACCATTTACCAGCCTCTTGCTGAGATTTTTGAGTTATATTAACAGACCTTTCAATTTTCTTTGCTGAGTTGAATGAGATTGAGAGTTCAACCTGAGCAGTGTGGTCATCCTCTGTCCATCCCCAACATTGCTGTAAATCTCTATCAATGTTCTCATAATATTGCTTTCTACCAGAATCCTTAGTTTTTCTTCTGTGATTAGCTGATTTCTGAGAGTAAAACAGTAAAAAGTGCTGTGATTAAAAGAATTTTATATATATGAGGAATTTATGTGTATATGCATATGTATACATATATATACATATACATACATATATATGTGTATATATATATGCCCTCTTTCTTATTACATCTGCCACTTAAAAAAAAAACTTTTCTAGCAGAAAACCATATGTTCTCATTTGTCTAACAATTCCTTAAGATGGACCAGCTAATCATGATGCTTGTATATTCCATTATCTAAATTTCAAAGCATGACAAATAATAGGAATATAAATCCTGAATTAGTTTATTCTAGACCTGTTCCAGGATATCCTCTGCTAAAAGTACAGGTTCCTTACTTACCTTAAGTAGCAGTACCATACTTTACTAGGTTTTAGGTCTGATTTTGTTGTGTTAATACTTTTAGGTGAGTGTAGCAATAGTAATAAAGAAGATGAAAAAGCAATATCACAACAACTTCATTTAACATTTACATAAACATTATTTACAGAATGGAAAAAAAAAGCAAACACTCCACTAAGGGTATAAAGATAATTAAAGCATTCCATTCCTAATTCTGGTACCTGAGGGAAAGTGATTCCAGTGGCTAATTTTATGACTTGCAAATATGATATTTGGTGTTTTGTGTTGTGTTAATTTTGATGAAGTGAAATATAAATATTTTCCTTGGTCCCTACATGGGAGAATAAAAAGAAAAATAACTTGTAATTTTTACAATTTGTAGTAGGATTATGTTACATTGTAAATAATTGTGGTATCTACTGGTTTAATAAAAGCTGATTGGCTAGAAGGCAGACAGAAAGTGTGGGCAGGGATACTAGACTAAGAAAATTCAGGAAACAGGAAATGCAGAGCAGAAATGCCAGAGAGACCAGCGGAAAAGCCAGCAGATGCAGAGGACAATTATGATGCTCTGAGAAAAGGTACCAAGCTGCATGGCTAAACAAAATAAGAATCATGGGTTAGATTAAGAATTAAGAGTCAGCAATATGACTGAGCCATAGGCCATTAGCATAAAATTAATCTAAGAGCCTGTGTGTTTCTGTGGGAATGTGGGTCTGAAGGTCTGTGGGTTTGAGGGTCTGGACCACAGGCTGGACAGGGCAGAAATATACTATTACAAAAATTCTCACTTATCATTGTTTTGATGGGGATGTTTGTGCCACAGCACAGGCCTGGAGGTCAGAGAATACTCTATAAAGGTCTTTTTCTTCTTCCATGTCTCCATGGGTTCTGGGGATTTAACTCAGATTACCAGGCATGAGCAGCAAGCACTTTTATCTGATGAACTGCCTCAATGAACCCTGCTTGCACTTCCTTATGGGAAGGAAGGCACAGAGGAAGAACAATATGACCAAGAGAATTTGAAAATCAGGAGCCGAATTCATATTAGTCACATGCATGTGTTTAGGAACGGTCCCTGTAATGACCCAAAGTTCGGGGATTCTCAGATGACCTGCCATAAAATGTGCAATTTTCAGCTTATACCATCACTTTCCTATTCCTGGTCTACCTCATAAAAGTCAAAGAAACCACACATCTTGCCTTGGACACCAAAGACTGATTTCACTGCCTCACCCTTGCAGGGTTGACAACCTGTGAGCCTACAACTCTCCTCTGGCCGATGCTTCTGTCCTAAAGATGCTCACAAACTGCAGATCCCTGGCCCTATTCCAGTGCTAGCAACCAGTGGTAAGGTTGCTCTGTGCACAGTGGCCCTTGGGGTACATACCTCATAACATATGCCTATATGTGCCATACTGAACCATCAGACAGAACAATCAGACATGCCAAGAGAGAAATTTACATGGACAAAATCATCACAAAATTTAGAATTTTTCCCTATACAAAAAGTACAGATCTGATCAAATTTTAAGAAAGCTCACAAAATATTTTTCCTAAAAGAATATACAGTGAATCATATTAACATATTAATATTATCTAACATTTTTATTATATTATATAAGAATATACTGTTATCAACAGTTAATATTAATTGTATTGGTATAATATTAAATATTAATATAATATTGATGTATATATTCAAGGCACTTATTTCCTTGGAAACATGGAGTCATCCAAAATAAAGAAGCCTTTCTGCCTCTCTAAACCCCAACAGGTACTTGGTCTAGATTTCAATGAAATGGCAGTGGGCACAGGTAGTACAAGGTTTGGCACATGGTGAAGTCATGGCCATTTCCTGAACCCATACTGGTATTTTGAAGTGATCTCCCTTTACCTCATTACCCCCCAAATTTGGCCAGTTTTCTATACTGTTCACTTTAGCTATAAATATATTAATTCTCCTTGTTTATTACCATTGTGTTTCAGACTGCCTTTATTGTTTTCTGGGTTCTAGCTTAACCTCGTGGTGGCATCCTGGATCCAGATTCAACTCTGGTTCCTAACAGACATGGGCTTGAGTTATTTAACTTTTCTATGCCTTAGCTTCAGCACGTTATATGTATATGTGTTTGTGTGTGTATGTGTTTATGTGTATGTATATGTGTGTGTATATGTGCGTGTAAAATCACATAAAATATATAAAAAGGGAAGTTAGCATAATATATGACTTAACAAAATGTCACTACATTCATGCTGTTCACCTGGACTATACTTTTATAACTGAAACACACACACACACACACACACACACACACACACACACATACACAGAGGAATGCACATTTATCCCCACAACAGTTGCTATTCGCACTAGAAATTTTTAATTACAATCAAAATACCCAATGCCTGGAAATTGGTTAAATAAACTGAAACATTCATGTGATGTTTGGCTGATATATGGATAGTAATTAAAATGATTCAGTAGAGGTAGATGATATGAATATGATATATTTATTGTATAAGAAAGCAATATAGTTCATTTCCAATACTCAAAAAGTTCTTGATCCTTGAACCTTAACATACAAACATATTTTCACTACATGCAAAACTATTTCACATTGACATTACTTTCTTGGATGTCATTTACCATAATTATCTATAATATTTCTGCCCTGGACATTGTCAGGCTTTGCTTCTGTATCCCATCCTTCTGTGCAAGGGTTTCCATGGACAAAATCACCAAGTGTTTTTCCTCATCTCTCTTGGAGTTATTAGAATTCCTCTCTTTAGCAAAATCAGATCCTGTGATTTCCTCCTCCCTTGCCTAATACCTACTGACTCCATGTCCCGGAATGCTTTTCCTTATTCTCTTTTTTCCTCTGGATCCCTTGTATAGGTCTTCAATCTATTCCTACATTATCATTATCAGCCATCTATGCTCTAGTAGTTTGGAATTCCCAGTTCCCTTCCCAACCGTAGGGTCCATAGTGCTTTAAAGTAACATTATGCCTTGAATTTAAACTCCTTTTGAGGAAATATATCTTTCAAAAACTATAAGGAAAGGGGTCATCAGATAAGGCTACCCTAACCTCTAGGGACTGTGTGCTATTAACCCTGCCATGCTCATCTGTCCTTAATGTCCATGTGAGAACAACTGTCTCAGTTAAGTGCTTTCCTGTCCATCCACAGGGCTCTACCTCCGAGACATCTTTATTTTCTGTCTTGGGCTATTTTATATCAGGTTATAAAACTCCTAGATACTGTGTTCTGATAAACCTAAATCTTTTCTTGTTCCTATTGCACACTAACCTTCTCTCCAGGTTCATCACCATTTAGATAATGGGACTTGCTCCTCTTCTGTTAGCTCAGGGGCCCTGTAACCTGTGGTTTGTATGATTTCTCCACCTTCACTCTCATGTGAACTGACCATCATGTCAAACATTTAACAGTTCTTCAAATGAGACCAAGGACTATTTGCCTGTATCTCTATGCATCTCATGTTGCCTTTGGTTGGAATATTATTCTACTGTCTCTGCCTAATAAACTGCTAATTTATCAATAATTTTGAGATCCAATCTTTGATGTCTTATGGGCAAAGTAGAATTTGGCTGGTTCAGATTCCCACTATATTCAACCACATAACATTTCTCATTTTATAAAGCTTATTTCATTCCTTTAAATGAATGAAAGCTAATTCAAAACAGCAGCCCCATGTAGTGAATTTTGTATTTCTAGCCAGTGTTTGAAACTCTGGTGGGATGGTAAATTACTATCAATCATAATGTCAAAGGTCAGAAATAAAATATGAATGACAGAAATTTTGTCAACTATTGGCAAAGGATGGAAGGGTCAGAAAGGAAAGAACTTCTCTTCAGACTCTACCAATCCATGAGTCTACTGGAGATCTTCTCAAAACAAGACTATGAAATCAACATATGCTTTTGTAACACTGAAACTTCATTGACTGTTAACACCAATCCGTAGAGGAAAGGATTTGCTTGCTAACTGGGCAGATGGCTAAAGAGAGCTGGACAGAGGCTCTTGCTTGTCTAGTACTGTAAAGTGCTACCCAGAGCTTTACATTGTTCTTTTAATCAGAACCACTGTGTTCAAATCAAATTAGAATTTATTTCTTTGACAATTGAAGATCCCATAATTCATCTATGTTTGAGTATCTTGCTTTTGTGAAAGCATATTTATCAAGTCACCAATATATTTCCTTAAAGCCAATAGCTCCAAATAATTCATGTGTAGGACCTTTATGATAGAGACTAGGTTTTTTTTCTTTAATCTTTAATCTGCACTCATTCTTATTTTCCCACTATGAGGACAGTATCAGTATAATATTGCTTTAATGAGTTCTTCTAATATACATAAGGGCATTACTGTCCCTTTTAAGGTATGTGTTTTCCAATTTCTTATGTAACATGATTCCTAGGTCATGCTCATGAAAGTGTGCTCAGTATCCTCCAAGTGATACCCAGCTATATAGGCTTCTCTTCTAGTGTGGTATCAATAAAAACCAACAAAACAAGGACAATAAAAAACAACTAAAAACACCAAGAACCCAACAGTCTCTTCTTAAAGACCCTGTTCTCTAAGTAAAGCATGGTGTTGAGCAGATGTTTGGGATAGTCATCAAATATGATGTGTTTACACCAAATTTTAATCAATTCAAACTCTTACATTTTCTATTAGTTTTAAATGAACACAACTTCTAAATTACACCCCCATAAAGAACTTTGAACTTAGAAAACAATAAAGTAGTGCTACTGTCTGAACTACTCTCTCATTGACAAAGTGTAGGACTGAACATATCAGAATCTTACTAGCAACACCCGTGACAAAATAATCCAGTAATATATTTGTCCCAGTCTATGTAGAACATGTAATAGAGATCATAATCCTGAACAAAGTGTGTGCAGAAAAGAAAAGGGTAAAATATGAAGGTCTAAAAAGAAATGTGATCCTTTTTGTATCTTTAAAATGAATCTGAAATTATTGTGAAGGTAACTCCAAATGTTGTGTATGTAGCTTCCTTCTTCATGGTGGATCAAGAAACATCCCTTCTGAGATAATAATAGATATTAATGAAAATCAGAGACAGACTCTTCCTGAAAACTTAAGGCAAGGCATTGCAGTGCTTTAAATTTTCAATTGTGGGCTATGATTTTTCACCAATTCTTGCAGGAGGCCTATGAGAAGAACACATTACTTGACCCAGCAGACTTGTTAGATCTAGGTGGAGACCAAGAATACTTCCTTTGCACACATGTTGGGGGATTCAAAAGCTGCTGATAAAGGGACTAGAAAACTAAAAACCACGGTTGCATCTGATTTTTCTTAAGAAGAAATTCAAAATGGAATTCCTAAGGTACAAAATTTAGGGGATAATCTTCTAGATACAATGCTACTTAGGGCTATCTTCTGGCTATTTCTTTGCTTAGCTCTGAATGGCTAAGACTCTAGAAAGCATCACAGTATCTTCTCAACATCATCCTGAACAAGGTGGACCAGTTGTCCACGAGTGAAGGTGGCTGCACCAAACAGATGGCACAATCTTTAGGCTATAGTAAGATAGTTAAGTAAAATACTGAGCTAGGGATGAATTTTCTCTGCACTAGAGATATACAGCTTCATCTTAGTACCTTTCCCATTTATTTGTCATGAAATGTGCCAGCAAAACCAATTATTATTAGAGCCCTTTACTTAAATAGGTCTTAAAAATTCACACTAAGCAATTTTCTAATTTAAGGAGGCAAACATTGGGACTAAAAGCATTTAACAAATACAAACTCAAGCAGGGAACTGAAGTTTGGCAATACACACACACATACCACCACCCCCACGCACAAACACAATGCCACAAAACTTTCACAGCAAAACTCTGCTCTTTGGAAAGCGTATGTAGCTCGGACAACATACACATATTCACACACAAATACTGCACACACATGATCACTCTAGGAACAGCCCAATACTACACACTGTGCATCAATTAAGTGCAATTCATAAAGTTATCACAGCACAGGTAATACTTGCCCTCCCTTTCTCATTAATTTTCTCTCAAGGAATGGCTTTCTAAAAAGGAAAAAAAAAGCAAATTCATAAGAATTTGTGAATTCCAAGATACAATAATAATAATCAAATAAATAACAGAAGTTAAAATCACGTATAAGAAGATCACAAATATGAGATATTCTTGACAAGATGGAAGGAAGATGTTTTAGAGGTACCTGCAAAATGTGGCTTCCCAAATGTGCTTCAAATACTTCAATGGCTAGTGCGCTGGGGCTTCGCCTTCGCTGGGCACCTATAACTTGAAAGGAAAGAGAGAGGGGGAAAGAGAGAAGAAGAAAAATAATTAAGTTGAAGCTCTGATTTCACACTTTTGGCTTATTCTCTCTCTATTTGCATTACCACTCAGTTAAAGCACCAGTGGGTTCTGCAAGAAACACTATCCACTTTCACTTCGGGTTCTGAGTTGTTTGAACCTAAGTATAAGTTTGGGCTGAATATCAGTATCAACAAACTTCAAACAAACAAAACACTGTAGACTTAAAATTTCACCTTTAGTATGGTTATATATACTAAAGTTCAGAACAAATGAGTGCAGTTTTTTCTATAAATATGACATTGACATTTTGAAGTACTTTTACGCAATAGATCCTCTCCCCATGCTAGGGCAAGATAAACTCTTGCTCCCATCAGAACATATCTGGTACTTTCTAATGAGAAAGTGTCATGTGACAGATGAAAGTCTCTTTAAGGGGCATTTACATTGGTGTGTTGTGTCAAGAAGAATGGCTTCTATATCGCTGAGAACTCGTGTGACTATTCTACAAGGCCAGGAAGCAGGTCAGATGGACCCAGTCACCATGCACCTCCATCAGTACTTGTCTCTAGTCTGGAGATGCCAATCATCACTGTTCTCCTTCCTGAGGGTTAGCTTGTTGGGACCGCCACTCAAACAGACCTTGTAACCAGAGTGCACTTCAGACACAGCATGGATGGAACCCAGAATGAGGGTCCTTTCTTTTCAGTATTTTAAATGTGCACTGCCAGCTTGCAGTTCTATGGGCTGTTTATTCTTCTAGATTCTCAAGTGTCATAAACACCTGTTTGCTTTACACAACATTAGGAAAGTACATGCTCAGAGCTCTTCTATATTTCTGACCAAAAAGATTCTCCATGTCCTCCAGCTTATTCATACCAGGTACAAAATGAAAACTAAGTCAGAGAACCTTGCTTCCTTATAGCTGAAAACCTCTTTCATCTAATGGACAAGACAAGACAGTTCTGTAAAATGGTACTGGAGGAATGCCACTTCATTTTGGTTACCACACTGGTCGCTCCTGACAAGAGCTGAGTAGGGCTGCAACACAAATGCACAGGCCTATTGTGTCCCGTAAACACAGGAAGCCTACTCCAATTACCAAGAGGAAGTGTCTGAAAATGACTTTGAAAATAGCACGAGCATCAAGGGCCATTATTGTTGCAAGGGAAAAAGAATATTCTCTGTGGAAAAATTTATAAAATAAAATTGAACAGGATGATTATTAAAGAATATTCCAGCTGGAAACTCTAGTCCCATATCCCTGTTTCTTTCAGAAGAAGAACATATAACTAATAATTTTCAAATGGGAAAAACCTCATTTATCTGCTGAGATTAATCTTTATCATAGGTGCAGACATAGGATTTTACTTTTTCATATTTAAATATATTTAAGTAGCACTGCTGTGTATGTGTGCATGTGCTTCTGATTAATTTTCTATTCTAACATGCACATTACTCCCTTCAAAACTCCTTTGGCATTTTTGATAATGCAGCTGTCTTGCTGAATACTGTTTTCAGTTTCTAGAGTGTTAATTGCACATTATGGTAGCTTGGTGTGAATGATCCCACATGAATAAAATCTGCAGCATTTTTTTTTTTAAGATTATGGGGATGGGTGGTTTTTAGGAGGGAGAACTGAAAAACTTCTAAAATGTCCACTCCCTTTCTGAGGCAATAATTGTCATTCAGTGTTTATTAATAGCTCAGAATTTGGAGCAATTTTTGATTACAAGGCTAGAAATAAATAACTGCATGTCATTTAAAGAACAATTAATGTTGGACTTTAGGTACCGAAAACTAGTCTATGAATAACTCAACATGGTGCATCTGAAGGAATAACTACTGACTTTAGAGAGCTTTCCAGCTTCCCACAGAATGCAAGGAAGCATTTAGTTACTAGAAGGCCCACAAGGTAAGTTCTAGCAACAACATACGTGAGCTCAAATGCTTCTAGAAACCCAGAAACAGTTTTCTTGAATAGCACACAAGGATTATGCAAGCCTGGCTTGCGCTGGTCTTTCTTGTCCTCCTTCTCCTCCACCAGTGCTCAGGTTGTTCTACAAATGGATGTCTTCATCACATCTCGCATCCTTGACTCTGACTCAAGCACTTATTCTTTGTTCCCCACATCCGCTGGAAGCCTCCGTGTGCATCCCAGCACATTCTCGCACAATATACCAGTATCCTGGAAGTGGTTTCCTCCTATTCTACTCAATGGCGTTTTTATGATGCTAGAACTTCTCTTGATTTATCTGTTCTGCACTTATGCAGGTGATGTGGGCTGTAATGACAGTTCCTAATTTTACAACCAACATAAATATGTTAAACAGGAGCCCATTATGCCCCTGGTAGGAGCCCTGCTTCAACTCTGGCATTATTGGCAAGTGAAGAGATGTTAAACATAGACTTCTGCATGCCTACTCTGGAACTCAGTATTTTGAAAACTGGTGAGCTTATAACACTAGGACAATGGAAACACTTATTCTGTTTTTTAATTAATGTCACCCATTTGCAGAGTATCATTATTGCCAAAAGGAACTAAAAGGCACGACCTCAGTGAAGTCTGTTGTCTTCAGCTTCGTAACCTGTTTATGAATCAGTCCCCATCTTCTCTCTTGTGAAAGGCCACACTTTTCAAACTTATTTTGTGGCTCTCACATAACACTATGAAGGTACTGGCTTGTGGTTTTCTATTTTGCCTGATGATATACTTCATTTGTCTGTTTATTTAGTGAAGTGACTACTTTCAGAATTGAAAGTGCACTAAACTACTACAAACCTCACATGCAGGACATTACTAAACAGATGAAGACCCCTTTCCTTGTCTGTGAAGACTGCCACCAATTCCCAGAAAGGAAAGGATGGTCCAAACAGCATATACAGACAATTCAAAGAAAGCAAGCTTATCATGTAATTCATCTTAAAACTCTATTCAGCATCTGCTGAGTACCCATCAGATGCTGTAAATCTCAGGCTAGGAAGCAGAGACCAGTGTTGGGACTCAGTAAACAAATAAAGGAGAATCTTCCATTGTTTAAACCTAGGCCCAGCATAAAATTATCCACCATTACCATGAGGGTAAAAAGGAAGCAACCAGAGTTTTAGAGATTTTAATAGGAAGAAATAAACAGGGGAAAGCATTATTTATTTTTTTTCAAAGAAATTAGCTTGGGAAATCTTGGTCTTATATTTCAGAACTGCACCGTGGTGTGAGAAACTGTGAGAAGACACTTGGCCTAACACTCGTCTGTTAGATAGAAGGCATCCAGGAAAAACACAGGTTTAAAAAATGAATTTTGCCTCTCAAGAATGTCAGCCAAATATTCTCCTCTGGACCCTGTTATAACCACACATGGTGCCCCCTAAGAATTAATTCTGGGCAATAAAAAAACCAACCCTCTTTCAAAAATATACCTCACCTGCCTAGTCATGTTCTGAACTGGTGCTCCCGGCCTCCAGGGATAAAGTAAGGAAGGCTGGGGATCAGCCCTCAGTGGAAGTTTGACCTATTCAGCCAAAAGGTCAAGTTGCCATGGAAGAATCCATTAGAAGCAGAAACAGGACAGCTCAGTAGACACACATAATGAAAAGAGAGAAGTCATGGGCTCTGGTTGCCTTGAGGCCTGCTTTGCCCTTTTCCTTCCTGGCCCTCTGCAGGCAAGGCCCTTACCGACATAGTTCATAATGCAAAAGGCAACCCCAGACAGAGCTGCGGAGAGCCTGCTGCCAAAGGAAGGGCTCACTCCAGGAAGGAGAAAGGTCTTCCATAGTGAAGAGTGAGACACAGGGAAAGGTGGGCACTGGTTGACAAAACCTTCATTCCAAGTCAATAACACCCCATTTCTTAATTCAGTGATCAGCATCCAAGGCCAAGGCTGCCCTTAGTTCTACTGGCAATATCCTAAGACTGGACTCTTCTGCCTGGAAAAGAGGCGACTTTGTGCCTGGCCACCTCCCACAGCTGCCTTCTGAATCCTTCATAAACGGAGCAATCGCTGTTCCTACACTGGGTTTGGGGGAGGGGAGGACCAGAAGACAAGCTTAAAGGCATCTCTAGACCTCACATCCCGAGCTGTCGCACTTGGGTTCAATAGGTAGAATGCTTAACGAGGCTTTCCATGGCTACTAGGAACAGAAAAGGGATTTCCCCTGAAGAATCTCAATTAGTGTCCCTCACTGAAGGGTCAAGGGAGATAGAAAAAGTTTTCTCAGGGACTACATTACTTTATAAGGTAAATTTGTTTGTGCGTGCCTGTGTGTGTGTGTGTGTGTGTGTGTGTGTGTGTGTGTGTGTGTGTGCATGTGTGTGTGTCTAACTGTGTAACTATCAAGAAATTTCACTATCTTTATGTAACATTAGACAAATCCTAATTCTGAATCTAGTCCGGAAAGTTCTGCTCAGTGTTACGATCTCCATTTAAGTAACCTCTTAGGTGTTTGTGGTATGCCTTATACACAGGGAATTAATGGTTTGGGGTAAGGGCACAGGAACAGTGCTCAGTACCAGATTAACTCACAGCAGTGCTATAACTAAAGCTACAGTTGAAAGGCCAGGCTCACTGTGGATAACATATGGTGTTCTCATTCTATACATATGGTAAGTATTGAAAACAAATACTCATAAGGTTCTACCAAAGTGATCTCACCAAGATTAGTTGTCATCATTTAAAGTTTGGGCCATAGAAGAAAAATAGTTATCACATTGTTAATATGTTATTTGGAGGCCCGAATAAAAATAATTACAAGAGCTGTGAATGGTGGTACAAACCTTTATTCACAGCACTCTGGAGGCAGAAATAGGAAGATCTCAGTGAGTTTGAGGGCAGCCTGGTTTATATAATGAGTATCAGGGAAGGACAGGGCTACATAGAGAGACTGTGTCTCAAAAAAGTAATAAAATAAAAGTAAGGGGCTAGAAAGATGGCTCAAGGGTCTAGAACACTTGTTCTTGCAGAGGACCCAGGTTTGATTCCCAGCACCCACATAGTGGCTCAAAATCATCTGTAACTCCAGCTTCAGAGGATCCAATGGCCTTTTCTGGCCTTCACTGGCACCAGACATGCATGTGATGCACATATGTATATATAAAACAAATCGTCATGCATATAAGATAAAATAAACAAATATTTAAAATTAAAAATAATTATATAAAAAAATCCTCTCTATATTCTGGAACTTACTTTTTAATTCACATATTAATAATTTTTTAATGTTTATAATCTCAGTCCAAAAACCTATCACACATTATAGAGTACTATCCATCCAGGAAGAAGAGGCATTTAATCCAAGGAAATAACTGAAACTATAAGCAGTCATATGCTAATTGGAAGGTTCTCTGATGTAACACATTTTGAATTTCTCCACATTTTAAATATGTAGTGCATGCATTGGAGAAATTCAAATATGGCGTTAGGTCACTGAAATTATTAGAGATGATATGACTGGAAGTTTTAGTTTTAGGGTTGTTGAACTGGGGGAAAGAAATCACTCATGTTTTGCTTCAAATCAACAGCACCAGGGAAATACATGTGTTCACTAGGCCTTGTTAGTGAGGAGAATGTTTCTACTTCTCACTTTGAGAACTGACTAGATTCCTATGATATTTGCAATTTTCTGTCTCAAAATGGTATAGTACGAAGTGTGAGACAGCATCCAAATTCCCTATCTCTCTTCACCAGGTTTTTCTGTACTTGATCATCAACAAATTACAGCTTCATTATGGTAGAAAGGCTCTTGTTAAAATATTCACTTCCCACACCTCACTTTTGATTTCCACTGGAGGAAAAAAATAGGTGCTAAGTAGGCCCTGCACCTTCTGTGGCTAGCAAGATGATAAAATGGCCTTTGCCTAACACTCTGAGGGTTCCTACATGGACTGACTGCTCATTGTAATGTCCTCATTCAGTCACTTACAGGTTGAGTAGCATTTGATGGAAGAATTTATGCTTACCCTTGACAATGCAGTTCATAAGCACTGGTCAAAGCAATGTTTGCAGTGGAGAGTGGACAGCATCTGAGGGTATCTTCTACCATCAATGACTCTGAGGACTTATCCTCAGGAAAACACAGGCATAATCTACAGCTGGGCTGAGCCTCAGGGAGTGAGGTTGATGAGAGGTTCCTCTAGAGATGCCAGGGGACAGGAGTGTGGAGCAAGCAACCCTTCAATATCATAGTTTTCGTTTTGTTTGTCTGTTTATTTTTGAAACAAGGTCTCTTTGTGTACCCTGGAACTCACTCTGAATACCAGGCTGGCCTCAAACTCAGAGACCTACCTGCCTCTGCCTCCCAAGTGCTGGGATAAAGGTGTACACCATCATAGCCTAGCTCAAGATCATGCTTTATCTTCCCAAGACTCACAAAATATTTGCTACAAATTCTAAGAGAACATTTGTGGATAAATTGTACTTATTACTCAACCACTCCAATTTCACTTTCTCAATTATTTTAAAATAATTGTATGTTTAACTAAAATAAATGCACATGCACACATACACACACATACCACAATGGATGCATGCTACTGTTTCTCCCGGACTTTAGTCTAGAACTACTTATAAGAAACCAAAATGTCTTGGGATATTTATTGGCTTCATAAACTTGCTCTTGGATGTATCAGAGGTAACAATTAAATTCCTTCATACAAGAGGAAATAAGAATTTTTTAATTTTCATTACAAAATAAATACAAGGTTAAAAAAAATCAGTAAAACAAACAACAAATCCCACCCTGTAAATCCCCAGAGACGCTCCAAGTGTTGAGTTGTATCTCTGTCAACTTGGGGAGTTATAAAGGGATAACAGGATGAAGAATTCAGAGACAGGAGTTTTGAGTTTTATTGCATATGAACTCAGCAGAATGATACAAACTCATTTATTCTAGTTCATGGATACTGTAGCAAATACACCTTGAGCCTCTGTGGGAGACAAGGACGCTGCTGACTGAGGACCAACAGAAACTCAGACAGAGTTCCCTGAGGGATGCAGACATGTATGTTGGAAGAGCTTATGGGTCACGTGGAAGGCTACAGGCCTACATGCATCCTGAAAGAACATACTCAGCTTTCACATACAATCTTCGGATTGTAGTCTAGAGAGGCCTCTCAACATGTATAAACTCCTCTTCTCACGAGCACATCAAGCTACAGACCACCTGCTTCAAGTGTGTGGGACAGGACTAGTGAGTGTCTCTCACATGAAAGTACCACCTCTTCCCTGACCCATAGCTCTCCAAAGGAAAACAAAGAAGATGCCCAGTTCTGGGACCTGAATACAGCATTAGCTTGTCCTTTAGTTGGAGGGAAGCACCTTCCATAAATACACTGAAATTATTTTTATAACTGTAAATTTTTAATGGAAGTCAGATTTGGAGCTATCCCTTGTATGGGGGATGAGATTCTTGTTCTCTCATCTTGCAATCTCCCTTTCAAGGAATGCCGCTTCCTAGCTGCAATACCTCCTAACTTCCGGGACACTAGTCAGAAGCAGGCTCAGCCTCCCAGTCAGAGGGGCTGCCATTACCAGTCAGTCAGTCAGTCAGTCAGTCAGTCCTAGTGAAACAAAGAGGCTCGATCAGTTTCTCTCAGTCTGATCCCAAAGCTTTAGGTTGTGACTTTTATGCCATCTCCTCCAAATACTGAGGTAAGTCAGACACATCCTCAGGACTCCTTCCTAATAGTCATCAGTCTGTGTTCCCTATGCCACAGATACAGATCTGTAGGAAGCAGCTTGCTTTCTTCTGGCAGAAAAAAAAAGACGATGTCTCCTGCCATCTCGGATTTCTCTCTTCTGGTCATTCATTCATGTATTCCTTCTTTTCCCTCTGTTTCCCCTCCCTTTTTCTCTCTGGCTCTTGGGCCACATCAATGCTTGGCAGCATGCTGAGTAACTTTTTCTCTGCCAAAGGAACCACCAGTTCACAAAGCAGTGGGTACTGGGAAGGCTTTAGTTATAATAGCACATGCACCTGTTCTTGAGGTCACACTGATCCACTTCCAAAACTCAAACATTCTCGTATGACAATTCCATGAAGGCATATGGGATACAAGACATTAACCTTACTGACCTAATTGCAAGCCTCAATTTCCATTTTAAATAAAAGGTAAAAGCACACATAAAAATATTTGTTGGGCTTCTTCTGTGCTCAGGCATCGTGTGAAAGACACACTAATAAGAAAGTACCATGCTGACTCTACAGATAAACAGAATACTATAGACAGACAAATAAATGAATAGAAAGTCACAAGTGGGTAAATGAAGCCAGTATGGGTCTGCAGTGATTTCACATGACTGATGAATGGTCAGGTTTTTGGGGTCAGACAAGAAGGCAACAGCTATACATGCCAACTTGGGGCCTCATCACTTTGTCTGCTCCTTGATGTTTTCTTTAAGCAACATCACCAACTGGAGTGTCACACCATCAGAGTGTCACAGGGTGGGCCTCCACTATACCCCGGCTTTCTTAGGACTCATCGCTGCAATTAAATAGTCACAGCATCAGACCCAGAAGGACCAAGGTGCACTCACTGAGTGTTAGGAGACAAGCCTAACTTTAAATGTTACTTATTAAGTCAGTCCCACACCACTGCCTCCACCATAATCTCCAGAGCACACGTTTCCATTATGACTTTCAGCTCAGTATTGTGTGAGGCAACTGAGTCACTCAGCAGATTTCCCACACCATCTGGAAGTCTGAGTAGTAAGTGTTGACTCAGGTACCTTATTTGGGATGTCTGACTCATCTTCAGAGGCTGCCCATCCCTTCTGTAGAAGAGGGGGCTCGCTGGGAGGGCTTATATTACTGAGAGGCAGCTTTGCACAGAAGAAAGTATTTGGGCTCTAGAGTCAATCAAACTCAGAGTTAAATTCTGTTTATCCCAAATTAGTTAGGTCTTACTGAGATATTAGGCTTCCTGGACCTCAATTTCTTCTTCCATCAAAGCAGTCAATGCTTCTCATAGCAATTGTGAGGACTCACAATGTGCCCCTCCCCAACTTCAATCTTCCTGAACTAGTAT
This sequence comes from Sigmodon hispidus, assembly GCA_004025045.1. Lineage (NCBI taxonomy): Eukaryota > Metazoa > Chordata > Mammalia > Rodentia > Cricetidae > Sigmodon > Sigmodon hispidus. Next base: position 368,510 of record PVIH01000253.1, read on the forward strand.
ATGTCCCTTCACTAGCTCTTACCTTCACAAGCCAGAGGTTTTCTGCTGTATTGTTAAAACAGTAGTTAACATGGGGCCCAGCACACAGAAGAAACAAAATAGTGAATAAATGAACGCTTCCTAGCAGCAGGATAGCCCCCCTATGGGAGTCGCTCAGCACACAGCATCCACTCTCCCTACTGACAGCAGAGGCCGGAGCTGAAGACAGTCTCCCTTTGACTATCTTTATCCAGAATTTAACGGGAAGAGTAGGAAATTCTCTGTGTATGTTGTCACCAGCTCATGCCTTTCCTAAAGCAAGATGTCCTATCTCTAGTGTCACTACACACAGTGTGGAGCTAACTGCAATCAGGGCCTCAAAGCAGCACAAACATTGCCCACACACTTGGGCAAAGAGCCAGCAGCAATTTCCAAGTGTCAGCAACTGCCCACTGGGTTTCCTTCAAAGGACTGACTCATGCCTGTTCCAGCAGTAATTGGCCTTCCCTTTAAGATTCTGAATGCCTCAAACATAATTTGAATAGGTAAATGTATATAGCCACCACCTCTAGAAAGCCAAAACAGTTCTCCAGTCCAACCACCTTCCCTTGGATTTCACATCCCAAAACTGCAGGGTTATCGGTGGTAACAGGGTGTGAGTTTGATTAACAGAAGATCCTCAGATTTCCAGAAGCCCCAAAGTTGGGTAAAGTTTATAAGAAAACTAGAGAGATGAACACCATTTGGAGTATTTGGGTTGATCAGCAGTCTCATAAGACAGCCAGGCTTTGAACCAGGAAACACAAGTAGATATATTTGGGTATTCATCACTCCCATGAAACAAATTAGGAAAATTTGACCTGTTGCTTAGATTCAAGGCTGATCTCAAGCCTTTAGAGGTAGGTTTTGGAAGGTTCTAACATTTTTTTCTCTGAATAAGAGAGCTGTCTAAGCAAACCCCCTTCCAAACACAATATTAAAACAAAAAGCTTTGTCCATGTAATTATAGAAAGTTCCAAAGAAAGCCAGCCATAGATCTCAGGTCAAGAACTCTTGCTTCAGACAAGAACCAAATATTCACATAGACCCTGCACTATCAGCAGGGCTGAATAACTGATTCTCTAGATGAATGAGTAAGTAACCGAATGAATGAATGCAAGGAGGTTTAGAGACAGCATCTCCAGCAAAAGCAGACACTTGTATTCTGCGCGAGACTGGGAGACTGAAAGAAGCAGCCAGTTAGTGGGTTTATTCACAAAAATCGCCTTGTGGAATTATAGGCAGCTCCGCCCCTTCTAAATGCAGACAGAGGGAGGAAAGGAAAAGGAGATAATGAAGACTTGCAAATGAAGCGGGGACAACTGTGCAATCAATCAGCATGTTCTCAAAAAGAATCTGCACCACTTGCCAAAAATCCCAACTGAGCAACTGAGCTAGAATTCTGATGAGAATGGACTTTGCCACTAGCCAGTCATTTCTATTCTTCCTCCAGCTGTCTTGCTTCCCTTTCCAGAAGTCATGGGTCTCCTCGGAGTCGTAGGCTCAAACATGGTTATTTATGTCACCGTGTTGATTCTTTTCAAATACCTTTATGAAGGATTTTCTCTGTGTCAGGCATTATGTTAGTTGGAAAGAGCATAAGTCAATCATTCATGTGAGTTCATGCTGAAGGCCTACTAAGTGCCAGGGATGGGTCATCAAAGACGGAATAAATGGCCCTGCATTCTTGTGGGGAAGCCAACCCACAATGGCAGTGATAATACATGAACACCTGTATAAGAGACAGAGGATAAAGAACAGTGGGAACAGGTAGTAGAGGAAAATGATTACAGGAAACCATGCACACGTGGTAAGATCGGAGAAGACCCCCTACAAGAATAAATATTCAAGCAATATGTACTATTGTCTAGGTGAAGGGAGAGCACATATTAAAAAGCCCAACATTCATTAAGCTTGTTATGCTCCAAAAAAAATATGATATGGGAGCAGCCCTCTCATGGAATACAAAGCCTAGGAGAGGAGAGGGTGACTGGGTGAAGTGCAGGAGAAGGAACATCCCTTCAGTGAAATTGGAGATACAAACAGGTAAGAAATAGTTGAGTTACAAAGGATCTCAAATATTCCCAGGCAAATGAAGCATGTTTTCGAATTGGGGGCGGTGGGGGGGAGGTAGAGAGAGGATTGTATGCAAAGAAAGGAATAAAATGACTATGATATAGGAGATTCGTGCACAAGAGAAGAAATGGCAGAGGGCACTGTCTGCCATGGCAGTCACAGATTGCCTTCACACAGTCATGGAGATTCCCTCAAGAAGTCTGAGCAGGATTGCATGGATGCTGGGGGAAGACCTGACTGTAGTATATGTTCAGGGGAGTGAGGGGAGGGAACGACTATGTTTAGAAGCAGGCTGAGAACATTGCTATTGTGAAGTCTAGGCAGGACATGCTCAGGTGTATAAGTTAGCAAGACTGTGGAAAACTGGCTAAGTTCTACAGTATTTAACAGGCAGGCTTAAGATGACTTTGTGACCAATAAGGTTAAAGAAAGTAGAAGTGTGAGTTCTGGGAGCCTGGAGTAGCACACATCATCCTCTATAATAGCTAATTTCAGAAGGGAAGAGATGCTAGGAGGAACATGGTTCTTCAGGATTTGCCCATCGTCATGTTCAATGGGCCTAAGGCTCACGATTGAGTTTTTACTGTAAGATGATTATCTGACTACAAGTCATTAGTATCTCCATGGGCATAAAAACCATGATAGAGCACATATGTGTGTGCGCACCAGCACACACAGACACACACACACACACCACCATAAAAATATAAGTGACTGGACAGGGTCTTGATAAATTATTTAGTCAGTAAAGTACCCGCTGATAAGCATGAGGTCAAGGTAGAGTTCATGTACCCACCACACACATAAAAAGCCCGGCAGAGCAGCACACATCTGTAGTCTTAGCACTGAAGAGGTGGAGCTGTGCTGTCCTTGAAGTCATCGGGAGCCTGTTTGTCCAAACCAGTGAGCTCCAGGCTCAGTGAGTGCCCTGTTCTCAAACAGGAAGGTAGGAGGTATTGGGAGGAGATACCCAGTGTCAGCTCTGGCCCCCATCCTCACACATGTGCACACATGCACACATACATCCCACCAATCCCACACATACATCAAATAAATAAACAGACAATAAAATTAAAGTGACTAGAATGTTTACATCCTGAGAGAGAGAGAGAGAGAGAGAGAGGAAAAACAAACAAACCTGCCATCACCTATAGAAATGGAAACCTTCCTTGGAGTTTATGGAAACTTGACAAACAGGCAAAACACTGATAGTTTTTAATTTCAAATATATATTTTTGCTTTGTAAGCATAATGTATAAAAACAGTGTTCCACAGTGTGGTGGCCCAGCCATTCCCAAAGAGAGCTCAGGATTAGAAGTTCTTCTAGCTGAAAGTGAGCCAACACAATGATCTTGAGTCCATGCTCTTGAGTAGGCTATACCACACGAAAGTTCCTGCTACATCTACACTCCAGACAGCATGGTTCCCCAGGAATGCCTGTACTTTCCCTGGTATGACTTTGTGATGGTTTGAATGAGAATGTGCCCTATAGGCTCAAGAACACTTGGTTCCCAATTGGTGGCCCTATTTGGTATGTTTATGAGGTATGGCCTTACTAAAGGAAGTATGTCACTTGGGGGCGGGCCTGGAGAGTTCAAAACTCATGACATTCCCACTTACTCTCTCTGCATACTGCCTGCAGTTGGACAAGTGAGCTTGCTGCTCCTGCTGCCATGTCTGCTTCCTGCTGCCAGGATGTATATTTAGTTCCCTCTGGAACTATAAGCCCAAATAACTTCCTTCTATCATGGTGTTTTTATCACACTAGAAAAGTTGATAACATAGAGTCCATTTTGTTGGTGGCTTTTGATATGAAGAATTAAGGAAAGCAAGCTCACTGTTTCTGATCTGCCTTACTTTTCCTTCTCCATCATGTGCACAGGACATTTAGCTAAGGACCCTGGTCTCCACTCACAGACTGTATTTCCTGCCAGTCTCACAAAGGCATGAAACTCTTTCTGTGTGAGTTTATAATGATGTCAAAAATGCAAAACCCTAGTTTGTTATAGTGATGTTTTGAGATTTCTCCCTTACTTCATATGCTACCAATATGGCTTAGAACATCACAGATGTTCTCTCCTGGTTCAGGAGGCCCCAAGTTTCTCTGTCATTATATTTTTTTGCCACAGCAAAAGCCTTGCATGCCATAAGTAGAGGCATGATCTACAGTTGCTTTGGGCATCCCTATAAATCCTAAATCACAAAAGCAGTAATATTTCCTTCCAGCTAAGAGCAGCCAAATGTTGGAAGAGATTATAAACACACCCAGGTATGAGCTAAAAGAATATTGAGTAATCAAGAAAAACTACAGAGCTTTTATCAGTTGAAAGAAGCAACTGAAAGGGTAAAGCATTAGCTCATATTCTTCTTACATTATTTTATGATTTAGATTAAACCAATAAAAAATCTAGAGCTATCTTGTATGGACAGAAACCAGTGTTTCTTGAGAATCCATTCTTGGACATAAGTGCCTTACCTCTGCTGAAGTAGAGACATTTTCCTGCCATTTCCAAAGCTACTCTGTCTAGATCCATCACTGCCAGGATTCAGGAAGCAACACTGGCTTCCCCATTCAGTGTGTTCACCACCAGCTTTCTCCACAGTCTGCTCTGAGGCTTTCTGAGTCCCAAGAATACTCAGTCACCATCTTTCTCAGCCTAGCTTTGATTTTCTTCATTTGTAACATCTTTGCTCTTTCACATGCTTTTCCAGACTCCCTCCCACAGTTGGGAGGAAATTAGCTCATATAATGCCTTAAGTCTGTTCAACTTGTGTGCCAATTTTATTTTCTGCAGGGCGGAGCTGTATAGTGGCAACTTAGGTTTAGCTTCAACCTCTGCAATATCCTTCAAAGGACCTTGAAATATTTATTAATCCATACTTACACATTTTTAGGAGTGTAAGGATTCCTGGCATGCCATGTAGTGAACCCAACCTGGCACTGGGAGAAATAAAAATTTCTGACATGTAGAGGCCACTTGGTGAAACCAACATGGCGCCAGTAGAAGAGGCCTAGTACGGAGGGCACACCCCTAGGCGTGGCTATGTAAATCTGTGCCCACTTGTTCTCTTAAAAGGGTCACCATGTGGCGGTCTGTCTCCTCTCTTTTCTGCTTCTCTGCCCCTGTACTCACCTGGCAACTCTCCTGAATAAACTCTTGTGTGGCCCTGGTAGTGCGTGTGTGTCTGATCTCACGCAAAAACCAACAAGGAGCACTGAAAAAGTTGAGGAGGCAGTTGTAATTTATAAGAAGCTCAATTCTTCAAGTCATGAATCTTACCTTTATTTCTTCTAACAGCTCTACTGTTTATGAGTTAGTGAGCCCAGATAAGACACTTGATACCCCAGTCTTATCCTCTCTACGCTGTATACTGAGACACTAATACCCTGACAAAAGAGTTTTATAGCAAGGTCAAATGCCAGCGGTTTTGACAGTTTTCTAGAACATACATAACAAAGAAATGCCAGTTCTGACTTCTTAATCTTCCTAAAGCAAATAATATTGTGTGCTGATAAAGGCTTTTGGTATGAAGAATTAAGGAAAGCTACCAGTATGCTTAGGTATAAATAGCACTTTGCTGGTATTTACAATGTTGTGTATGACATTGGACCAATTAGAAAAAATATCATAGAAATATGGCAACCAGAAAAACAAGCTTATTATTTTCTATTTTAATACTCTGTTAAATAATTAAATGAGCTATGATGTGCAAAGTACCTACTATACCTGACTCAGTGCTTAAAAGGCATTCACTAGCTGAATTCCTTGCTCCTATGAAAGTATGTGTCCATTTGCCATTAAAAAAAAAAAACTTGTAGATTTTATAGCATCAATCACATATCATAGATACCCTCTGACATAGATAGGGTCCATGAAATGGTTATTAGAAAATGAGTATCTTTGATATTCTACTACAGATCTTTAACAAAATAATCTTTCTTGAAAGTAAAGGTGAAGCTGTTATCGGTGGTTGTCTGAAGGATGTATACACATTTATGTATACACATGTTCATGTATTACATTTATAAACATACTTAATATTTTTCACTTACAGTCCCACTTCCAAAAATTAAAGATGGTAGATACTGGGTGGCTTGACTAAATTACCCAGGAGAGAGAGACAGGGCAAGGGAGAGTTCCTACTGCACAATCATGGTCACAGACCAAAGGCTGGCTTCTAGCTTCTGGCCAGAGAAATACACAATAAAATAAAATAAAGTAGATCCAGCATCCCATTCCCTGTAGGTGGGCTGTGATTGGTCATCTCTCTAGCACAGCATCTCATCTCCTGTAGGTAGGCTGTGATTGTCATGTCCCTAGCCCAGCATTCCATTCCCTGTAGGTGGGCTGTGACTGGTCATCCAGCATTCCATCCCCTATAGGTGAGCTGTGACTGGTCATGGCTCTAGCTGCCAGGTTCATCTGCAGAGCAGGTGTAGTATGGCATGGCTGTGGCTATTTGGGCTCAAACTCAGGTCGGAAACTCCATTTACACATGTAAGAGCTGAAACTAAAAAAAAAAAAAAAACAATAAAGTGGTTGTGAATTAAATTTTTATTATTATATTTTATGTGAAAAGGTGATTTTTTTAAAAAAACTATATTTTGACCAGAGGCTTTTGAAGCAAGTCTCCATATATGTCAGTCAAACAGAGCTTGGCAAGCTTGCCCGGAGTCTATTAAAGAGGGAATAAGGTTCATGAATTTCAAGCGTGGAGGGCTCTAATTACCTCATGCTCAAACTTTAACTACAAAACTCAGATAAATTGCTGCACTAAACCCATCGAGGATCCTCTACCTGATTGGTGCCGGGACTTCAGAACCCATCTTAAGCGCAGCGAAGCTGATCCCAGCGAGCGTTTGCAAATCAGTCCCGAGGGACCACGTTCTGGACCTGTCCCTAATGAGTATGTAGGCATTACTTGGATGTTTTGGTAAAGCTACCCGGTAAATTAGGCCATCTGAAATTTTATTAGCCACAAAGCATTACAGCAGTCAGTCACTTAAGGCAGCAATGCTGGGGGAATCGCTGCCGTTTAAAGGCTTTTCTAACCAGGTACCAAGAATCTGTTTCTGGCCCTGGCTGGCAGTGGAAATATTAAACTAATTGGCTAATAGTTACAGCTGTCTCTTCAGTGCTTTTGTGCTTAGAGGTGTGACCCTGTCTCGAACCAATTTATGTACACCCAGAGGGTGGTCCTATATTTATGTATGAATTAAATTCAAAAGGAAAGGAAACAGCTGCATCTCTGTATATAGCTAGGGTGTAAAATGCTGAACCTGAGTTCGTGTACTGCCAGCCAAGAAGTTGGAAGACAGCAAATACTTGAGGCAGAGAAGACTGGAGAAAACAAACACTAGTCTCAAATATTCAAGACATCCATATTTTATCTAAAGAGGCACGGAAGAGAAACAGGGTTTTCCTTCTGTTGGCTATAACACCCACCATGGCTATTTATCTGGCAACCAACTTTTATAGAAGTGAAATATTTGAAGAAGTCCTTTAGAAATGGCCTGAGGTGATTTCAAACTTAACAGACCCTGTCCCACCAGGGCTCATTACAGTGAATTTTATAACAAAGTACCTTCTACTTAATTTTCAGAGCCTAGTCAAGCGTATGAAAAACGCGGCTGCATTAAGCACAATTAATGGCACAATAAAAAGCAGTGGAGGGCTGTTTAACACCCAAGAACCAGCAGTAAACACCGGCTTCATGCTCTTATACAGGCAGTCATGTGTCAAAGGACCTGGGCTCTGAGATTTTCCTACCAAAAGGGTAAATGGCCCTCTCCTGTTGCAGTAAAGCTGGTCCTTCAACCTCATACAGCTCAGACACTATACAAAAGGCTAGAAAGTCATTCCCTCCAGTTATGCCACCAGCATCCCCACTTCCTTTGTGCAGGAGCCCAACACAGCAAGCTCATACTCCCATCGGTGAGAGAGAAGGACAAACTGAATTCCACTACAATGGCGTCGAATAGCAAGTGACTCATACCATAGAAAATGATGTGGCTTCATAACTAACAAAGTTGACTGGCCAATGACAGAAAGAGGGAACATCTTCAATCAGAACAGTTTTCAAACAAACCAAAAAAAATAGTTTATGGGCAAAAATAATTATAATGATGTTTGCAAACCTCTTTAATGATGAAAAATCACCACTTAGAATTGGAATATGAGAGACATCCAAAAATAAACAAAAGCCCCAGTGGTTGGAATGGCTGTGACTGCTGAACAATTCGTCAGTCAGGAACTTGGTCAATGACAGCATGCAGTTATTGGGTCTGGCTGCATAGACAGATGGACCTGCAAATCCACAGAGGATCATCAGACGGACCTCTTAGGTACCAACACTTGGCAAAATGCCCTCATGTTACAATTTTCACACTTATTCCTATATGCCTTAAGCCCTGTCCCTGTTACCTACAATAACTAAACTGTAAATACCATGGCAACAATTGCTATACTGTATCATTGACAAGAAATTAGCCAACATATTTATGACTGACATAAATGGTTTTCAAATATTTTTGTTCTGCATTTGGGTGAATTCATGGAACAAAATCATTTTGCCACATCTGTGGTCTTGGTAGGCCATCTGAATTTAGGATCCCATCTTTCCATTTCCATGTGTGAAAATCTGTTGTTGGAGTAATTTAAATGAGGCAGGGATAACGTTACATTTTTTACTAAAATCTTTACTGATGGTCTGGGAACATGGCTAGGCACTTGAACACGTAACTAGTACTCATGAGGACCGGATTTGAGCACGACACTGAGGAAGCAAGTGCAGAGGAGGGGAGAGAGACAGAGAGAGAGAGGAGAGAGAGAGAGAGAGAGAGAGAGAGAGAGAGAGAGAGAGAGAGAGGACAGAGCTTGCATATATGGAGACAAAGGGTAGAGAAAGGAAGAGGTAGTGAGAAATGTTAGGGAAGGAAGGGGAGCCCTATAGGACAAAAATGCAGATTCTTTCTAATCAGCATCTCATACACATAGCTAACAGATAAGAAAGGTGACAGATAATTCTTAAAATTTATTTGACTGAAAACATGCTCCCAACGTGTTTGAGTAAAAATCTCCCAAGGACATTTACACATATTTTGGTTTCTTCATTTTTCCGGTAGGTACTCTTGGTTAAAAGTGATCACGGAAACTGGGTGGTGTCAGCTCATGCCTTTAATCCCAGCACTTGGAGGCAGAGGCAGCATCTCTCTGTGAGTTTGATTCTAGTCTGGTCTACAAATCAAGTTCCAGGAGGGCCGGAGCTGCTACACAAAGAAATCCCCTCTCTAAAAAAACAAACATTTTTAAAAAAGTGTTCATGGGCAACCAGAAGAGACAAAGTATCAGCAGTGTCAGAGTTCATGGGTGAGAACTCATGGCAGCAGACTGCTGAATCTAGGTTGTGTCCCTTTAGAGGCACTGACTTTATCTCTTCCCCAAACAAAACCATAATTCTGGGGCCAGTGAGATAGCCCAACTGGTAAAGGTGCTTATTACCAAGCCTGAAGACCCGAGTCTTATTGACAGAACCCACATAGTAGAAAGGCAGCACCTGCCCCTGCTTTCCCCTGACCTCTACATGCAAGCCATTGCATGCACAACATACATGCATGCAACTCCCTGTATGTGAAATAGTAATTTTTAAAAATTTAAAGTAGGATTCTGAATACCTCCTATGTGAACAAAAGCCATATATCTCAAGACAGATAAAGCATTACAGAATGTCTAAAGGAACACTCATTATGCAACTGCAGAAATACAAAGAGGTGACGCAGCCTGGGCGGGGCCCTGGAGCCCAGAAATGAGTGAAAATCTTAAGCTACCATCTGAACATGGGGGTATTTACAAAAGAATTCAGCTACATTTCACTCTTTAGAAAACATACAAAACAAGATCCATTTTTCAAAACTATAACTCTATTTCTAAATGACCTAAATTTGTCTAAAAATAAATCATTTGTACTAATAGTTTCCAAATGAGGTATTCCATTACTGGCTCTCTCTCCTCAGAAGGTCTGCTAAATCATACTGTTATTTTCATGAAAACTGGCATCAACTTCTTCTCTATCAATGCAGGGTTTCAGGAACTTTATCTCTCTGCACATAATGCCCAACCTAGCACTGACCCAAGCCTATGTTGTTCATTGGTCTCTTCACCTCACTTCTGCCTACACTGCAGGACCCCACACAGCAGGGAGAGTTCAGGTACTAGAAGAAGCAGGCAGATTGAAATTGCAGCCACGGATGGATCAGCTATTTACTGACAGAGGCTTTAGGATACTTGCTTTGTCCTGCCAAGCTCTGCTTTTCTCCTCTCCAAAGTGTTTGTGTAGATGGCTGTTATGGAAATTCAAGGATGCAAAGCATGGCCACTATACACTTAGGTGCTGATTTCCCATCCATCCCTCTCCTACTGTAGAAGAACTCTTGAGAATCAGGGATCTCTCAAGAGGAGAGGCCGCTCCTGAGTAGCCTTCCAGGGCTGTTGTTATGCTATTCTCTTGGCTCAGACTACCTGTCAATCTGAATTTAGTTCATGCAAACCCTGTCATTCCAGCATCATCAAGTGACCCCCCCTCACCCCACCCCACCCCAGGCAGCATGGATAAGTTGAAAGACATCTTGCCCTGCTCTGAGCTCTTCAAATATATTCCAGACTGTTCCTTCTAGCCTACACTCTAGATTTTCCTTGAAATTTTCATTATTGTGGCTGTTCATACTTATAACCCAAAATAACAATAGATCTCTTTAACTAATCTTCCTAAATATATGTTTTTTCCTTTGCCTTTGCTACAATGTCTGAAAAAAAACCATCTGAATAACCCATTCAAAATGTGTCTGATTTAGCAAACCCACTTGGTAGAAAGTAAAGTTTCTATGTGAGGAAAAAAAGAAAAAGACTCCATAGCTCACATAGCAGCATGAATTGATGTCACCAGTTTGTTTTCCCTTTAATCCCCAAGGGAACAGAGCTATGCCAGCAGGATTGGAATTCGGATAATGTGGAGGCAAAGATCATTTCTGAACACAGAATTCTTTCAGGGTAATGAGGGTACCTTCCCTCCCTTATCCTCCATGGTAAAATTAGGATGGGGATACAGAATAACCTTAGGACCACTATGCTCCTGTGAGCCCCATGAAGCAACACTGGCAGGTGAAGAAGGTACCAAATCTAGGAGAAAATATTCTAATAATTTTAACCTATTTCAGAAGGTTTCCCAGCACAATACTCATGCTAAGGAAAGGTGATGACATTCCTCCCCGGCCTGGGGACTATCAGGCAGGAAATACTGCTCCCAGGAAATATGAAGCATGAAATCATGATCAATTCTATCACTAGTTCTATTATGAGTATAGAGGATTTGTGAAAATCCCAAGAACTAGAGTTTCATTTACATTTTTCCCCAAGAAAGAATGCAATGGATTCCCACACAGCTATTGTTTTTTAATGCTTTCTAGTAGATCCCAATTTTCATGAGGACAAGAATCACAGCTGAAATTATCTTGACCCTGAATCAACATTTCTATATGTCTGTAAATAAGTGATGATGATAATGATTAATTTCAAGCAACTAAGAGTAGCTAGCAAAGAATGAAATGAGATTCCAGGAGGGAACATCATACAAGATTCTGCCATTCTAGTATTTAGTGGAGATGTATACACCAGAAGATAACTCATGGCCCCAATAGAGGGAAGACTTGTCCTGACCTGGAATCCATCCTTAGGCTAGTTACAGGGGTTCATATATTTCAAAAGGAATAATAAAAGCTTACTTATTTCAATTCCCAATTCTTCCATTGGCTATCCTGGTTTCTGTGAATACAGGAGAAAGAAGCTAATTTCAAGGATGTTAATTTCTTTTCTTTCATGACTATACATAGCACACTCTTAAAGTGAAAGATACATATTAGGGGCTCTTGACCTCATATACTTTTTAGTTTTAAGTGGAAGCTGCCTACATTTTCTGTCAGCTACAATTTTTACTAAATACACCTGGCTCCTTTTTGGCATAATAAAGTTTTGCCTAGGGTCACAATAAAAGCCTTTCATAACATCCATGACCGGAATATTCTGGATTATTTTTTAAATTGCATTTGCAAATGAGCACAAACAGAGATCTGATACTCCTGCTATGGAAGCCAGGTCCTCCCAGCCCCTAGCTGCTCTCACTTGGCTCACATCTGTTGGGACAACTCCATTGTGTAAGGGCTAAGCTGAGAAGAGTGTGCCAAATTTATGTTTATTTTAGTTTGCTGTGCTGTTGAAAAAATCAGTCATCCCTGATGTTTGGAGAAATATAGGTATGCTGGATGTGCTCCATTGCCACACCCCTCCCCATGCCCTTCCTCCACACCCCTCCCCTAACATTTTCCTTAGCTACTTGGACAAACGAGAGAGGGAGGAAGATAGAAACTGCATCAGAATTGTGCATGATTTCCTCTAGTCATTTCTCTGCTTACCATTGCCCTTCACTCTTCTGGACCACTTGCCCTTTCCATGTGCGCATCTGGGAGGAGGGGGAGGCAGGTGATACCTGACTTCACAGAGTCACACAGGAGTAACACCAAACCTGTGACTGACTCATCCTTCTGGGGATTTCATAGTGGCATGAAGTGAAGTAGGCTAGGCTTGCAGCCTGCCCAGGAAGGTGAGAGTGAACTGGTCACTGGCTCATAGAAAGTGCCATAAAAACATACAGTTGTATCTTTTCAGTTATGAAAGGAGCTACAGGATGAAAAATTTGTTTTATTATTTCAATGAACTATATGGGTGAGTTAAAATAGGGTGTAGGAGAACATCCATACTCCTAAGGCCATTTAATTATGGTGAACAGGTCCTATCATTCACTCAGTGGGTACTGCGGAGATAATTGACATCCAAGAGAGACATTTTGGAAAGCAAAGGCTTCTGGACCAAGGCTGCTGCCAATGAAACTGAGAGGATAACACAGACCAGCTCCACCATGGCTCTTGTGTATTCATAAAACAGCAAGATGCAGATGCCACTGTGTCAAAAGAGATCTGTCTACAAATGAAGCCATTGGTCCCTATGTTCTATAGGCATCATTGGTAGACATAGATGCTGACAATTCTAAGATGAAATAAATTCCATGTTTACCATTTCGATGAGCACTGGGAAGGAGGGGAGGGCTGTACACAAGCCTAACCTTACTTGATTTTTACTGAAATCTTTCAGCTGATTACATTAATTTGCATCGCCACACAAAAGGAACCAGGTTTTTGCTTTGTTTTGTTTTGTTCTGTTTGATAAAAGCTACTATTAGTGCAGCAAAAAAAAAAAATCTTGATTTTATTTTATGAGTGTTGATAATTCTAAGAAATTAATAATTGGCTTGAAATCATTCATAATAATTTTATTTCCACCTATTTGAGCTCATTCTAAGTATGGGAGCATAGTCATATTGTACCAACAAAATACATGAAGTTTCCAGGAAACCTTTCTCTGCAGGAGGCAACAAGTCTTAAGTGGAAAGGGCAAATGCAAAGGACATAAGCAGAAAAAGCAAAGAAGTATAGCTCTGGTTACCGGAACCACCTACCCAGGAGGAGCTTCTCTTACACGAAGCATTAGGTTGCATGTTCTTTCGTTTGCAAGCAGAAGTAATTGGGCTGACACAGCTGGCAATTTTCTAAACCACAACAAGACTTTGAGTAACATATACCAAGATAGCTCTTGTGGTTGAAACATTTAAAAGTTTTCATTGTGACAGAGGACTGATCTCTAAAATATATAGAGAACTCAAGAAACTAGAGAACAAAACCTTGAATAACCCAATCAAAAAATGGTAAAAATGTTCTCTATATACTATAAATAAAAAACTGTTTTGGCCTATATAGACCACCATAGAAGTGGGTGGAAAATCAGAGACAGCCAAGTTAAAAAAAAAAATAAAGTTTGCCAGTTGCCATCTGTCCCCAAAAAAACAACATATAAAAAGAACAAGTGAGCCACGAGCAGTGGCCACGTAATAAAAAAATTAATAAAAATAAATTAAAATAAAATAAAAAACTAACTAATAATGTGCTTAAAATATAGGCCAAATAATAAAAAATATATAAATGTCTAATTTATTTCTTTTAAAAAACAAAAGCCACAAATACACAGACCAAGTTCCAAACCACAAGCACGCCAAGTTACAAACTTCCCAGACCCAAAACAATCAAAAGAAAAACTTACTACAACATTCAGAACTAAAAAGGGAATTCTCAGCAGAAAAATTACAAATGGCTGAAAGGCACTTGAAAAAGTGCTCAACATCTTTAGTCATCAGAGAAATGCAAATCAAAACAAATTTCAGATACCATCTTACACCTGTCAGATTGGCTAAGATAAAAGACACAGATAGCAGCCTATGCTGGAGAAGTTGCAGAGCAAGGGAACACTCTTCTATTGTTGGTGGGAGTGTAAGCTTGTTTAGCCACTCTGGAATGCAGTATGGTGGTTTCTCAGAGAACTGGGAATCAATGTTCCCAAGGACTCAGCAATACCACTTCTGGGTGTATACCCTAAAGATGCACAGTCACACTCCAAAGGCATTAGCTCAACTATGTTCATAGCAGCATTCTTTATCATATCAAGAACCTGGAAACAACCTAGATGAGCATCAACTGAAGAATGGATTAACAAGCTGTGTTACATCTACACAATGGAGTACTGCTCAGCAGTAAGAAAAAATGATATCCTAAAATTTGCCCACAAAACAAACCCTGACTTCCCTGACTCATGCTCACATACGTTCAATCAAGCCTGAGTTTGATGATAAAATAAAAATACATAAATAAAATAAAAATACATAAATAAATAAATAAATAACTGAAGTTGTTCGATCACCCCACAAAACACATCCTATGGATTCGTGGATTCACCAACTGAACATCAGCAGCCAGGTTGATATTTGTGTAATTTCAATGCACAGTTAATGTACAGGTGTTGGCAGAAAAGCCAAAAGGTCTGAAGTGGAACAGAAGACAGAGACCCAGAGCCAAGATTCGAAGAGACCGAAAGTTAAACATGGGAGAGCTCAGTCAGCCAAAGCCTGTGACACAGGCATTAGCAACGATGACACGTGGGCTAACAAATGGGCAAGGGTATAGACTACAACAAATACTGTATTGAAATAAGCATCTCTGTGGGCAAGCTGTAAAAATCATATCATTCTCATTGAAAAATAATCCATTAAACTGCACCCCGGTAGGAGGTGAAGAAATGCACACAGCATACAAAGATATTGAGCAGCAGGGGGCAATAAACTTTATAAAAACTATTAAAGCATGAGCCAAAGCAAGATAATACAAGGAGGAAACAATGGCATTGCCAGCCCAATTTATAAAATAACCATGAGAATACTCAGGGCAAACACTGGTGGAAAGTGCACATGCTTGTCACCCCAAGCATCATGCTCTAAAAGAGCATCCTTGATTGGTCAATGCTGACATTCTGCAGAGCCAAAAAATAAAAGGTGGCATGTTGCCAGCTGGAAAGGCTGGTCCAGAGCTTCATGCCAGGTCATCTACCCTATGTCATCACTGCTGGCTGGTGTCCCAGATACTGTTCCCTTTACCTTTTGGATGCAGAGGTGATCTGAAAGCAGGACACTGGCAGTCTATAGTGGGTTGGACATGAGGATATTTGAGCTCTGAGCTGGTAGGATTCCAACACCTTGGCTAAGTTCCTGGCCTATATCCCTGGGCAGTTCAGCAAGCATGGTGTTATGGAGACCTGCTTCTGAGTCCATGGAGGATCATCTAAAGACACAGAAATCTTCCATGATTCCATCTACTCTGGGAGAATCCCTCCATTTCTCCATAGTGACCAGAATTTCCTTCCACTAAAAGTAACTTCAGAGGGATTTGTTGGACACATCATCCCTATGAAACTATCTGGAAGATGCTCAGGTGGTCTGGTAAGACTTTCAGCAAATATTTATTGATCCAACTTTCTCCTACCATCTATAAACATGCAGGGACTAGGTGAAAAAAAAAATGGGTTTTAGCCCAGGGAAGAGTACAAATGAGGAATTTTGCATCTAAGACATCCCAGGGAGAAAAGACGTGGTCTATAAAATACCAATGAGCCAGCAAACAGGACTAAATGAAACAGAGCCCTGAAGATTCAGGGCACTTGTGAGGAATTTATGTAAGAATAAGTAAGAACCAGCCCTTCCCATTAACAGAACATTCCAGATGCCCACTTTCCCCTGCCTTTCCCTAGGCTTCTCTTCCTCTAATTTATAGGACACTCAGGAAAAAATGACCTGCCTCTGTTTGTTTAAAGGTTCTCCATAAGAGCATGCCCAAGCCTTTGATTTCTGCTCCTCTTGGATTACAGATTAAAGATGAAATCTTATCAGGAAAAATTTGTTTCCAAAGCCTTGCTAGACTTGATTTTCAGTTGGGGAGTATTTTTATGGCCATGTTATTAACATCTGAAATTGAGTTGGTACCATTATATGCAGATTTGAGATTGCAAGTATTTGGCCTTGCTTTCTTTTTTTTAAAAATTTTTTAAACAATAGAGTTTACTCCTTTTTTTTTTTTTTTTAAAAAAAAAGACAGTTTCTTTACTTGTAAAGACTCATAAGTTATACCAAATAACACAGAATAGAATCTTAGGCCCTACCAGTCAGTGACCTGGGTTTGGATAAATGAAGTCATCCATACCAGTACTTGGAATTGACAATTGCAAGGTGGTAGCTACTTCATACAAGTTACAAATAACAATTTACTCCTTTTTTATAGCCAAAGCACCTGACTTTTAAGAAAATATTAAGGGAAATTTTTACTTAATCTTTTTTCCTTTAGGGAATCATGTGGGGTTTTATTCTATATCTAAGAAAGAAAATTGGTTCATGTTATTGAGCCAAAAGCAAAGTAGACAAGATATACTCATTAAATGACTAAGAAATCTAAGACAGAAAGATTTTATCTTTGGGTAAAACCAAGTCTGTGAGAAAAAAAAAGTTGATTTGCTACTCAATATTATAATATACAGAAATAATCCCCATGCCTTTCATAAGGACACACAAAGACAGGCCTGGTGACATAGGTCTGTTGGCCTTTCTTTCAAAGCTGATCTACTTAAAGACACATTGTTGTTAAAACAAGCACCCTAAGCACAGCATTGCTTTTCACTTGCTTATAAAGATTGACTAAAGTCAAGATTCTGGTCCAGTTTGTGGGTCAGACAACTTATTCTCTTAAACAATGGAAATTACACAGTCTCTCAGAACAAACTGAGATTTTAGGGACAGTACTTTGGCTCTCACTATAAGGACAAGTCGTTTTCAAATGTGATTACAAGAACAAAACTACCTTTATTTCACTCTAGTGATTTTGTAGATGCCACTTGGAACTATCAGTTTCAACTGAGTGACTATCCTGAAGAAGCCTGTTGGTATAGCTGGATTTCCAGTAGTGCCAATGGAGAATCTCATAGGACTGACTCAACTGAAAAGTTGAGGTATTCAGATTCAAAATTTAGAGAACCTCTGACCAAGAGGCTTTTCTCCTGCTAACCCTATTATCCACAGGCTTGGTGCTTTCACACTGTCTCTGTTTTCCTGGATATTTTGTGCCCGGATTTTTAATTTTCGATTTGACATTGACTTTGAGCTATCATTGTCTGCTCTTTTATTTTTAGGACCTGCTCTTCTTTCCCACATGACACAGTCTGTTGGTGAGGCTTTCCTCTGAGATTTTTGATTGACATCTTGAGTTTTTAAAATTTATTTTCATTTGACTTTTCTTTAGAGATTTTCATATCTTAATTATTTTATTGTTCAATTGTTTATATCCTATGGTCTTTATTTAGACATTTATTCATATTTTCTTTGATTTTCTTAAACATATTTATATTGGTTATCTTGAAGGCACTGTCTTGTTATTCTGTAAGTTGTTTTTCTCAGGGAATATTATAATTGGCTGGTAGATTCTGAAGAACATTTATCTTAGTTATTTAGCTGTTTGAGGTATTTGGAGTAAGATCTGGGTAATTTGCTGTTACCCGAAATAAAGGGCTCTGGCCTGTTACTGTCTCCATTTACAATATACTAACATAGTTTCTTACTTTGTCTTTTAACCTATAAAAGATGCTCAAGTAGGAGGTGGTATTGGTAATTGATTATAACTACACTATTAACCTTATGAGTGTAAAATAAGATATTCAAGATGAAACTGAACAAATCATACACATAAAAACATTATTGTATGGTATGTTATAAAGAAACAACCACATGCTTTCTTATCTAAGAAATTAAGCAAACAGGAATTACCAATGGTTGGAAGATCTACTAAAATGTCAGTCTAGTGCCGAGGCAGAAAGGAAACAGGCCAGTTAGCCTACACATTCATGGCTCACCATGTTTGATGATTTCGCATTTTTCACCCTGGCATCATAGAATACTACCTCATAATTAACTTGAATATATCAGGATATTACGCTCATACCTTATCATTTTTCAATTTTACATTATTTTCAAATTTCTAAGCATATACACAGGACTCCATTAGACTTTCTTCAAAGAATTCAGAGAAATGTTTGTCGGAAGGATTCAAACGCTAGCCTGCTGGGAATCCTTCCTATTAGAAATTTCTAAAGACAAACTTCACTTGACTTCTCCCTTTCCAAATTAGATGGAAACCATCATGCTGATTATTTATTTGTGCCATTTGTCAGGCCTAAAATCAGCTTGTCTCCAAATTTTGCAACCATTCATATTTTTTTCTAATAAGAACTAATTTTACAAGGTCCTTTCTGGCCAAGAAACTTTCAGCCACCATAAACCAGTCAGACACAATACAGGATGATTAGCTCTGAGTCTATAGACTATGTAGCATAAACTGCCAGTTAAACATTATAGCGTGCTTCATTTTAATCATGTAGCTTTCATCTTTTTGAACACCCTTTTAGCATCTCATGTCGGAAAAAAAAAAGAAGCTTTTGAAAAAGCTGAGCTACTGCTGAACACCCTAAGCTGGATCTGCTATACTGTGCTTGGCTATACAGCTTCCCTGCCCCCATGGAAACAAAACAGGTCCTCCATAGTTAAAGTTAAGGGTCTATGGTGTTGATGCAGTACAGCAACTTCATCAGAAAGAGGATTTTCAATCAAGATTAAAACATGATCAGACATCACAATTAGATTTAACCTTGTTATGCTAATGTATATGCATCAATAATAAATAAACAGCAGAGAAGCAGAAAACTAGGTTATATATATTACATATTAATTAAAGGGTTAATTTCTGTTGAGCCAAACACCCACCAAAGCAAACAATTATATATTTTTGAAAGAAAAGTTCTCAGAAAACATAATGCTCAACAAAATCTTGGGAAGTTAAATAACCTGGGTGAGGCCCTTGAGGTTTAATAGCCTAGAAAAAACTCCATTTGGACCTTAACAGAAGCAAGGGGGCACATAGCTTCATAAACCAGAATGTGATTTTTTAGAATGGTGAATGCACGTTACTTACTGAATGACCATGTTGTTTGTGAACTACTTTTGCAATCATAAATTCAATATGACAAATATATTACAGGCATGTGTGAAAAAATGAAACTCTTTGTTTTGTATAGTATATACTAATAAAAAAAACTTCAGTGCAAAATCGTCCAAAATTAAGTTATTTTACTTAAAAGCTATAAAGTAGCATATGTCCACATATCCATCAAATAAACAGAGGGTAGTGTTTAATACAAACACTGAAGACTGAAATATCTTTCTGTAAAGATGACAAACAGAAAGTTCCAGAGCAGACAAGATATTTGCTGAAGGCTGAACAAGTAGCAACCAAATCCTAGGTTTCCAGACCAATGCAGTTTCCATTTCTTTCTCAAGAGAAAAGAAAGTGTTCTGAATGAAAAAAAAAGTGTAACTTAAGTATACTTTATGATGTGATACTTCAAACAGCCTTGTCAAAGGCTGCTAGCACTGTGGACAAAAGACAATGCAGATTTCCATGAATTCAGAATCAGTATGTTCTTGGCAATGACTTAGTAGCAACTGTCTACTGTTTCCCTAGGCAGACATATATACTAACTGTTTACACAGGATTCGGGTTGCTGGCAATTCTTACAGGCAACCAGAACACACATTGGCTCTCAGACAAAAGATTACTTTTAGAATAAATATTCAGAAATGATACTGTATCTAAGAAACAGATACACATTAACTTGAAACTATTCCTAAGACAGGGTGTAGCTCATTGGGTGAACATTTACTAGTACCTCTGAGTTTCTAGGTTTAATGACCAGAACAAAATATTACAATAGTAACTATATTCAACTAACTTCTAACATTTTTTTTTCTCAAAGGGCCTGAACACCTTGGGGTATTTAAGATGCAGCTTACTGAAACACCTTTAGGGAAGGTAGTTAAATTAACTCAGAGTGCTGGTGACTCCCAGACCACTCACCATTTTACAACTGGATTTAAAACATGAGGAGAAGCAGCAGGAGGAGGATGAGGGAGGGAAGAGGAGAGAGAGGAGGAGGAGGAAGAGGAAGAGGAAGAGGAAGAGGAAGAAGAAGAAGAAGAAGAAGAAGAAGAAGAAGAAGAAGAAGAAAGAGCAGCAGCTAAGGATTACACATACCACAATGTATGACCATCCTTCTAAATTTGTCCTTAAAAGTTAAAAAGAGAAACACAAAGCAGATTGATTAGGTAATCAATGGAAGCCTGGAACCACCAATTCCCGAGCAGTGAGATGCACGGCGGCGAACAACATGGGCTTCAGGAAGGCTCTTCAAGGGCCTTTCCGAGTGAAGCCCCAGATGAGGCGTTCAGTCCATTGTGCAGTAAGATAAGTGCACCCACACTACCATTCCAAACACTCACAAGTCAAACACTGATTCAGTGGCAAGTCAGGTATTCAACTTTCCCCTATTTGGACTCAACATTAATCACTTATTTTATGATCCACCTGATTACTCTATTTTTTCTATTCATATTTCATTTCTGAATCAAAACTTTGCAAGGGGTGGCTCTCTTGAGAATAAAACACCTCTTGAGTATATACTTACGCTCTATAATAAAATTTCCTCTTAATTTCTTAATTTTTCCCACCTCTGAATTCAAACTCTGGCCTTTACACATGCACTTTTGGACAAACACACATGAAACAAATTCTCATAAACAGTCATGAAGCAGGACCAATGAATTATAATGGCAGCTATCAATAGCATTTTCTACTAAAATCTATTAAAATCTCTTACAATGAGTGTGATAGATATTTTTCAAGCAACCACTATTTTTATAGTGTTTGGTTAATAATTAAATAAAACTAAACCATCCAAATGAATATACCATTTCAAAGGTGTCTTTCATAAATACAAAGGACTCCCAAGGCAGTGTTGGTGGGGTGGAGGAGGGAGGGCAAGACTGGTTCAAATACTGATTCTATCACTTAAACTCAACCTAAGTCATAATACTGCTCCCCAGCTTAGTTTCCATATTTGAAAAATTAAAACTGATAATAATAAAACTTGGCCTACCTAAGTCACCAAGTTTTTACATGAGATAAAATAACATAGGCAAATGCGCCTTATGCACTCATGTAAGACAGAAACATACTGTTTAGCAGGATCAAAGGGAATGTCAGCCAAAACATGAAGCACTTGTTACCAGGGCTTCAGGTCAGCAGCATGCACAGAAACCTAGAGGTAGAGTTGGCTCACGGAAGGCTATCTGCCTCTATCTGTGGTCACCTTACAGTCATCCTTTCCCTGGTGTGGCAACGACTGTGTCTGCCCTCACAGTGAGACAAGTTAAAAGGAAAGGTTAAAGAAGCCTCGGCAGTGTCCTGGAAGTCCCCAATGCTCTAGTGTACCGCAGTACCTGAGCACAGGTGCTGTGGGGTGCAACTCAAAGGACGACTATACTGTAACTACCCTTAAGAACCAAAACTGGTGATTTTGCTGACCTCTGCATTATCTACACACACACACACACACACACACACACACACACACACACAAAATCCACTAGATAACTTTTTTCTTAATTTACAGAAAGAGAAAAATAAATGTCTGAATGTCAAGGAAAGTAGCAAAATGCCAGTAAAAATATCTTGCCCATGACCTTGGAGGGCATGATGAAGGAAAACTTTCCTGGCATCTTAGAAAGAGTCTACACAGCTCCTGAGGCCTTTAGACCAAACTTAAGCTTGCCTGCAACCAGGCTGAAGCAAACCAAGTCCACTGACTTGTGTGCAGGCACCAAGCCATCGAGCCATATGAGTGCCTGTATATTCTGCCAAGTGACCATGTAGGAGAATCAGGAGCATTTGCTGAGGGCAGCAGTCCGAGTATGGGACATCCAAACAGCTGTCTACTCTGAGATTCATAGGCCTGTGTTTAAGGGATGAGACAAGTCTAATCTATGGTGGAATGATTTTGAAACATTAAAAAAATCAGCTTTCTTTGCCTCAGCTGATCAGTCAGGAGCAAGGGTGAATCATCTTACACACTGCTCCTATGTGTTGCTGTTTCCTCCCTAGAGACAGAAAAACAGCTTTTTCTACTTAAAGGCTTCCAAAGGGGTCAACTACAGCCCATGATATTGATCAGATACCGGAAACAAAAAATATAGTCTTCATAAATTCCAGTCTCCTATATTCTTAATCTGAATTTTTAAAAATGTGGCTATGTTTATCTTTGTAATGATAAGTATCATTATGGTGAGTATCTGGGAACCCTGTTTAATGGGTCAAACCTAGCAACAGAACCACACTAAGAGAGTGAGTGCAGGAAAGAAAGAAGTGTATGTGTGTGTATGGGTGGGGTGCTTATAACTGGAGTGTTATGTGTGTCAAGGTAAAATACCCAAAATCTTTTTTTACTCAGAATTGGGTACTTACCAATTTAGCTCACAGTCAAAGCAGATCTCATAGTCCAAATGTCCCTAAAGATGTCACACCACATTATTTTTATGTAAATGAGTGAAGCTGTTAAGCCACAAAGAAAAGGTCCATTATCATCCACAGGGGAAAAAAATTCTTCCCAGGTGATTTAAATTAAAAAAAAAAAAGTTTGGTGATTAAAACTCCTTTTATTTCAAATCTCCTTTAGGTTCCAGGTAGTAGAAGTTTTCTTGTCCATGCACTATATTCATATGTATAAATTATGAGCAACTTTATAGCTTTAAAAATGTCTGGATACTGATGAGATCTTACCCCAATAAAGATGATTCCTGATTTACAAGCTCGAGTTTCAAGAGTTACGACACAGTATATAAAACGTTATTATAAATTGCAACTCATTGCTATCCTAGTACTATACCAGTTTGAGGAATGGTTTATCTTCCCCCTACTAAATCATCTAAATGTAAATAGTTTAGATTTTGGCAACTTTTGTCTCTTCTCACCCTCCTCAACCTTTAAGATGTATGCCTTCATTAGAATGCTTCCCCTCTTCACACAAGCAGATAATTCTTCTTCATAAATAAGTAAGGTACTCCTTTGCAGCTAGGTCACTGCTCAATTGAAATTACAAACTGCAAGCTTCTCTCTTTGTCCTTACAAACAAATAAATCCAGGAGAAAAACAGACTCTTTGAATAACCTTTTTCATAAAACTCTAATCCCTGACCCTCCAAACGGAATGTTAAGTGCCTATCAATTTACTTGTCTGCCTTTGAGAAGGCCTTTGGATTATGAGATATCTAACCACTATCAAATTGCATCTATGAAGTCAGAAATGTAGTATATTTTGTTCTAGTGTTTCAGATATTTGATATACAGTGAAGAGAGTAATTCGTCCAAATAATTAGCTGGCAAATTGAAGGAATTATGAATCTAAACGAAGTGTACTGAACTATAATCAGATCATTAATACAGCCACCATGGAGGGGCTATTATGTGTCTGTCATTAAACCTGCTGCTTGACAGTATCTGTAATCCTAGGGATAACTCCACAAGAGTGACTTGTCCAAAGTCACACAGTAAGTAATTGACGTGAATCAAGAGATCATCAATTCAGAGAAAACTCTGTCAAGAACCAACGAATTGAAAAAGGAGGAGAAGCATATCCATGCACTGTGCGTCTCATTCAACCGACAAAACATGCATATGCCTGAGTATGCATCGCAGCATTTGTAAGGGATGATGGAAGAACATCTGTTGCCACAGAAGAGCCACCCACTCTGTTTTAACATTATGTTCCAAGCAACAAGCTAAGTGTTCCATAATAAACTCAGCCATTTAATCCTCAAAGCCAGCTTCCAAAAGGCTTATATTATTACTAACTGTTTAAAACTTTCCATTGGCCTCCCATCATACACAGAATGATGGATCATATGTAGAATAATGGGAACATAATACACTATGCTCTAGAAGGGTTACAAGATCTATGTAATCTTGCCAGTCTCATCTGAGACCTCTTCTCACTTCTTCCTCCCAAGCATACACAGTAGTGCTCCCTACCCCTTCCCATCCCCCTCTCGCTCCCCCATCCTCTTCCCCTTCCTTTTCTCTCTTCCTCTGTTATTCCCTCCCCATCTTTTCCTTTTGGATTTTAATCCTCTGTCCCAGGAAGGCATCAATTCCGTTCCCACCTGAGAATTTCTGTTTGTTTTCTGAATTGCTTTTTCTTATGGCTGGCTCCTTTGCTCCCAAGTTTCAACCCCAATGCTGATTCTAAGAGGCCTTCCCGCAGCATCACTTCATAGTAGGTAGCACCACGCTGTGGCACACTGTTGAGTATTAGCCCATTTGCTGTCACATATCCTTCTGTTCTGCTCTGGAGAAAAATAAGGAAACTGGTCTGGGTGAATAGAGGTAAACCTGGCCAGTCCTGTTTATCCAGAATGGAGTGGTCACAAGCTGGAATCATCAAATATCTGCTGACTACTGGAACACAACCACCTTTAAGACAAACAGCAGGGCTTCATTTACCAGCTCTCAGCTCACCAATGGAAAAATGTACAAACTTAGAGAAAAAAAAATCCCCCAAACATGAAGAAAATTCTTTTAAGATTTGGGAAATGTTCCTAGAAATATTTAAGTATAAAATCGCCAGGTATTTCAAGAGATTTGGAGTAGATTAACATCAGAAATAAATCAAAACATGTGGGAAATTACTATAGCATTTCTTAGAGAGAAGATCTGTAATAAAGAAAAAATAGAAATTTTAGATACCCCAAAGTTAAACATCAAGGTTGAAATATTCATGTTAAGAACTTAAGAAAACCACATTTGAGAAAACCCAAAGGATCAAAGAAAGCAGAGCAAGCAGCTACAGCCCAAGTCAATAAAGTGTATAAATTAGTAAGGAAACCAGAACAATGAGGCTGCATCTGTAAAGACCATGATTGGCAAATAACAATGTACAGATACTTATGTACATCCTCCTCTATAACAAAATGTCTACATAAGTCTAAAAATTATAGGTAATAGAGGTAGTGTCCAAGACGGCCAGAAAAACAACGCTCTCAGTCACAGAAGTTTCCACATGGCCAGGACCCTGGAACCCTGGGTGAACAACCTTAACATGAAATTTCCCATCATAAAGTGGAAGCTCAGCACCAACATTGAATATGAGTTTATTCCACTAAACTTTTAAATAAATATTTATTAAAATTTAGAGTCACATCTTGATTTTCCAAAGTAACAAAGGAAGTCTATATTCAGAGAAAAAAGACAAAGCAAACAACTAAGAATATATTAATCTCAAGATGTTCTGCCATTGGCCAGAGACACATCACCCAAATAAACCACAGAAAGGTTTGCTGATGATCAGTGAATCCACAGTGGCTCTACTGCTACATCATGGAAATTTTCAGAAGAATTTAGTTATACTGCCTTTATTCTTCACAATTTCTCTTCATATACTCTCCAGGGCTGCCAACCTTATCCACACTGCTCATCTCTTTAACATGTGTTCTGGGTTTGTGTTGTGTTGGGTTCTCTGCATTAAAGCCTGGACAGGCTGATTTGGAAAGTGTAATCTCAGGTGATCTCTCTGCCTCAACCTCCCACATAATTGGGTGGGGGTGTATCTGACAGTTCACTAACACAGCCTTTTCTCTGTCCTCCATAGTTGCTTTATCCGAATTATCCTGATCATTTCAGCTTCTCTAACATTTTACCTGTCAGTTAGGTAGACACCTCCTTATTTCTATCTAGTTAGAAGTGAGGTCCTTTTTGGGAATTTTTCTCGACTACTTTTGCTTCAGATGTGGGCTTTTCAGTCTTGTGATGCAATATGTTTTTCCTTCCACATTTGTTTGGTAATGCATACTTTAACTTTCTGAATACTATGCTATACCCCAAAGGACAGATTAGCTCATGCATATCACTGTCTTCTCTATTGCCTCCACCCTAGCATCATGCAAGGAGTTTAAGGAAAATAATCTTTTGAGCTCGGTTTTTTTATATGTAATATAAAAGCTTAACCAATTCTAGTCTCTTAGTCTTATTCTGAGGCTCAATGAGATTATGTACACACAGCTCTCAGAATCACATCTAGTACATCGTAAGCACCCAGTATGAAATAAATCCTATTATGATGAAGAAAAATGATATCTCACCCTGGACAGGAGAAGCATAGAAGGCTTCCAAATATTTTAGTAAATAAATAAGCAAATTGGGCTATTAGCAAGCTACATCCATATGCATATTTTGCCAATTTGTGACAATCTTAAACTGCTATCTTTTTTTAATATGTCATCAATTTGCTATCAGGTCTCTTGAAAAAACAATAAAACAAAAAAAGCTGTGATGCTAAGTATGAACATCAATTATAAGACACGTTTTCAGTTTCAGAGATGTTTCAAATTGCAGAAATGGAACCATTTTCAACACACATTTTCTCCTATTCTGTGACATACAAGTATTTTGTGAATTTATCTTCATCATTCTAAGGAAAGAAAGCAGTGACCACCACATCTCTGTCATATCCACTTGCCACCAACATCTCTTGATACATGTCTCCTTGGTGTGGCTGACATTCTGAGCCTGCCGTCTGTACTCAGGCCATACTAAACACCATCTTAGTGTGGCAGGAAGGGAGCATGCTACCCACTGTCTACCAAGCATGCTTCCTCTGTAGTTTTTTTCATGGTTTCACAGAATCTCTCAGGTTGTGTTGGATTTCTTTAAACTATACTTTTATCATAATACTTAGATAGCTTATGTTTTTATATATTGCTTCATAATTTCCAAGCTGCTTTCAGATATTATAATCTAATTGTTACAACCTTCATCAACTCGTCTGGCTTATTTAAAAATAAAAAGAAACCCAAGAATCAAATGCCCATATCGTTTCTCAGATAAGGAAATAAAGTTTGAGATAAAATGGCCAGGCTTTCCAGTTTACAAAGCTAAAGTGTAAAATGCATTCTAGCATTGTGACCTCACATGAATGCCTTCTGTGTTAATGTGAAGTTCACCACTGCGTCTTGTGTTCTCTCTGCTTCCTGGCCAAGTCCAAACATATCTGTGGACACTCAAATTTATGTCCCTGGTCTCCCACCTGTCGCCACCATAGTCAGTGTCAGCTTTGAACATAGCCGCTATGGAGTGAGCCCTGCTCTCCATCCTGCAGTACAGTCCTTCCCTTAAAACCACCTCAAAGATTTCCCAGGAAAATTAAGAAAAATGAGAATCCTAATTATCACATTAAGTCCTCTATCTCTACAAAATTCTCTCATCACATCCAGTTACTGGAAGTTATCATAGGGAGGAAATAGAGAATTCTTAAAAACAAAAGCTGTCTTAGTATTTAGCCAAAATAAGAAATAAGACCAAAGGCTCCGTTGTATTTTTGAATATCCTAATTCCATGCCTCCCCCCTCCCACAAAACACAACTTGCTTCTTTGTTATGTGTTTCAGTGGCCAAAGTAGAACTACACTTGGAAAATGGAAGTCACTATTAAGAAAATGTTAAAATTCTGAATTCTGAAAACATTTGCTATCAAGCCGATTCAGGAATTCCCTTCTGAGCTCCTGTCCACGAACAACAATATGGCCAAACATGGCAGTCAGATTATTTCACCACAGATGTTGACTGTATCCATTAGGTATGGCCCTCTAGAATGTTCTGTGTGACTATATCACTGCCCATGTCAATCTAACTGGCTCAGTACAGCCCCAAAGGGAGAATTTCAAAACTGAACAAACGATAACAGTAATGAAATGCAACACCCATAGCTTGTAAAACTAGGCAAAGTTGACATATTTTGAATTTTAAGATAATCCAGCCCAATCATCTGTATTTTTCTAAATATCCCTCCATATAGGATGGCAGTAGATGCAAATAAGCCCGACTGGTCAGCGGTCCTCAACACTCTGAGCAGAGACAAACTTACAGTGTTCCCTGTTTAGCTGTACTTTAGCATTTTGATGCAACTATAATTGAATAACTATCAAGAAAAGGAAGTGGGGATCTTTGTTATTATATTAGGTTCTCTAGCTCTATGAAATTTTATATCACAAAACAAAATTCTGATGGCAATTCAATCCCTGTAGCTAATCAGGAGATTTCCACAGTAATAAAACATTTTAACTTGCAAAGTATCCTGTGTTTGCCTCATCATATGATACTATTTAGGGCATATAACCCTGAAAGGGGCAATCCGATAATCACACTAGAAGCAATTTTGTACGATACTAGTGCTCAAAAGTCAATTTAACTTTCCAGCTTTATAAGACTTTGTTATTGCTATTGTTAATTATTTCTCATTTAATGGGAAATTGGCAACAAGGTCCCCGACTGTCATTTTAAATCTG
This sequence comes from Sigmodon hispidus, assembly GCA_004025045.1. Classification (NCBI taxonomy): domain Eukaryota; kingdom Metazoa; phylum Chordata; class Mammalia; order Rodentia; family Cricetidae; genus Sigmodon; species Sigmodon hispidus. Next base: position 397,353 of record PVIH01000253.1, read on the forward strand.
CAGTAATATCATGTGAAGCTTTTCGTCCTTATTCCCAAGTCCTGGATTATCAGAGTTAAATGGCAGATCCGGCGTTACAAAAGCTCAGGGGCAGGCACTGTTACACAAATTGCCAATTCAATTAACAGTGTGCAAATGCTCCTCTGGCAGACTGCAGGAAGGACAGCCATTTTGGCAAGTGTCATTCCTAATTTATCAAACTGTCAAACCTTCCACTCAGGTGCCTGCGGTCACTGTCTGCTTCTTAATGTCGCATTGAAAGAGCTGCAGGAGCCTCGCTTGTAGCTTGACAAGGCACAATACTCAAAACTGATTTTAAAATCAAATGTACAGTTGTCTTAATTATTCTCGCTATAAATGATGTTTTAATTACAAACACAGAGTGGGAATATTGAATCAGGGAGAGATACTGGGTTTCCATGGAGAAGGAATGACCTGTTCTGGTTCCATCTTGAGATGAAGAAGAGTACAGAATACTTGACATAGTATTCTAACTATGTAACTGACTACCTCAGGTAAAGTGCTTTCATGTACACAATGCTGTCTTACTGATGTCCAGTTACAATCTGTAAGGGATAAAATATACAGAGTGCCGCCATTTGTGTGTTAGATTAACTACTATTTACTACACTTAGTGCTTCGGTCAGTTGCAGACACCTCAGAGGCAAGATCTGGGCTGGGAAGAGTATTTCAATTGCCCTTTGCTACTCTTCAACTTTCTCAGTATTTGTCAAGTAATCACTTTTTCTAGAATCTTAATAAGATACCCAAATTCAGGGGCAAAATGACATCTTCATTATGAAATTATTTGTTCTTTCTCCACAAACATTACTGAACAGGTATAAAGTGTTGAGACAAGGCATAAGGACGGTTGGTGGGACTGTGCAACTAAGGGAACGCTAGTTGAAAGTCATTAGGATCTTCTAGATAATAGGAGATCCGCGTGGAACATCAAGGGAATGGTCTTGATGCATGGTCCTTCCTGGTTCGGCAGACAATGAAAACCTCACATGCCAGGTGCTTTCGTTAAGTTGGGCCAATTTAGATGGGTAAGACATGATCCTGTCTTTGAAGAGCTGTCTTGATAGAAAAAACAAAAGATGACTTCTAAAAGAGAAGCCTAGAACCCTCCAGTCTGTAGGCAGAATCTGCAAAACAGGTGTAATTATAGAAATCTCTGATGAGTTCACCAAAGGGGGTTGATAGACAGATAGAAAGCATCAATGTAACCTTGGGTAGGACAGAAAAACACTTCAAAGGGATGTTCTATCACAAACTATCCCCTACAACCTGAAATTTCCCCACATCACTCCATTAGAGGTAGTAGCCAGTTCTTATGAAGTCAGTTCCCTTATGACAGTTCTACTGACCAGGTATTAAGGGTTCATAGGAACATATAGAGATGAGATGGAAAAATCCAGAGTTTAGAGGCCTGTGAAAATGGGGCTTTAAAAACAAAATTTAACAAAAGGGCATGGATGACAACCTTCTTTAAAATTCCACTTAAAATAAGATTTATTTTATATGCAACATAAATATGCCTAGATGACAGTTCACATTTATAGAATAAACTACTCAATACAATTAGAACATAATTGCTTCAGAAGGAAAAAAAAAAGCCACATTCAAATCCCAGTTTTATAACTGGGAAGCCAGTGTATAGACTACAAAATGAAACCAACCATTCTATGACCATGAATACAGCAACCCAGACAGATAGATAGTAATAGGCAGGTGACAGGAGTCAGAGCACCCTGTGGCATTGAACACCGTGTGAACTGAAAGACAGCTTGGTTTTTAATCACTGTCTATAGTTTCCATCCACAGTTTATTGAATGTACTAGCACATTCAATAAACCTTTAGCCCAGCGGCTGCTATATCCATGGTCCTATTCCAATGAGCCACTGTAGAAATATGAGGGTGCCTAGACACAGAGGGCACCTACTTCATTTCTGGTAAGGTGGAAGTCACGACTCTCTACCCAAACCTAACTGACTGATTCCTCACTCTTGGTGGAGTGCTGGCTAATGGAATACCTGCTTCTTCTTCTTATCCGTAGGGTGGTGGTTCAATATTACTAATACTGGAATTCTTTAACTCTTCCTTCCCAATGCTGCAACCTTTTAAAAGTTCCTCATGTGGTAGTGATTCTCAACCATAACATTATTTTCATTACTACTTCAGAACTGCAATTTTGCTGCTGTTGTGAATCATAATATAAGTATCTATGTTTTCCAGTGGTCTGAGACAACTTCTTAGGAAAGGGTCGTTCTTCCCCTAAGGGGGCCATAACCCCATGCTGAGAACTGCGGAACTCTCCCAGTTTCTCCAGGACATGCAATGGGTTCTCTTTGTGAGGCCAGTCACAGTGGATTCACTTAGGTATCAAGAATATTCTAGTTATGGGATACAATTTTTTTTGCTGCTTTCTGCATTATGTATATACCAAAAAATTATAAATTAATAACACCAATAATGATGAGTAATGGGTGTGGCAATATGTTGTTTAGGCTCTAAAGAAATAAAATTTGTTAAAAGGTCAAAGATATAGAGGAATAAGCCAGTCGTTTCTCACCTTGCCAACACCTCAGCTCAGAGTAAGATCCTGTCTCCCACCGTATGTTCCTTTCTTTGCCCAGCCATATCACTTCTTGTTTGAAACTGTCTAGTGCTGGGATGGCATGTGCCACCACTGCCTGGCTCTGTTTCTCTCCTGGACTAAATTAATCTCATGTAGCTCAGTGTGACCTTGAACTCATAGAGATCCAAAAGGATCTCTACCTCTGCCTCCTGAGTGCTAGGATTAAAGGTATGTGCCAATTCCCCCTGACCTCCATGGCTAACTGTGGTTGACTCTGTCCTCTGATCTTCAAGCAAGCTTTATTTCTTTAGAGCCTACAGGATGTATCCCTAAAAATGGGCACTGTGTGATTTTACTCTTTGAAGAACTTTTCGTATATTAACTTAGGACCTTCACACAGAGGTTGGGGAAATTACTAACTCCATTTGCAGCTAGGGGACAGATACACACAACTATGAAGTCATTTGCTCAAGGTCACATAGCTAGGAAGTGACGTAGTTAGGCTCTAAAGCCCAGGCTCTCTTCCTGCTATATCTGTGTACACAAATGATATTAACCCTAAAATCTGTACCCAAGAAGAGTTTAATGATCAGACAGTTCTGATACTACTGATAAAGAGTCTGGAGAATGTAAGCAGAGGTATGCCCCACTGTCTCACTCTGCTTTGTTTAAGAGTTGTGAGAAAAAACAAAGAAGATCATTTGGACACTCAATTTCTCATTGTTTCCCATACCATAATACCTTTTGGGGATAGAATGCATTCTATTTAGAATCCCATCATGCATTGGTCAACTCTAAAGTATCCACAAATCTCCCCAATCTTGCCTTAAAGTTATTTTGAACTAATTAAGCAGAGCAAGGCCTCATCATTGGTTGATATTCCTTACTATCTATTATTTACTTTTATTCCCCCATGAATCCTGATGTCTGGGAGGAAGTCTTTTATATAAAATTTAATTACCTCTTCTACCCGAGGGGAGGTGTGCAAAACCCAGATAACAAAATAAATACATGAAGGTTAAGGGAATGTATCCTGGTGCAGTGCTTTCCCAACACACTGAGAGGTGATGTACTTCTCAGTTTGCAGAGCCAAAAAGCATGCAGCATGAAGAGCTAGTTGGAGGAATGAGGGTAGACTTTCTGCTCTGATGTAATTCCTTCAAACCCGTCTGCCTCATCTGAATTTATACACTGGACATCTAGTTCACCAAGTATTGGTCTTTCAACAGGTATGTGTTATTTTCCCCAGAAAGAAATAAAATCATTGTCCCAGTTATATATGGAAACTAGTGTTTCCAAATACCAGTTCAGCATACACTCTCAGTATGTGTGTGTGTGTGTGTGTGTGTGTGTGTGTGTGTGTGTGTGTGTGTGTGTATGTGTGTGTGTCACTCTGCCCTGTGAGGTGCTATGGGAAGGCAAGTGTAAACATTATGGCTCCTGTATTTAGCCAACCTTTGCCCTATCCTGGCAGCCAGACCATATTCTATGTCTGGATTATTCTTTTTTCCTACAGGATCTTTATATCTGAGGAGGCATATATCAATTAAGGCCACAAAGTGCATTTCTCATCTCTTTGATGAACTGCTGTTTTCCTAAGTACAATCAAGAGCCTTCTCCCAGTCATAAGCTTTACTGGTCACTGAATGAAGTTATATCCTCTCAAAGCTGCCTTTCAAGTTCAGTTTTTGCTTTCTATCTCCCTTTAGATGAATCATGTTCAAGCCTCTTGCCTTAGCACAGAATCTTTCTTTTTCATCTCTTTACATTTTTGTTTCCTTTCTCTAAATCCTTCTTGTACCACTCAGCTTCCTTTGATGGCTTTTCCATACTATCTCCTCTACAGAGTCCTTCTTGATCAACTCAGCAACCCCGAGAAGGAACCCCACTTTCCGTAAATGCCATCCTGCTTTAACTCTACCTCCTATAAGACACTGGCACATCCTGTCTTTGATTCATTCAATCAAAAGCAATTTAGTAGATACCCACTGTGTATTAGACCCTGGCAACAGAGGATGAGAAATAAAACACATTCACCAAAAAGATCACAATATACCCAAACAGTCAATTATGTGAAGCTCTGACACCAAGTCCACGGGACCAGCTTTTGTTAAGGGTCTTCGCAAACTTGGGTAGATTTTTGTGTATGAGTTCATTTTCCACCGGATACAGACTGCAGTTGAGCTGTTCCATGGTACACTATGAGATGAAGGTAAACTTATTTTTGTTAAGGGCATATAACTAGTAGAGCACCTGACATAGGTGCTCAATTCATCTACTGTTCTTCCCATAGACATCAAACTGTAAAGACAGGAGCTTCTTCACCTCATTTATCAAAACACTTGACCGACTATACTGGGTTTAAATACTGTGTATTACAGAGGGCCATAAATCTTACTTACTGCTCTCATGCAGAGGTCGAATCTGCTTTATCTTCTTTTGAGTCTACTCTTCCCTGAGAATTGTTCATAACCAACAAAAAGGGCTAAAGTATGCTGTGCTGGCTCTGGTTATCAGTCATGAATGTTCCTTCCACTTTTGCCCTGGTGGAGACCATATAGGAAGGGTCCACACCCAAGGAGAATAAAGGAAAAAAGAATGGTAGATGGTGCTATGCAGCACAAGGGGAAGAAAGGAATGGGAAATTTTTGCTTAATTTTATAAATTTGTATTTTACCACATGAATAGTTCTCTAGCGATTGGCTACATAGTGGTAATCCTGGATTATATTAACTTGGAGTGAACTATGCACTTAAAATATTCAAGATGATATTTTATTTCACATCTGTTTGCTGTGAAAACTTCTATAAATAAAGGAACTGTTTTGGCCTGTGGTGAGCACCAGAGCAGTAGGCAGGAAACGAGAGACACGTAGAGGAGGGTAGAGTTAAGTCAGACTCTAATCCAGCTGCCAAAGAAGAAACATGTAGAGGACCTAGCTGGGACATATCATGGGCCACATGGCAGACAGATTAATGGAAATGGGTTGAATTAAGATAAAAGCGCTAGTTAGCAATGTTCCTGAGACATAGATCAAACAGGATGAAATTAATATAAGCATCTGAGCCATGGGAGGTGGGTAAAAGCAGCCAGGTGGGTTAAATCTCAGGTCTATATGGGGTCAGAAATCTCATGCAACATTTTGTATCTTTACTACAGTTTTAAATAATGTCTGTATATCTAAAATTGATCTTCCAGTCTTTTCCATAAAGGTATATCTATGTTTACATCTATTGAATGAGCAACTATTGCCAAATCATATTTTTCAAATCTTGTAGAAAGTTATTGATTATTCACAAGTAGTTAATCTTTGTAGGGATCTGGCAATTTTAGCAGTAAAAGATGAGATACAAAGTTATAATAGACAAAAGGCTTCTATGTTTCTATATATTAGCCAAATGTCATTCTTCATTTTAAGCAGGACATTTTCTCGATTGTTTATTCTCTCTAATGTCTCCAAATTTCTCTTCCCTTTCCTCTCTTCCCCTTCTCTCTTTACCTCCCTCTCCATCTTCTTCTCACCCCGTTTTCTCTCAAGGTCTTGATACATCACAATTCTTCTGTCTGTATGACCGCACAGTACTGGGATCACAGACATATACCATCATACTTGAGTCCTTATTCCAGTGTCTATCAACTTCCCTAATCTAAAGAATTAACAACCTTGAGATCGTAAAGATTCTAATTTTACTGTGTATACTTGTTTTAGTTATCTGTTGATGCATTAAAAGTATAAGTATCTCAAATAATGATTTAATATTGCTCATTAAATCATTTCTCTGCTGTCCCAACTTGTTTGTGTGGAAGTGTTGGCCTAGAACATGAGCTACAGTTATCAGCTGGGTGTACAGATTTCAGTATGTGTTCTCTCTCTATGTAGTAGTTTGGAGCTTTTAACGACTAAGACATAGCTTCCATGCTCTCTTACTCTCCCAATTCCTGTTTTCCCTTCCTATCCTGTCCTATTGTTTCCGGTTCCCATCCTTTCTCTTCCCTTATCTCTCTCCTTCCGTCCTTCCTTCCTTCCTTCCTTCCTTCCTTCCTTCTTCCTTTGTGCTAAGGCTGGAACAAGAGCCACAGGCTTTCTTGGCAGTTTCTGTACCCCTGAACTACATCACTGACCCATCTAACTTCTCAATAGCCACTCTAGGTCCTCAATGAAGTAGAATCATATAATATTTGTTAGGCTTTTTTTTTTTTAATGATAGGCTGTCATTTTAATTTAGCATCATGTGCTCAAGGTTTATCCATATTGAGACATGTGTAGATCTCTTTCCTTCTCTAAGACTGAGCAATAAAAGCTTGCAGGGATGTATCATACTTTGTTTATTCATTTAATTCTACCAACTACTTGGGCTGGATCCCCCACTTGGCTGACTCTTGTGAATTTGTGCTAGGAACATGGATGTGCAACTCTCTGCAGGATACCCTCAATTCTTTGAGGTAGCTCCTCAAGAGTTCAGTCAGGTCATATGAAGAAGTATTAAGCAGTTTTACTCTTTACTTCAATATGCAGGGCACAGGAATGATCCTTTATTTTTAAGTCACAGTGACATAATATAAAATGATATGATATGATATCAATGCTGTGCTGTAAAATCTTAATGATTTAAACAGGCTAACTAGCATTGTTATGACTTGGTCTCTTCAGCTACCAAATGGGATGACAAAACTTTCTAATTTAATAGCACTATATGGAACCCAAAAGCACAGATCACAGTGCTAGCTGAGTATGCTCATTCTCTGCAGATACAAGACATTTCTGATAGGAACAAGCTGTTTAAACATTAACAGCAGAGAAAGCTAGGTTTCGCACACTTAGATCTTCCTTTGCAGTGAGACCTATTCTGATGCTGTAAGTCCTTCAGCCCTATTAATAATCTCTTCTTTCTGTTCCCTCCCCCTTACTATGAAGGTCGGTCAAGTTTAAAGGGCATACCTTATGGAGCCAACAGAATTTTAGAGGGAATATTAGAAGTAATCTGGTACATCTCTTCTTCTCACTAGTTTTCCAGCCTTTGCTCCTAGAACCACATCACAGCTCAGTCCTTCTCACTCCTGAGGGCTCATTGTAGCTGCTCTTTCTTTTGGTTCCCTCCTTGATGCACTGGAGAGGGCTCTCCTTCCTTACACTGGAGAGTAAGCAATTGCCCTCTGGATCCCACCAGCTCTAAGAGAATACCACACACTGTCTTCACACTGACACATGTATAAGGAAGCCTGTAATTTTTTTCCAGTGATAATTTAAGATTAAATGTGTCTCTCTTCATGACACTCAACAAAGATGAGAAGCAATGTACCCAGGCTTGTCTGATGGGAAATGAATTAAATTTGATTTATTAGTCAACATCAAGATTAGGAGAATCATTTAAATTAGTGTACGCTCTCATGCCCATAGTGAAAAAAATTAGTTAGCACTTAGAAGTACCATCTAGAGAAGCATTATGTGAGCTCATAGTGTTCTGCAGGGCTTGGGTCTCCCTGAGTCGCCTTGGATGCTGTATACGATCCCTAGTCTTCACAAGATTTTTCACAGCTAAGGCTAGGTATCACTAGAAATAGATATACATCTACTGTTGCTCAACATATTTTCCACTGTTAAAGTGCTGTATATTCTAGCAGAGAATCTGACACACTTTTGGGGTGGAGAGGGGTTTCACTTCATGTTAAGCCTGTAATTCAAACTCTAAATTACTGAGCTAAGATGTGTGGTACAGTTTTGCAATTAAAATAACTGCTATCTATTAAGAAATTCTCAAGAAGACCCATTTTCTCTGAAATGATTCTGGGAACCATTAATTCTACTTAAAAGACAGACAGAGGGAAAAAGAAATAAGCTGTATTATATATTTTTGGTTTGTAAGGGGATATGCCAGGTAATATCAGCAAACGAGATCTCTGCAGGTTCTGGTAGAAAACCTGCTCTCTGTTATAGCTGGGAAACTTGAGCTAATCCATCCATCACACATACAGGTTTCCCATACACAATTTTCAGTAAGGTTTAAATTACAACCCCTCTGGTCTCCTTTAAGTGTCGTTCATTTATGAGTCTTTGCTCCTCCGACTGCCCAACCTGCCTCTATGGCTTTTCCTATTGGTGAGCTTTTCTCTGACATCCATGATCCTGGCAACCACTCCCTACATCGGTGAACTATCTCCACGGTCTACTTTTAACTAACTGAACCTTGTTTTATCCCATGCTCACATCAGAACTCTACCTCTGTTTCTGCTAAGTAGACATGACTTATCTATTTCCACCCTTCACACACACACACACACATGCACGCGAGCGCACGTGCACACATATACCATACATATATACATACATGTATGCATACACACACAAAACACATGCATACACACACCATACATACACACAGGCAAACATACCATACATACACACATGTAACATGCACACACGCGCACACACGCACACACACACACACACACACACACACACACACACTGCCAAACCCTAACTCTATTTGTCTCTGCTTCTCTGGAAGTCACCTCATTCTCAGCCACTTCCAGCTAGTTTTGATATACATAATGCAAGAATCTGCTCATTTCTGAAAAACCTCAAGTAAACGTTTACTTCATCAAATCAGAATCCCGACATTAATTTATTGTCCACTCTAATCTCTTTTCCCCGCAATTCTCATTGGCACTGATAATATAGTATAATCCAGCCATCCTGTCCCATGACATAATGAACGTGGTATCCATGGCTTCTGCTGACATTGTCCTCTACAAGCAAATCACAAACAGCATGAAATAATGGCTTGTGGTTTAATTTTATTCTTTGATTTTAATCAAATGTTTGCCAACAGAGGCTACATTATTAAAATTAGTACATAGGAATGTTGCTTTTGATTATTTATTAAAGAAAGGCTTTCACCAAAAATAAGGACAGAATCTGTGAGCAAAACAGGACAGACTTTGCTAAAGGTTTGACAAGAGAGGTGGGCCATTTCCTTGCTATTCAAACAACTCTGGAGGGTTTCTGGGATTCTGTCAATGTTGTTAACATCCTTGAAAGTTTCCATTTACTTTATAAATGGATAATACTCTCTATTTAGAAAACCGTCTATCAATTATAGTACATTTTTATACCTACTCTGAGGTCATCAGAGGGAATAATTTTAAATAACAAGAGTGAACACCTTACACTGGTCACCTCTATGTACTTAGCAGTTCATACATGTTATATCTAGTTCTTATCCCAACCTTACAGATAGATGTAAACACTGTCCTTTCCCAGAGGAGTCTAATGACGTGAATGGGAGTTCTCCAAGGTCACATACCTAATATATTTACCTCCTTGAAAATCTAATTAACCGCCTTCCCCTATGTGTGTGAAAAAAAATGTTATTTCCATTACACCCAAATGAGGTTAATTTATAGTTAGCACACCATAGAGCATGTTATTTTATACTTTATAACATGTATATATCTATAAAAGATATAGATTATATCTTTAAATCTGCATTTCATGTTTACACATCTATATTCTTTACATTTGCCTACACTTTTTGCTTATTATCACCTAGCAATTGCTGGCCAAGTGCTTATTTACAAAATGATCTACTAGGTTCAAATAACCCATACATAATACTCTGAAATCCAAAGGGGAAAAGAAAAAGAAAAAAGAAGAAACAATCAAATAACATAAATCAACAACAAGAAAAATGTTATCCCTCTGGCTACAGATATTGGAAACACTGCTCAGCAGACTTTGAATAGAGCTCAACAAATTATGGGGACTGTTGGAAATGGAAGAAAGAAGCAATGCTAAAAGAAATAGCAACATAACCTGAAGGGATACTTACAGAAAAATAAATCACAATGACAGAGATTCTTATTTTGAAGTTCCAGAATGTGCCTGATTCCCTGGTGTGATGCTGGCAGTGAATGGTCAAGTCGGACACAGTGCACAGATCTGAGTTCTAAAAGTTCTGATAACTTAAAAGTGAACATAAGAATAATATCAAGTAATTGAAATTGACCCCTTCAAATTCAATGCTTATTAATGTCACAGCTCACAGTATCATGTGCATAGGGTTTTGTTTTGTTTTGTTTTGTTTTGTTTTGTTTTGTTTTAATAACACCTCTTCATCGTTTTAAATTTGCAGGGCCTTAAAGATAAGCCTGACAATAGCAAAGACATTTATAGCTCAGCCACCAGTGCTGTGTGGATGAAAAACAAGACAGACATTTTATTCCCAATGTTCACTGCTGGGGATTGCTCTCCAGTGAGGTGCCCTGCAAGCTGGTACCTAAATACTTATTCTGACTGGTTTCCCTCTTAGCAGGATCACTTTAGATGGCACTGTGATTCAATAAACCAACTGGGAAACAGCATTAACTCTCCGTGTGTCAGAGCTTGAATATCCATTCATATTACAATCAGAGAATTCAAATGATAGATTGTTTCTGGATCAGAGTTTCTCCAGTCACGAATATTTTTATCTGATGAGAATGACTATTTTGACTTTGAGATATAAAACCCATAGAGATACTAATTCAAATACATTTAATCTGATCTCCATGCATCCCGACACTTCCCTGCTACAACCTAGCTATTCTTTATAGGGAAAAACTTATTGTACTGCCAAAACACCCCCTGCCACTGCGAATGACAAGAGCGTTCATGCATTTTCATGAGCTCATTTGAGGACAGGAAAAAGCAAGTTCCTCAATCCTCCACAAACACTTTAAGATATTATAATATTAGAAAAGAAATTGTAATTAGAGAAACAATCATCCTCATCCTAAAATATAATGACCAATGATAAGAATGCATAATCTCAAACACACTAAGGAGATTACAAATGCCTTCCCTGGTATCCTCTCAATGTTGTGTACAAATGTATACTATATACGTATTAATTATATGGTTTTTACTTTCCATTTGGATTTGTTTCAATCATCCTGTAACATCTGTGAAAAAAAGCTAACTTTCCCATATGCATTTGAGTAAAGGGTTTCACTTGAAAGGCTGTAAGAATCAAGAAAAATATACTTGTCAACTGGTTTTATAATGTGTAATAGCTATCTAAAATAATAAGGAAGACACAATCAAGTAATCTGAAGCAACAAGAAATATTTTTATGGCTAAGATCTTTAACCAGTGTAAATGCCAACCCAATGTTGCAATTTTGGATTCTAAACAGTTTTTGAAACAGAAATTTAGAGGAAGTAAAATACATTATCCCTGTTGTTACAGGAGCCCACAGGTGTGATTATCTGCCTGACTATTTCCCACACATAAGCAAAAGAATTGTGATTTTTATCAACCAAGCTGTAAGGAAGTGTGAAGAAAACTGCAAACCTTATTACCGATGCAACCTGGGGAAGAGCATCTAGAAATCCATCCATGGAAGTCTAGCGATGACTAAGGAAAAGTATCCACACTCACTCAAAGCACTAACAAAAAATAATACAGAGTAAAGAGCAGGAACAACAATAAAAGCCATTATTTTTACACTGTTTGCATTAAAAAGATACCCCAGACTTTTAGTTATGTTAGTTCTATGTTTTCTGGAATGATAGCCATTGTAAAATGCTATAACTCTTTGACAACTGTATTTCAACAAACCCTATGTGTGAGCATTGCTGGAATGCAGCAGCCATTTCTGACTGTTGCACAAATTTCCTGGGTGTGATAAATAAATGGCTGCTTCTCCTGTACAGGACACCACCATCAATCCAATGTATATATCCACTCAAGTATACTCTGTTTATCAGTGAGTTTAGTGGCTTTATTACAGAGACATGGGTGAGGGGTTACTTAGAACATTGTGCACCCCAAAACTGCCTAGTCAATGAAAACTCTCATTCCAGCATTAATGAAGACTTTCTTAAGGTAACATAGATAAAATCTTCCCTTGCAATTAACTCTTCTGCCTCCAGGGACCACATACAGTTGGGGTAGAAAGGTTCAGGAGGAAGTTTTGAAATCTCAGGGAGAGTGTACTGATTCTCCTTACTTTCTCCTGTGATGACATCAACAGGCCCAGATCTTAAGAGCAACTAGTACCAGCTACTTCTGATGAAGATGGCAATGGCTCTTATGTGCATAGGACTGTATCCCACAACATCCACCCATTCAAACATGACACTTCATTTGAACATAGCCCACCTGAATTCAAAAATTTCCATTGGGCATCATACCTATTAAGCCTCCATGTCTTCCCATGTGAAGTCCCCTTCATTACCGATCTTGTGAAGTCCTCCTCTCTTTCAACATCTCAACTGTTGACTTAGGTACAAAGTTTGTTTATCTCTGGCCAAGTTCCACTATAAACATTTATGCTTAGGTAGTATTTGTTATTCGGTTGTCCCTGTCTTCCAGTTGAATTTGTGGAAAGGGGACACTGATTTACATTGAAAAATTCCCAAATATATTTATATATCACAAATAATAAAAATTGGATAGGATGGATGGGTAAATGCAAGACTAAACAGACAAAGCTAGAAAGAATAGTAAGGTCTAAACAATAATAACAACAAAAATCCAATACATAAAACAACAGAATAATAAAAATCTGAGAGAACCAAAATAGCTTTAATTCTCTAGTCTTTGACAAAAATATCAAAAACACACATTGGAAAAAAGACATCTTCAACATATAGTGCTGATGAAACTGGATGTTCACATCTGAAGAATAAGAGAAGACTCATCTCTCTCAACTTGTACAATAAAGACAATAAAAAATACAACAAAAACCTAAATGAAAGAGATGAAACTCTAAACAGCTATAGAAAAACATAGGTAGGACACTTCAAGATATCTATAAATAAGGACCTTCTATAAAAGATTATAATAGCATAGAAATAATCCTAAGAACTAACAAATGGCAGTGTATAAAATGAAAAGGCTTCTGCCCAGCCCAGGGCACTATCAGCAGAGTGAAGAGAAAACTTTCTGCAGCCTGCGCTGGGTCCCGGAAGTGGAACCAGCAACAATGGGAGCTCAACTCTCCCTCCCAGGCTGGGAACAGCCACTTTGGAATACAATATGGAGGTTTCTCAGAAAATTGAGAATCAATCTCCCCAAGGACCCAGCAATACCACTTCTGGGTATATACCCTAAAGAGGCTCATTCACACTCCAAAGGTATTAGCTCAACTATGTTCATAGCAGCATTATTTGTAATAGCAAGAACCTGGAAACAACCTAGATGTCCCTCAACTGAAG